>UNPR01000018.1:0-357063 GCA_900536425.1 Hymenoscyphus linearis | reverse complement strand
CCTAACCCTAACCCTAACCCTAACCCTAACCCTAACCCTAACCCTAACCCTAACCCTAACCCTAACCCTAACCCTAACCCTAACCCTAACCCTAACCCTAACCCTTTTACTAGGTGAATCAAACGAGGATTAGAAGAGAAAGAGAATATAGTAGCTAAGGGAGCGAGCCACCTTGAAAATGACTAGCCTAGTAAGTGAATAGAACTTTAGTTGGTTTTAGCTACCAAAAGTGATACCTAGCATTGGCTCTTTAATCTCTGGCTAGAATAGCCTATGGGAAATGTAAATGGAATCTTGAGGTAGTTTCATCGACGCATAGCCTCTTTAATTTTAATTGAGAGAGGTGAAGTGCAATAGTGAATTGAACCTCAGCTGCGAAAGCTGTTACTCAATTTCAATTAAGAGAGATAAAGTACAATAGTGAATAGAACTTTAGCTAGGAAAGGTGATGCTTAGCATCTTTAATTTCAGTTGAGAGAGGTGAACTGCCTACACCTAGGGAAAACAATTATGAAAACTAGATTTTCTAAGAGAAATAGAATAATCTTATTGTATTATATTATTTACGTTACACCTTTCTTCTAGTACTCTACTAGAAGAGGATTCCGTCATACCTACAACCCTACGTTTGGTAACGGAAAGATAAGCTTATCCACAACAATATAGATCCCCCTAGATTGTATGTCAGTACATGTATACGCTCAATCCCAATATCTCAACCGCATTACCCAAAAGATCAGCGAAGAGGAGAGAAATATGACTAACCCTATATGATATTTGTTCAGGGGTACGCGGACATTCCACGGTACGAGCGTTCTCATCCCGAATAACTTCACAGCCTCCACGAGCGGTGTTAAATTGTTTGTCCGCAGTGTAAGGTTGCGGCATGCACTGTGTTGTATTAGTATGGGTATATTGATTCTTCTTACTAGATCTTCAATTGAAATGAGAGATACCGAAGGGGAGGAGGAGCGAGGAAGGAAAGACTAACGCAGAATACGTTTTTGCCGCTGGGACAACTCTGTTGAGTCACTTTTGCCTTTCCGTTTTTGGCTGGAATACCTTTGCCGTGGTCCTCGCACTGTATAGTGTCGGAATGGGCCCATTGGGCGGATCCAGATACCACATAGGTAGCGATGAGGCCAAGAATAATAGTGTAAGTGGATGGAATTTGCATGGTGGAGTATAAGACTATCAAGCTATTGCGTAAAGATTCGACATAAGGGGAATTTGGGTTGGAATATATATGTGGATAGTCTGTGAAATTATAATTTATGCGATGATGGAATTATGAACGCTTTTATATTGTTCAAGGAGTGTCTCGACAATTTCAAGCAATAACTCTGAAAGGTAGGTTGAAAGGAGATCCTGGTATCTACGTGGTCTCCGTAATATGTCAAACTTTGCCGAGAAAGAGTGTAGATAAATTTAGCAGGTGGACAGCAGGGATTGAATCCCTAGGCCCTGGCCAGGATGTATTGCAGTTTACGAAGTAGTTCTCACCTTAGGAAAATGAAAGATTACTAAACTGGACCTTCCTAGGACATCATCTGCCTTTTAATCCCAGATAATACGACTTGGACAATATTTGGTGGACGTCTTTTTACTCCGTATTACAAAAGAGACAAGTGACAGTTTTACGGTTTCAATTGTCCGCCATCCGGATCAAGTGAATTGTCAATTTAGGGGACTTTAGCATAGATGGGTAGGTATAAGCTTTCGTTAGGGTTTCAAAGGTGTTTGATCTACCAAAGTTGGGATGACATTTTTTTTATGCAGCGTACCAGATCTTTTATGCAGCGTGCGAGATCTTCGTACTCGCTTTGGTAAGGTGCTAAAATTATCAAATGTTGGCTATGCTATGTAGTGGTAATTTACTGGTAGTATCTTAGTACTCACGTTTGCTACGGAGTACTCGAGTATGACTGTCTCCTGGTGGACAAAATAGTGCGATGCACGCAAAATACTAGCGCCAAGACTGGCACTTTTCCAGTCTACTTGAAAACTGTATGAGTTCCGGTGAGTTACAAAACAGGTTAATGCTCATTAATTGTAAACGTGGGCATTACTACATCTTTACGTCGTAGGCGATCGTCGTCTGGTCTCGTCTGTTATTGGGGTATATTCGAATTTGCGACTTATCTTGTCTACTTGGAGCTCGTAGATGAAAGGTAAAGATGTACGGATTTTGATAGGCACAAGAGGGTGAATTTGATGTACGCAATCAGATGTAAAAGGGGCAATTTTCACGTTAGTTTTCGAATGGGAAATCACCTACATTTGAAGTCATGGGGAGCCAATGATTAATAGGCCGCTGATAGAAGAAAGATGGAGAAAAAAAGCTGCCCAGGTGCCCAATGAGCATCTTTTACTCTACCAAAGTCTTGGCCTCTTCAGACTCCTCATTAGAGTTTACCACAAGGAATCTCCGTAGTTAGGCCAGTAAGATTCGCCGAATAGGGTTTCGATCGCTGCTAGGAAACTCAAAATTCTGATATATGGGACCTTTGAGGTGGGTGTCTACTGTACCGAATGACTAAAAGTGCAATGAAGACTTTCCATTTCCAGTACCGACATAAAAACAAGGCCATTCCCCGCATCCACTAGCGGATATGGCAAATAAGCCCAAGGAATCTCCAGTGACCTTTTTACTAAGGCTTACGTAGTCTACCTAGGTAGTTTGGAAATACATACCTAAAACTAGATAGAGCTCGTAGAGTGATGACACGATTCTTAGTCATATTTACGTAGTATACCTCCTACAACTTTTATTTTACTGGCGAGTATATAGAAAGTATGCTCCAGCTGTCTACAACCAAAAGCGCCTACTGTCACCCACGCTTGCCATAAATGGGCATGGAAGAAGACGGAGGTTGAATCTTTTCATCACTCTTCGTGTTCAATTAGGAAGGTTCACGACTATAGACCCAAGACTTGATTTCCTAGAGTAATCTTACCCACTATTTACCCACTTTGCAAAAGGCGGCTCTCTCTCCACAACCCCCTTTAATAGGGTGTAGAAAGCTTCCTTGGTGAAATAACCCTCTATTCATGGGCGTTCCCAACCGCGGGACACGGCCGTGCTCGACTGTTCGCGCATCAAAATCGATCCATGCTCAAGGTTAGGAGTAGAGATCTACACGTAGCATGTATCAGGTATGAATGAGTTGGCAAATAACCGTCATTTCTAGTCCACTTTTCATTCATAGACTCCGCATTGAAGTCTCAGCGGCTAGTAGCTCTCGAGTCTCACGACTTTTGGTGCTCGGAATAGCCGATTGCCAACGTAGATCTCTACCCTTGGCGACCCTAACAATGGATCGGTTTTGACGGAACAGGTACAAGCGGCGGTGGATACATTCGGATATGATGTCTTAGATGTAAGCTTTTGTTCCACGTTCCATGCTCCATATAGTACTTCATATCCCGCGTTATACGATGTACTCCGTATAAGAGAGAAGCCGCATCCCGCTCAATACCCTTTTTTTCTCGCTAACGTGACCGTTCGTCATCCACACTCTTTTTTCCCTTCTTTTCTCTTCTCTCCCCATTATCTTAATTCAATATGTTGGCTTTTAACTTTTTTGCGGTGGCTTTTCTTTTTTCATCGGCCATTGCAATCCCTCTTCCGCCACACAATGACGAAAATCCAAGGACCGAATTGAAGGATAGATCCATTCTATTGACCAGTGCTATTGTGGCATCGACCATCATAGCGTCCGCGGGCACAGTAAGCCACGTAGGAAAAAACATCGTAAAAGGCAAAGAAATGTTCAATTCAAAAGTATACGGCACCCTGCATCCCAACAACCACTTTCGTCTACCGGGCTTTTCAGAACACGCACCTTCTCAAGCCTCAGGTCCATGGCCCTCACGAAAAGCCCCCGAAGACCTTCATTCATTGCCCAAAAGGCCTCCACCATCTCTCGGCAATGACGGCACCAATCAAGATCTATGGTTTAAGACCCCCGAGGATCTGAGGGCGGGGTTCAAAGTTTGATAGAGGCTGAAATTCGTTACTAAGACATTTCTTCGATGTCATATTTCTTCGGTGTGACTTGGGGGTTCAGCGAATTGGGAGCGATAGACTTTCCGACTCTTCTTGTTGGAGGTACAAGTACAACATCGACATTACGATCATTGCCATCAAGTTGAAAAAGAGTCGTGATTCAATGACTTTGCGATCGAAAAGTTGGGTTGGGAACATATTGCCTTGAGTCGGGATTAGCATCGCCCGACCTTGTGGTGGTATCTGGGATCTTGTCAACCTATTTGCTTCAACGACGGACTTCGACAAAACCCAGCCACGGAAGTTTGGACCGGGTATGCAAAAATGACCTGGACGGAGTACTGAACGAAGTTATCATGCACCTCGTCTGGGGCTTGTCTCGGTTGTAGACGTGGCAGACGAAGTTTTCGATCCGGCAGTATAGGGATGTGATTGAGGCGTACTTTGATGGATCCAAGAGGTTTCGGTACTGGTTCATGGGATAGTGCTAGGTGACTTGATGAGGATTCTCTGCCAAATATTGTGAGAGTGGTATGAGGGTTGGAAGTAAGTGAGAAGACTTGGCTACATGGGAGAAGGAATACCACTTCTGTACAATAGGCTTAGAACACGTCAAAAATAAATTATGTCAACAGATCATTCACCTTCCCTTCTAAAGAAAAACTGCCCCCTATTTCCTCAATCGACAGTTTAACACGTGTAAATCTATTAACTGTAAAACTCGAAATCAAATCTCCACAGAAGCGAATAAGTCAAAGTCTCGAATGATTTAAATAGTGAGCGCTAAAGCGAAATTGAGCTCTTAGTTAGTTCAATTGAGTTTCTTTCGCTCTCTTATTGATTACCGAGCGCTGTAGGCAAATCGACCTTTTATAGTAAATAGGATTTCACTTACGAATTTGTTTAGTTCCTCAAAGTGATCTCTGTATAGCCTATCAATCTAGTACTAAATTAAACCCTTCTAAATAAGAACGCTTATAACCTAGTTAATTAGAGTTTTTGAAGTTGATAAACACTTATTATAATTACTAGAACCGAGATAACCGTTCTTAATTAGAAATGATGGCTAGCTTATCTAGTACTAAATTAGACACTTTTTTAAAAGAACGCTTATAATCCAATTATTAAGACCTTTCGAAGCTTATAATTATTAGTTGTTGGTATTATTGTACGCTAGACAAACCTTCTTAATTAGAAATAATAGATGGCTTCTTGTTCTATTATTTAGAACTAGAATCTTGGACTAAATTAAACACTTCTAAATAAGAACGCTTATAAACTAATTAATAAGACTTTTTAAAGTTATTAATAACTCATTAGTATTAGTAGAACTTAGATAACCGTTCTTGATTGGAAATAATAGCTAGCTTCTTGTTCTATTATATAGAACTAGAATCTAGTACAAATTAAACACTTCTGAATAAGAACGCTTATAATCTAATTAATAAGACTTTCATACAGGCTTAGTAAAGAGGTCTAGCGTTGTTGTTGTTCAAGCAAGCGAGGCTCTGAGTTCAACTTTGTGACGTAGTTGAACAAGTCATTTAAGGGAGGCGAGGAAAGGTTCAAAGGTACGTGGCGGTTGTAGCCAGCCTAAATGAGTGATCTTGACTTCATCACGCGAGCGCTAAAGTAAGTGGATTCTATAACATCACATCTGTGAGTAGCTAATTCAGGTCGTACGTCAGTACTCTAATGTGTAAGCGCTCACCGATCAGTGTTAGTTGACTATCATAGTCAATGCCCCCCAAACATAAAGAATTGTGTATACACAACCCAACCAACAATCACAACCGCAATCAGTGTTTACACAACCCTTATCCTGATCCTCGCAACGTACGAGGCCAGCGGAAACAAAAGACAAGAGAATGAATGCCGAACTCGGGGACACGATATACCGGGACACAGTAGGCAGAATGCGAGGTAGCAAGGTATCGGGGGAGCAAGACTTCGCGGGAGCGATTTGTGTGTGTAGAGCGATATATTGCTACAATTTTTGTGTGTTGTTTTTGTGGCCTGTTTGTGGCCTTTTTAAGCCCGTGTAGACTTGTAATTACCTGTTTAGGTAATACGAAGTTGGGGGAGTGTTAAGTTGTAGATTACGTCATGGGTAAGTGTACTAAGGGAATAAGGGGTGGGCCTTGGCTAGAGTTCTCACCTATATCTAAGCTGGTGCTTTCTACACTTTTCCCATCTGTAGTTGTTCTACATAATCATCAGATTAACTATAATCCAATGCATATATAATCAAGAGTTGTTAATCTGATGAGTATTCGGAACAACTACAGAAGGGAGAAGTGCAGAAAGCACCAGCTTAAGTAACGTGAAAACTCTGGCAAAGGCACACCCCTTATTCCCTTGGCACACTTGCCCGCAGCGCAATCTACAACTTAACAAGAGTTATTGAGATAGTATTGAATCTATAGAAATGCAAAAGCTAATGTATCCCGTAAAACTATCGATCAATCTTAGCACAACAAGTCTCCCTTCCTCGCTATAGAAAAGCAAAAGCTAATACATCCTTTGTGCGACCTTTGTAAAGTCAAAAATCTGGAGGTGGATTGATGGGATATATCTCCCCAAACTCCCACCACTGATCATCCTCTGGGTATAGCTCTTTGAAAGCAGCGTCAAAATCCTCACTTGTCCACTCAGGCCCGCCAGTGTTTAACCTACTCTCGAACCAACCTACAGCTCTGTTGCCACATAACGTAAAGGTACAATTTCCACCGCCAAGGTATGTCGGAAACGTGGTTTTCCAGTCACCAGCGTCCACCAATTCAAAGTCGTTGACTAGTATAACAACAACCTCCGTAGGATGAAACGTCCAGAATGTCAGATGTTCACGATCCAGCACCATGAAGCCGTCTTCCTCACCGCAGAAGTCATTGCCAAATTCTTCTTCTAGGACTGTCCGATACTCCATGTAACTTGCCCATGGGCTGCCAATGATCTTCACAAGGCCTTCCTGGCTTGCAATGAATGTAAGAAACTTTTCTTTTGTATCAGATGGTAAATACTTTCGTAATTCCCATCCAGATGAGTGTATCAAATGATACAATGACAGAAGAAGCAGGCTCATCATTAGAGATCTTGGGAGCTCCCAGTGGCTTAGGATCTTATGTATTGCTGCAGCCACAACCAGGCAGGCAGAATCATTGTTGATTTCCGAAGTGTGGCATAGAGCCTTTGCAACATGGAGAGCTGTAGTAGAATCCAATTTCTCGTTTATGGCTACCCATAACTTCACCGACTGCCAGTACACTCCGAGTTCACCAAATTTTATCTTCTCATCTTCTTCCCTAGAGCAATACCAATGGACTGGGTATTTTTCCCATTTGTCCGGATGTTGCCATCCAAGTACCTGGCTACATTGGATTTCATACCTCTCTTTCAGCAATGAGTCAAAGTCTATGCTTTCTCCCAATTCCATTCTGGGTGCGTTCTTGAGGTGATCAATTTCGAATGACCTGGTTGAAGTCTGCATTTCGAATTTCGACTTAAGGGTGTCGTAGCGATGTTTCCTCGTCTTGAGAGCTTTGGTGGTGGCTATTAGCTGACCCGACGAACTCTCAAGCCGGACGTTCAAATTCCGAAGTTCCAAATCCTTCTCCTCTAGTGCTTTAGCTTATTCAATACCCGTCTGCGGTTCATCAAACCTCTGTTTTAGCTGCTCTTCCAACTTATCGCATTTAGATTGGAGATTAAGGGCCGCATCACACTTGGTTTGTAGCGCCTGAGCCTCCTCTGTCTTTGCTACAAGTTTCCCCTCCAGACCCAGCTCCCCATTCTCACCATCTAGTCGACACTGTAGTTGTCTCGACTCCTTGTCCTTTCGCTCGATGTCCCCACGTAAGACGGTGATTATTTCAACTTCTTTCTTTTGTTTCTCAATCTCTTGTGTCTTTTCTTTTAGCTCTTCCTTTAGTTTCTTGAGGGTTGATTGCAGGTTGAGGTGGTCAACCTTCAATTCCGAGAATCCCCGAGTCTCTTCAGTCAATTGTCTAATCGCATCGACGTTTGTCTGGAGCTGCTTCTCGTATTTGTCCTTTTGCTAGTTCAGCAGGGCATCAACCCCCGCCTCGAGTGCGTTCCTTTCGTCATTAGGTCTAGTCAAATTGTTGACTTGTCCAGCTGAAGTTTCAACATCTTCGGCACGTGAACTTCCACTCGCGCCACTCTGGTGCTGCTTTTTCAAGTCCTGCAACTCCAACTCCGCCTTTGCCTTGAGCCCAATGCAATGCGCACTCATGCGAAACATGAGCCTTATCCATCTAAAGGCACGACTTGCCTCCTCTGCGTCCTTGTCCTTCTTGGATAACGTCCCAACCCATTCTAAGGACTGTGGCACCAGCCAATCTTTTGGATTTTCACCTCGAGATCAATAGAGTGTTTCAAAGTTAGAAAGTGGATGTATTCTTCTTAAGACACTAAGGTCTGTGCTAATTTATGTGCGAAAGCTATGACTAATCGATGACAAAGGCCATCACGTGAATCCGACTCCCACTCCTCGTGACCTGAAGTGGATCCAGTTCAATCCAGTTCAACAGGAAGCTCTTCAATATCTTTGAGCAGCTTTTCTGCGTGGCTCCGCTTCTCCGAGTCGCCACCCATTCCTTTCATTCCTCGATTTTTCTCTGCGTTACCTCCGATGCTGCCGGAATTGTCGCCCGCGTTGGTTGCATTGTTGGCAAGTTCATCATCCCCCTCTATATTCATGACCCGCTGCATCTCAATGTCGTTTTGCGTAAGGGCGGGTAAACCTAGATCCCTCCTGTAACCCGCAATCTCTATGTTGAGCCCAGCAATCGTCCTCTCAAATAGCGTCTTCTGCTTATCCATTCTTTCCTGCAGTTCCTCGACGATGGCACGTGGAACTGGCCCTTTTCGCAGTTCGTGATTGAAGAGCAGCTGTCGATATTGTGGCCCCAAATCCCTTATCGCATCCAGACTTCCAGTATACCCCACGATAAACGTCAAGCATTGTTGGACTAAAGGCGCTTTTTGGATGTCTTGTTTCAGAGCATGAAATTCTTCCAGCTGCCTCTTGACGTCCGGAAACTCTGGGTTCTCCATATATGTCGACAATCTTTGGGCTGCAACTCTCATCCTGTGACGTTGTGCATCCATGGATTGGCGCATGGATGCACATTCCTCCACAATCCTCTGCTGTACTTCATTTTGTGAGGCTGCCTTTGACACATCCAAAGCCTTTTCAGTTCTGCGCCTGGATTCCTTGCGAGCCTTTTTGAAAGCTGCGAATGGATCTCGAGACGGTGCATCGTCTTGTTCCTCGTCAGGGGAACTCTCTCTTGGTTCTCGAGGTGGCATCTGTTCATGGTTAATGATGTGTTTAAGCGAAGCAGGAGATTGATTGTATACGCACCTTGACCAGCTGCCGCTCGTGTTTTCAAACGTAAGGAAATAGTTGAGGTGATGAACCGAGATGGGTAATTCTAGTCCTTGCTAGATAATGCTTCAACATTTTGACTCGTTGGGAACCCTTCATCCGGAGTTTCTCAAGAAGGCAGTGGCGACCCAGCACTACGAGACTTCAGAGTAGGCAGGCCCGGTCCCCAACCAACGCACTTTCATCGTATTCAACAGAATCCGCAGGGCTAAAAAACCTCTGGAAATGGCTGCCTAGATTCTCCAAACCATTAACTTCAAAACTCACATCCTCCTACCTACGTACCCAGCATACCTACCTTTTCTTGAATTGTTCGTATTTCCAACATTTTACAGCAGCAACCATGAATATCCGAAGACAGAGGTTGTTAGACGCACAGAGAAGAGCTGGTTTGGTTGGAGTGGCCGAGGAGCTGTACCTCATGGCAGCCGAATATCTGCAAGCCCAAGAGAAAGGTGTCCCAACAAGTTGGGGCACGTAGCCCGGTAAGAAATCAGATCCATTTCTACAAAACCAGAAGCCCAAATTAAAGAGGATCAGGTAACGCTACGCTTTCGGCATCTCGCCTTTTAGAGGACCAGAAAGGAGAGGAAGAGATTGTTGACCTCCTTCTGACCATGCATCCAAAAATCGTCGATTGCCTCATACGAGGCACCTTCCTGAGAGAATCCATCAATGATCCCGAATTTCATAGCCTCCTTTACGAAACCGACGAGAGTGCCGGTGTTTATATCGTTGTGCCCGTTATCGAGGGTAGAAACGGCGGTTATTTTACAAAAGCAGAACTACACGGGATTGAAAAGATGTATCATGAGTACTATGGGAACGATGAAACCCGGCAGAGATGGAACCACGTGTCCAATGCCACTCGAGCAGCCGCAATCGAAAAGCAGATCTGGCGAAGAGGGGAGAAGGATGAGACCATCCTAGATGAGATGATGAATGGGCAATACAACCTCGACTACAATGGTTGTGACCTGCTACTCAACACCATTCGCAGTCAGATCAGCAATCTACGCAGCGCCACGGATACCGCAGATGACATTGTCCCTGTTGCCATTGGATGTTCTAATAATATCCAACAAAGAATTCAGAAACATGACCCCGCCACCAAGATGCGAGATTCCTTGAAGTCGCTAATTTGGCTACTAAGTTGTGGCAAGGCCATGGGCCTCGAAATGAACACGGCTCGATACACGTTATGCAAGATCTGGAAGCCGTCGCAGCTCCGCTTTGCCGAAATCCTGTTTACGTGGTTGACCGGATCCATGCTCGAGGAGGGAGGTCTCAATTACTTTACCCCAGGTACTCAAAACTATGGTGGGACCGGGGAGCACTTCCCCGATGTTTACAACGAGATATTCGTCCAGAATCACTGGGCAGTAGCCAACATTCAACTTGCTACCGAGTACTACGACAACCAGCATAACGAAGATGTACCGGAGGCATCAGATTTCCCAGCGGTACACATCCCGCAGTCATTACAAGATGCCTGTGCCGAATATGATGATGAATTATCGAAACTAGAATCAGCGACAAAGGAGGTTATTGCAGCTCAGGACGCTCGGATTGTGGAATGGACACAGTGGAGGGACACGCACAAGGCAATACCAGAGAGACAGACAGAAGAGTTAGAGCAGCTCGAGCAGGGGATAGAATTGTTCATCACACTCCGACAAGCCCTCGCAACACCTAGGGAGCATATTCACATATGAGAGACCATGTATAGACCAGAAACTGGCTTGTGTATTGCTATACTAGAAAAGAAATATAGAGCATCAAGATGATCAAGTCCCAACAATAGACTCCATGTCTTGTCACTAACAGTCCATTTGCCTCCCATCTCACATACGAACCTCTTAAATAGTCTGCGTATCTTCTAAGGCACTTGTTATTATAGATAGGCTGGCCCCTCGATCATCGTAAAGGCTAATACCGCTGATGCGAGTACCGGTACAAATCTAATTCTATCAGGTCGACAAGGCCCCTGTGTTGATTAAACTACAAAATCATTGAGGGGATTAAATATCTCTAGTATAATAATAATTGTATCCTCTATAGCTGAAGATTAAAAGTTATAAAACTAGCTATATACCAACCCTGGCGCCTTCAAGTGAATGGCCCCCCTTCTAGCCATCCTCTCATATATCCCGTGTCTCGCTTAGCTATAACTACGGAGACAACATGAAAGTACAGAAATCGTAAAAAGTTGTCTGTAGTACATTATTGTATTAGTATAGGTAGGGTAGCAGCTCCGGAAATAATCAGTTGCCGGGTTTCACTTCCCTAATCCCCATTCCCGTGCATACCACTCAGCGACACAAATATTTAGCCAATCGTACCATGAGGCATTCAATAAAAATATCTACAACGTCCCCTCTAGTTGACGTTGAAATAAGCTTCTTAGTACGTGAGCCATCTCTGACTCGCGTGAGGTTGTTATCACCCGGCAACCCGCTAACTCAACCAATCAAAACGCTTTCTTGGGATCTACGGTTATATACATGTCTCAGGAATCTTCTTGGCTTACTGCGTTTTTGGGAGCTTATATAGGACACTGTTAATAAGAATCCCAAGCTTAGCACGCCTCTATACCCAGGAGAGCTACCCTCTCCACTATGGCCTTGAAAATAATTCAAATCTAATCCCCACTAATCAAGCCAGAGAAAGAGTCTTTATGCTCATCGACTAGAAAGTCTTTTAAACAATTCAACAGACAATCAAAACTCATCGCTCCCGATTCATGCTTATCCTGGCCGTAAACCGCTTGTGGGAGCTTAATTCGTCATCGAAAAAAAGTCAGACATATTGTAGTTTGCAATGGTAGCGTCGAGAAAGGATCAGAAGGAAGCGGGAAGAGGAAACCCATATTGATATTCTTGAGCTAAATGGTTCTTCGGTGGCTTGCCAGAACTAGGTAGTGCCATTTTCTAGCCGACCAATATTACGTTCGCTCCTTCCTAAATTTCATTCTTTCCTTCCCTCTTTTCAACCCACAACCTCCTATTCTCTCGTCACCTGCCAGAATGAGTGCCATCCTTCGCTGATAAATATCCCACCTTTCTCCGCTAAACTCCATTCTTCCCTTCCATCTTCTCAACCCACACACAAATTCCCGTTCTTCTCATCACAGCCATTTCCTCACTACAGCCCAAGCCATCACTTGTCTGCTACCATGGAGTCCTCCTCCCAGGATTCAGTTGATTTCCCGGGCAACAGCTCTTCCGTCACGCCTGGTCCCATAGTCACAGTACCGGCAGCCCCTATCGCATCAGCACCCACCCGCTTCTTCAAATATCTCACCCCCGCTGCGCAGGGTTGTAGGTCTTTTCTATCCTCAATCATTTCGAAGCTAACATGCTATCTAGGGATTCCCCTCATCTGCCGTGTCGTCTGGAGACTCATGGAGTTGGACGCACCGATGAGTTGCCCATGGTCTGAGGGCCCATATATCCTTATGGATGCGTTGTTTACAATCATCCTCGGCGGTTTCGATAGACACTCAATTGATTGGTGTTATTGCGACCACTTCCAAGTGTGGATCTTCACGATTCGCCCACGCCTTTTCTTCCAGAGACGCCATCATGAACATAGCCGGCCGTGACAACATGTACATCAAAGCCTTCGAAAACATGCTCGGCGGCATAATAGAGCTTCAGTTCAAGAAGGTCAAATCATATGGGGTTATCATCATTTGTCCAACCTTTTCCAGCGTAGCCAGAGCGATACTCTCCAGATCCGCAGTCGGCAGTCCCAGCAATTCCGATCGGTTCAAGTTTCTTAGCCAAATCCAGTCCTTAAGTATTTACGACGATCAGGTTCGAGAGCGCTACTATGGTGACCGAGCCCACTATTTCCTCCCTGAATGTTGGCATGGTTTTGTGCAGTACCATAGGGGGAATTATGGCTACGAACCATTGTTCATTCAAGAATGGTGTAGTCAGATTGGACGAGCAATCCCCAATTTTCACCCTCCTGCAGCCTAGGTGTATCAGGATGTCAAATCACGCATTGTTCCTATATCACTCGCTACTAAATTCATTTCCCAGCTCCCAACACACAATGTCACCCCATCACGCTGGGTACTCTCAGAGTACTCAGTTCGATCGTTAGCCCTCCAACTCCAGGGCAGCCTTCAGGTCATCACGTCGCGGCATCCCCTATCATCCCAAGGCCCACTACATGCTCCAGTCGCGGAACCAGAAACGAACCCCCTGGACGATGACGCGCGGAGCACTACAATAATGAGTTCCGCATATCATTGTGCACAGGAAGATCCAACCGACGATGATTATCCATATCACCCAGGAGGACCCCCGGTTATCAAGGATTTTAAGCATAAGATAATATCGGATCGTATCCATGAATTATTATCACTTGCACAAAAGATGAACATCACCATACCAGATATCAGCGGCATGGAGATCGCTGATGCTCAGCGGACGTTGGCGCGGTTGACTTACGAGGCTCAACTTTCGAAAATGTAAGGAGTGAGCCGGCTTGCTGGAAATCGCATATGGGGCTAGGACTTTTGTTGAACATCTTCCACGACATTTTCTTATTTTATTGCTTTCCCTTGAGCAGGAAATCCAGTTAGAAAATAAACAAATGCTTCTCTCGCACCTTTCTTTATGCTTTTATAATATAAGTGACTTCGCAATATTAAACGGAATAAATTAAACAACCGATCTTTACTAGATATGTAATATATTTACACTCCTCGAGTTATAAACGAACGAGGTATTAAAGCTCGATACCTACATTTTACTATCATTAAGTTTCAAGGTAAACTCGGTATTTAAATATCAACCTTGTGAGTTTTAGGCGGTCTAAAACTTACAAGGCTGACGAATACCTACAATTTGCCATCATTAAGTTTCAAGGTAAACTAGATTCGAGTACACCAAGATGCTCAGTACCTATACACTACCGCATAGCGAGAATTTGAGAAAAACAACTTCGGTAAAACCTAATTGTGTATATACTCGGTTGTGGACTATACGATGAAAAGGAAAAAGAAAAAAAGAAGGAAAGAAAATGGAGGCCTCTAGATTTATATATTGAGATTATCGGTGATGCCTTAGGCCGAAACCTGGTCGTAAGGGGCTCGGCTATCTTTGATAATGCCTTAGGCAAAAACCTACTTACTGCAGGCTAGGCAAATATGGCAGGCGTAGTCAACGCTATTGCCGCTATGCGTGGGAGAATCAAGATGCTAGCACAAAAACAAAAACAGCAGGCGCAGCCAGCGAGATAAAAATATCATCCCGTCTTCCTTATCTCAACCATCTCCCCCATCCTTCTCATTAAAATACTTCTCACACTTGAACGACACAAAATTCCACAACCACACCACAGCCCTATTAGTATAAAGTCCCAACATTTCATCACTGCCATTACTGCCCTTCTATCCACCAGTCTAATCTATTGAAGAAATGGCATCGCATAATACCCCCTCCACCACGAGCAGCCCAGGTAAGTGTAAATTCGGACAATCAAGCGGTCAAATGGCTAACCATTCGCAGCACCAGAGTCGTTGCAGGGCAAAGAACCCGCAACGCCACCCAATCAGACAGATGGTACTGGTACTGGTACTGGTACATCGAGGAGGCCTTTCGCACACAGCTGCTAACTGGGTTTCCGTAGGAGATTATCAGCAGAGTGCAATTGGAATGGGAGACGGATCGCCACGTCGTCTGTAGTTAAACATTCTAGAAAGCTTACTTCTTGATGACAGTAGGACATTACATGGTGGGTTTGCTATTGCTATTTCTAATCTCTGTTACAAAGCTAACTCAATGGTGTCAAGTCGCAAGCACGGAGCTCCTCCCACGGTCACCCTCACCTCCCATATTTAGCAGCGCCCCATCACATCAACCAGCCGCCCCTGCTTCCATAGATTATCTAGGAATGGCAGCCAGTGTAGGACGACGAAACCTGAGCGGCCCAAATAGAATACGAAATTCTAGGAACATCGGACAACGAACAGGCAGCCCTCGTCGTCGCGCGGCCGCAGTTGGGGGTATCGAATGGCGACGAGCCCGCCGCAATCACCTGCTGCACCAGCACTTGATGACAATTCTCAATCCGCACAACACCATAAATGTGCGGGCCATGGAGCTGATCGTCAATCGACTGCTCGTGGCGTCTATGACAGGTCTGATTCGCATCGACCTTGGTTCGAGAGTCGTTGTTCGTAGACAATCACAGAAGCCCAGCAGAAGCGATAATTGAATGACTTAGCAGCTCGGAAATTTGCTCGCATATTGCTCATGTTATGTCTTGGAACTTTGAAATTTCTGTACGATAATGGAAGATACTTGCTGTCGATTGTTTAGATTGAATCATTGAAATGCAAAGAAGTTTTAACTGTCATTATAGCTAGCCCAATAGAGGTGAGATTGGTTTATCTATACTCAATGTAATGACATCAAGGATCTGTGCTTAGGAAAACTCCAAAATCGACTTCTGATCAATTAGAATATTGCATTTGTTATACAATAGAATTGGTATAATATACTTTGGCAGGAGCAACATTGAAGTGTTTCCCGAGGCCTGGTGCGGGGCGTAAAGCAAAGGATAAATAGTCCCATTTGTTGCATTAGGCTAATCCTAATAGCGACGATAAATACGACTACTACTTATACCCTCATTTATAATACTACAATATAGTAAGATGAAAGTATCGCTCTATAATTGTTGCAATAATTTTATATTCACTTGTTTATATGCGTCTTAGTAGTAGCGGTTTTAGCCACTATACTATAGGGGGGGAGCCACATGACCTACGGGTATATCTATAAACCTGTAGCCAGAATTACTCAGAACCGTATATACAGGCAATTAATTCGAGCTTGCGAGCACCTATGTACAAGGTCTAAATTTGATTGAAATGGTTATCTTAAAACAACTTGCTTGGATCACCAAGGTTTCCATGAGGCAAGCCTCCACCTTTGGTTACCACCCTGTGAAACATCCTGTCACTCAAACTCTCCAGCCAAGCAGTGGAGGGATCAATCGGGTATTCTGATACTGAAATGGTGGCGGGTTGTATAGGGGAAGTGCGCTGGACGACTATTCCAGGAGCTGGAATCTCCAATGACCCAGACAAATTATTGACGGATGGTTCTTCAGGCGAGTTGATTTGAGGAGCATCTTCAGTGACAGAGGGGTAATCCTAAATTCTGGATCGCTTTACAGATGTATGATCTTGGGATGGAGGAGTATCATGCGCAACCCTTTTGCGACGAGTGGACTGTAGATTTGGACCCCGAGGATAGTTATTTTGCGGTGGTGGCGGCGGTGCTGTGTTCATCGTATTGTCCAGATCTAGTGGTCTGTTTAAATCAGACAAGGCTGCCATTTTTCGGTCCAACTCTTCTGTCTTTGTTTGAAGGGTGGTCCTCAGAGCGGCAATCTCGGACTGTAGGGCAAGAATCTGACTCTCTAGAGGAACCACAGGAAGTACCTGGTCAAGATCGGCATCCCCATGTTGAGGGACTTGATCGCTAAGCCATCTGTCTCTGGAAGCCATGAGAACGCCTTTGTGTCCCACTATCTTAGGCTTGTTTCTGGCTTCCGCCATTGCATAATCCTCGACAGTCAGCATCCCAACACCGTCTTCGGCTGCGTAGTTGTCCCAAACCTTTCCAAGCGTCTCTAAATCGACTCCAATAATCTCGTGCTTTTGTCGATGGTCGAGGTTCTTTCCTCGATAGATTATCGTTTGCTCGGGCTCGTTTAGGATACTCAAAAGGAAATCTCGCGTGGGAGGGTATGGGAAAGACTCCGCGAGTGGGCTGACAAGACGAAGGGCGTTTCCTAATTCCTCTCGAGCTGCGTCGGCTCTCCCATCTGCCATTGCTTCACATGCCGACTTCACCATTAGATTAACGGGTGAGCTGGCTGCGATTGTAGGGTCTGCATTGCAGAGTCGTCGATATCGAACAATGTCAAGACCAATTGGGATAAGCCTACATTAGATCAGTATATCCACGGGCAAAGAGGCAGTCTAGTAACTTACTGCGGGTGTTTCTGAAACACTGGAACACAAATAAGGCGCGAAAGAAGCCGGAAGATTGTCTGGTTTTCCAACCTCCAGTCAACTCCAGAGCCTTGTGGGAGGAGCTGCGGTGGAATGGCAGAGTCGCCAAAGAACGTGCGCGCTCTCCCCCAAAGGGTTAACTCGTAACCTTTCATTCTTGCGGTGGAGCGTGGGGTTTAGGATGTGGTTGAAGAGCTGCTGGTTGTCACGGATCTTGCGAGCTCTGGTGAGATATGGTGATAGAGATTGATGTGGATTGGGCGCGAGCGACAGATGCGGCAGGAGCAGCTCATAGAGCTTTAGCACGCGCCTGCACCATATGACGGTATAGGTTTCCGGATTGCAGGTACGGTACACAATTTGTTGGTTGACTATTGTAGTCTAGATACAGGTGCAACTAATTTGCATTTCATTCTATTATGTAGGTAACTTAGTGGGTGTGGCTAGATATCTTTCTAAAAGAAAAAGGCGCTTTTCCTGACATGATCATCCTCCTCACTCTCCCCCTACAAACTGTAAAGAAGGCAAGTATCAAGTACAAACAACAACTAGCTTACTACGTAAGCGAAAAGCAAGGAAATCTAAACAAGTAGTAAATAGCAAGCAAAGTGTACAAAGGAGAGAATGCGGAAATATCGCAACACAATGAGTGTTGGTACCAGAGATATTGGAAACACATAAGCAAGGTGGTAAAAGAAGTAAACATCCTTTATTAAATTAACTCGTGTGTGATATCTTAGCAAATTCAACCTTCTAGCACCTTTCACAAAATTCTTTCTCCCTGCTTCCAAATTTGCATACACGGGCTACCCCTTGATATACACAGTCTACATCGATCATTTCCCTGGGCTGCAACATTCCTTGCACACATTAGCCCCTTCGCACAAAGTGTATCGAGGCAAAGAGGTGGGAGGGATATATCCTTCTGCTTCCAGGTGTTGAACCTGGAAAATTCATGCTGGGAGGGCCTTGAGATGCTAAACAAGTCTTGTAACTTTCGCACAAGAACAGTGGTCGTTCCCTGTACGGGCTGCGAGAATTGAAGTAACACAGAGTACTGAAGGTTCAATTTCTCGTGAAACTCGTCAACAGCCTTCGGTTTTTCGTATTAGGAGAGCTGCTGGAAGAATCGGACTTCCGTTTCTCACCAATATTAGATTGAGGCTCACCCTCTTTTATGATTTGTGGAGTGGCCGTGGTGGCTGCTTTTGTTGGTTGGGACATTTCGGGAAAGAGGGATGCTCCATCGAAAGGCTCAGACGTCTGGGCGGTATTAGGGAGAGGAATGATCTTTGTGCCATCGGTCAAGCCCTTCTCGATTCCATCAACTTCCAACGACATGTTAGATATCTGTATAATGGTCAGAACTGTCACCAGAGAGGGGGTAATTACTTACTCTCTCGGTGGAGGTGGCCATACATCGTTCTACAACATCGGGAGGGGACCTTTCTAACACTGTATGCATTTCTTGGATGGGCGTTTCTAAACCAGCTTCCTTTTGGCTACCGGCTGCCTGGGCATCTATGGCTAACTGGAAACGAGTTAATAAGATGTGCCAACTGTAACAGCAGATTTGTTCACCTTAGTTGCCACCTTGAGCCGATCCAATTCTTCTTGAAAACGGCTCCTGGTCTTATAAAACCAGTTGATTTCATCCTGTACTAAACTCCGATGTTGGAGGAATAGACTTTTTTGCTGCGACATCACTGTCATCAATAGTTCGTATGCATGGTTCATGTTCCGTCCTCTTCGCTTGTCTGGCTGGTCAAGCCATTCCACGGCTTGCTCGGAGAACCGCTCAAGCTCCTCCAATTTAGCGTGAAACTGCGCCTCCACTTCTGAAATCCGGTCTAATGTTTCTTCAAACTCGTGGTATGAGTCTGCGGCTGCCGCGAGGTTTTCTTTGAACGAATTATTTGTCCCCGAGGGTTGTTGTTTTGTAATTGGCGAAGATATATTTTGGTCCTCGTTAGAGGCGACCCCGACTCTTTTATCTCGCGCATTTTCTCGGGTGACGGATGGGCTCCTTTGTGCTGTAGGGTTGCTAGTGATAAAGTTTCTCTCTTCTGGGCTGGCAGAGACTGGAGTCTGCTGCTTCATTGTTGGGCTTCGTCGTGCTTCGGGCTCGAAGTGTACCCGTCTTGATTTCGACATTCGTGGGATAGAAGCGGCTGCGGGAAGTCGGCTAGTGATTACAGGGTTGTATAATTTTTAAGTGTTAGCTTGGAATGAATGGCAGCAGGTGGCTGCTTGAGGCGATGCCTATAAGTAAGGAGATTGAAATTGGTAGTGTCAAGAGTTGGGAATTCGAAAAATGGGGGGTTGCATTTTCGCATAGGGAATTTCTTAATATGGAAGGAGCGACAGCGACACACAAATAAATAATTTCTTGGGGCGAGCAGCGCGCTACAATAGAACAATCCCGTCTTTGTTGTATACGCTCTTCAATAATCTTAGCAGGAAGTTTACACTTAAGTGCCAATTAATATATTTTATTAATATATTTTCTTTTTCTCGAATCAGAATCATTCTCGCTTACAACGTTAACTAGGCAAGGGGGGCTGATCAGGTGCGTGTAGCTGATACTAAGATGCCTCCAAAACCTCTAGCTCATCTTCTGTGAAATCTCTAACCGCAGAGGCTGATATCTCATTTCCATCGCGGCTATAAAGTATAATGAGATCTTTTTCTGCTCCTTGACGACCTCTGACCACGGCTGCTCGGATATATCCGGCGGTTGGATAGGAACTTGTCGCTTGTACTTTTAATTTTATCCTTCTTAGCGTCAAAATGTTGCGACCCTGTGACGAGCTAACGTAATTAAGCATCAGAAAGGTAGGAAGGCTGCCGACCTTTCTATATTTTCCTAGGCCTATATCAAAAAACCAATGCCATATCTCAAGCCACGTATCATCCTAGGTCGTATCTATAACTGCGAGATTCCGATGAGCTACTCCTTCCCGATAATCCCTCTTTTCCTCGTTCGTGGGTGTGATTAAGACGGGCTTAATGAAATTGAGCTGCGGGTTGTCCGTGAAAACTTTACTTAGGGAGCTGTGATGAAGCAACCTCTCAAATGTTAATATGCTCACGACCGCTAAATTATCTCCAGTTCCCAAGGGTCGCAATACATTGCCTAGGTACTTACGCACCGATTAGATAGACAGAGAACATTACATTTCACAATATATATACTTGAAGATTACCTGTTAACGGAGGAGGAAGAGGAGGAGGAGGAGGAGGTACAGTCAGGCGGCGTAGATTTCCGTCTACTCGCCTAAATTAGTGGATTACGCGAACATATAAACCTACTCCCACCCCCTGTAAATCTACTACACAATGCCTTACAAAACCCTAGAAAACGCTCCTGCTCGGAGGGCCAAAAATCTATCAGCTGCCGAGCGGAACTAGATTCTAGGTGTACGTAAAACAGGTGCTAGCTATCGAAAGATTTCTAAAGACCTCGGATTCGCTAAGTCGACAATTTAGGACACCTATAACACCGACCGTACAGCCACTAAGCGGGAGGACCTACCTCGTAAAGGCTGTCCTAAGACTTATAGCTATATTAAGGAACGGAATGTCATTCGATATATGCGCGAGCACCTAAAGTCTACCTACCAGCAAGTATAAGCCAATGTGCCTACAAAAATGCACCGAGCTATACTACGCCGGCTTATAAAGCTCTACAACTTATCTAATTAGCGCTACAAGAAGCGCCCGTTTATCTTAAAGAAGACAGCTAAGATCAGGTACGAATGGCGTAAAGCTAGGCGCTATTAGACCCTCGAGGACTAGAAATATATTATATAGAGTGACGAGTGTTCGGTAGAGCGAGGTAAGGGCAAAGTATAGGAATAGTACTTTAGAACGCTAGCCTAGAAGTGGGATTCCGACAAGATTTGGACCTACTCCTGTGGCAAGCAATTAAGGATCATAGTCTAGGGGTACTTTTAGGCCGGTGGGCGCTCCGATTTATATGTGTTAGATAGGGACTTTAAGTTATAGAAGCATGGGTATAGCAGTTGGTCCTATATTTAAGCTTTAGAGGCCCAATTGGCTCCCGACTTCGAGGACTTAGACGACTAGCGGTATACATTTATATAGGATAACGTAAGGATTTATACCTTACGCGTAGCACTTAAATAGTTCGAGGATAAGGGTATAAACATCCTTAAATGGCCCCCCTATTCGCCTAATCTAAACCCGATTAAAAACATCTAGTTTACGCTTAAAAGAATACTCCTTTAGAGGTATCCTCACCTTTAAGGCAAGTAAGAATCCGATATTGAAGAGATAGAGAATAGACTAAAGGAGTGCTAGGCGGATATTCCTAAAAAAAACACTTCGAGTCCCTCTAGCGAAGTATACCTGATAGGATTAAAGCCTATATCAAGGCAAAGGGCTGGCATACAAAATATTAGCTTATATTTCTATATATAAGTGTCATTTTTTTTAATATAGTCATAGACTACCTTTCGATAAGTCATTTTATAAAAAAACTAAGTTAATTGCACTTAAAATGATGATATTATTTACAAGTCTGTAGTCTAGGTCTAGTCTAGCCCGGGCGCTCGCTTAGCGAGTGGACGGAAATCTACGTCGCCTGACTGTAACAGGCGAAGTTTAGGCGTGTAAAAAGAACATTGATATGCAGTCCGCATAGTTTTCAGTGAACGTAAGGAACTCCTCTCGACAGTCATAATTCGCTGATCAATTCTGTGAATCCTCGCCAAGGGCTTCGATGGCTGCAATTCTCCGCTCGATCTTTGTGTATTATCTATAGAGAATTTTAGATATAACATTGCAGAGGCACTTGGGGTATAAAGGCTTACCTTTGTCTTGTGGCGATATAGATCTCAAGGCTTTACGAAGACATAGTAGAAGCTGCCCCTATAAACTCTATTAGCCAGCATACTTCTAGTAAAAGCAAGCGGATCACTCGAGGAGGAGGAGCCTGCAAGGACGACGTTGATAGTGCTGATCACTACCAAGATTTGTTAGCTTGGGACGCCTTGAAATAACTTTATTACTTGAACTTAGTTCCTAGTGTGACACTTGGTGGCCTAAGGGTCCGTATTATTAGAATGAGTTATATACTACTACTTTGGGTATCTTTCGCAATGGTATCTTTGTAAGCAAGAATGAACTCAGAGAATGCCTCCTAACCTCTCACCCAGACCTCTTACACCTCCACGTCATTTGGCTGGCTTTATCCAACCAACTATTATTAATCTCTCCATGACACTGCTCAGTTCAACCAAGCCCAACTCCCCAGAACTCGTCCTTTGCTCTCATCAGCCAAAGTCGTAAACATATCCAGACTCAAATCAATATCATTTGGTTTGCATCCGGTACATCTATCGACGACCTTGACATCCACACTGCTATTGCGTCCCAAGGCTTCATTATATCGTGTAATGCGAAGCATCTTTCCACATAGAGGGTTCAGGTTTGGGTTTGACGAGGTCGAAACGGCATCCCAAACGATATGGCTCACGGCACAAATGTTTTCGTGCGAAGTGTTTTCGTAACCGCAAGCTCCGTAACCTGGCCCTGGGCTGTAGTACGTGAGGTCGCCAGTTTGAATGGATGTGCTTCCTGGGAGGGGAAGGTTTTGGTACTTTTTTCTGCGAGCTAGTCAGCATCGCATTCCAATCAAATGGGACAGAATTGGCCAGTAGAGACAAACTGCAAGATGTAGGAGACTCACGATTTCTTCTTCAATCCAAGTCCAAGTCCCAGTCCCAAGACAAGTATCAGGAGGAGTAATGCGACACCCCCAATTATCAGGACCTTCTTGCGATTGCGCCCAAACAGTAGAGCAGGAGTAGTGGACGTGGATGATTGAGAAACATCTTTCTCATCGGATATAGGCTTGACTGCTCCCTCCTCAATAGAAGCATCCGTTGATTTGGTCAAGGTTGAGGCGCCAAAAAGACTGAACTTGCTGAAAAAACCTCCTAAACCCCCTAGACCCCCCTTCTTGGTCGTCGAAGGTTGCTCCCATTCCACAACCTCGGGAACGACTGGTGCTGGTGGTGGTACTGGCACTGGGTGGGTGGCAGCGGCCATCACAGGCGCACCTGAATTTGGTACGGGTTTGCGTTCCATATTAACTCAGGTTGATGGGCATGGCAATCGTGGAGTATTCCTAGAGAATTTCGAGGGGCATCTCAATTGCCGTTGGGATTGCGATTGCGACAAAGAAAGGAAGGTGCAGTGCAGGCAGTGCCTGAAAGTTGGGGAAATTACTGGAAGTTGGCATCCCTGCGGCGGGGTCCCCAGCGGGAACGCTGGTCTGGGCACCCCCACAGGTACACAGGTACGAGCTTAGCGCCGAACCTTGCTACAGATACAGCCTACAGGCAATCTTAAGATTTACAGAGTAGAGATATCAATTACAAAACCTTCACTCCTCTAAGTCCAGTTGCGTCACAGTCAATTGAGAAGTCTGGCAGGGGTTGAGAAGTAGAGTGGATTTCTAGTGGCTGATCGGAATGACGACAAGTTACTAGGATCCTTATATGTAAGCGAGGAAGTAAAAATTAGCTTCTAATCAACTCTCTCACTTGTACTGTACAGTATATCCAACCTCTTCAGCTTAGGTTTTTCTTCTAAACTCTGACGCAAAATCATTAGAGGCAAGTGTAAGACAGAAGTAAATACACACTCAACTCACTACATGTATTATCCAACTATGCCCGGATCTACGTAGTAGAAGCTCGGCATATGTGCAGTGACCAGTCGTTCAAGTATCCACAAAGATTCTTCAATTATATCATTGCATTTTGGAGCCACACATACTTAATAAAAGTAAAGTACTCATTGCAAATTCACTCAACAGGAGCAGGCACTGGAGTTAACGCCAATTACCCCCTCGCTTATCTCAACAGCCGAGTGCCAAGTACCGAGACTTTATCAGGCGCAAGTAAACAAGTAATGCACTTCTGAGCATCCTAGAACAAATAGTGTTATAGAAAATACACCTCTTACTCAATATTTGATTCTTATACCTAGACACTTTCCTTTTTTAAACACGTGTATGTCACGTTTCATCAGTACCATGAAATGTTCCAACGTGCTTTACAACCCAGAGTTCAAGTTTGGATTCTGAATGTAATGGAAAGTATAAAGGCAGGTTGGTCAAATTCGTCTCTCTCGCCTTATCGAATTGAAATCAAGATAAGGGAAACGGTCTTGAACTTAGATCACCAACACATCAATGAGAGTCGTAGACATTCCGTATCTAGGTATGATAGATCCTCTGGATTGTAGCAAGCCACAAAGTTATGTTGTACAAGTACGCTCCGGCTAAGTGGTTACTTTAGATCGATAGAATCAGAGGCAGAGTGCTGTACCACCTCCCCACGTGAATATCTCAATTTTTCGCAGCTCCCACAATACACATTTTGAACCGCAAACATTATGTCTCAAATATCTCAACACCAATTGTTTCACACTCTCGCAAGGGAGTGATTCCTTCAAAAAAGCAAATCGAGTCCTCTGGTTGGCTACGTTTAAACCAATTAAGGTGCAACCGAAGGTGACCTCAGCGCGAAACCGACAGGCGATGCAGGGATGACACGAAACCCCCTGGCGGTTGGTGGCGGTAATGCGAACACCAGACGAGTCGAGTTTCAACCCCAACCAATTCAGATGAACTTGATCTTCGGATTGGAGATCAGCACGGTCGAAAATGTTTGACAGATTGAGCGCGCGCTTTGAAACTATTGGAAACTTTTTAAATCCCCCTTTTCTGTGCCGCTTAATTTGCGAGGTAGTCGTCCTAGTGTGTAGTACAATCTTTGGGCACTTATATTTACCTTGATTTCCACTTTTCGGGGTTTCCCTGTGGTATTAACAGTCTCATTCATTCTCCTGTTCAACATTCCGTTCCTTTGCTGAACATTCTCTGCTGGCCAGTTACATTCATTTTATAGTTTCATATTTATTGCGTTTATCGTAAATACTTTCTCTAAAAAGATGGCCGCTTTACAAATCATTCTTCTCGGTGTCTTAGCTCTCGCTTCGGCCTCCCCTATCCAGCCACGAGTAGTCGCTTCTCTCAATCAAGGTGCTTTCGAAGAAGCCCAGAAAAGGGATGATACAGCTACACGTGCATTCTCTGCGACAGCGATCAAAGTATGTTTTTATGAGTTACCGGAGCGAGACCAATAACTAATTGGTAGTCTTCTACCGGACAATGTTTAGCAGTTGACGAGTTATCCGGAGACTTTCGAGCAAATTTGACACCTATCAAAGTTGCCGATTGCGACGGGAGTACGGGGCAGCAATGGGACATCATTACAGCTGGAAAGCATAATGACAAAGCTGGCACCATCCTTGTGGTCAATACTCTGGTATGTAGAAATCATATTTTCTCAAATCTTCGCATGCTCATCGTTTCAAGACACAAGCATGTATGAATTTCGATCCTCGTCGAGCTGCGGGAAACACAGTAATTATGTTTTCATGTGGTGGCAGAGCCGATGGAGGTAAGTTATATCAATACTTCATACTATGACTCTTTCTAATGTGAGTAGGAGGTGATGTCACCAACTCACAGCAATTTGGGTTTGCTGAAGGAGTTGGACCGGTAACATTGGAGCCTCAAAATGCCCTCGGAACATGCTTCGCAGTCACAGCTGGAAATGTTTTAGACCAAGCACCGTGCAAGGATGGAGATGCGTCCCAAACATTCACGTTTGTAGATGAAGTATCATCTTCCCCAGCACCAACAGCAGCACCAGCAAACCCCAACACAGCGAAACCAACTACTCCATCAGTTATTGCTTCCTCGGTTGCAGCACCAAAACCAGCAGTCACTCCAGCCCCTCAGACTGGAGAAAACCCAACAACTGCTGTTCCTGTTTCACGAGCTGGAGGTGTCCTCCAACCATCAGCAGCAGCAGAAGCCAACAAAAAGGACACAACTGCAACCCTAGCCTTCACATCCGCATCTTTGAAGTCCTCCACAGGAGAGTGTCTTACCATCGACCCTACAGCTGGTGACTTTCGCCAAAACCTAATTCCCGTAACCCTCTCGGCCTGCACCGGAGCGCCAGGCCAAAAGTTCGACCTCATTACCAAGGGTCTACACAACAACGCTGCGAATTCGACGTTGGTGGTTAGTAGTTTGACGAATGGGTGTTTGAACTTTGATGATCGAAGGGCCAAGGGGGACACGGTCATATTATTTTCATGTGGTGGAAGAGCGGATGGGGAGGGCGGAACTACTGGGAGTCAACTTTTTGGATTCGATGGAGGGGATGAGATCTTGCTTCAGCCGCGGAATGGAAATGGGGCTATTTGTTTGACGCCTAATGGGGAAATTTTGGATTCGGGCACCTGTACGGGGAATGTTGGGCAGAAATTTAGTATTGTGGCATGAGTTGATTGAGTTGAAGGGGGCGTTTGTATGAATAGTTTTCTTAAGACTGGGAGGGTTTAGTTTCTTGATACTGTATCCTTTTTCAATTGCTTTATGGCAAATTTTCTACCCTCGAAGGCTTAGTAATCACCCCCAACTGTGCTATCTTCCTCATCTATGCTACTCGCTCCCACATGCAGACCCTCCAGAAGCCAGAATTGGGGGAGGATGCCCAAGAAACAACAGCAGCTCTACTCGTCGCGCAGCAGCAACTGCGACCATCGAATGGCGCCGAATCCGCGTTACCCACCTGCTACACCAGCATTTAATGGCCATCCTCAATCCCCAAAATACGATTAATGTGCACCGGGAGCTCCTGAAGGTATGAATACAGCTGTACGCACCTGATCAACGCCCCTTGTCCAGTTGACGTTGTAAGCGAGAATGATTCTAACTCTAAATTGAAACATGTATTAACAAAATATATTAAATGGCACTTGAGTGTGAACTTCTACCTAATATTATACATAATATTATACCTAGTATACCTATTTTACTAAGAACACTATTAAGCTACAGGGAGAGAATTTAGGTAATATCTAAAGTTGAAATGGGGTTCGCCGGCTTTCCCCCCCCCCCCCCCCCATATCACATCGATATATCGAACCCCCAAGAGTATAAATGGATACCCGGCGCTATATACTTACTATATAAATAATAACACTATTCTTTCTTTTCGTAATAATCAACTGCTTCTCATAAATCCACTCCCTCTTACAATCCCCCTACCTATTCCTCCCGTCTTCATCTCTGAGACCTCCTCAAATTCTCCCTTGCACGCTGCAACTCCAGATTCATCTCCAGATCACTCTCATTTCCATCTCTCAACAGATCCTCCGACTCCTCAATAGCCTCCAACACCTCCATAATAACCCCTATAAGCTCTCTACCATTCGGTCTCTTCCTCCAATCAAGCGCCAAACACTTAAGGACCGTTCTGCGTAGTTGATACGAGTAAGGAGCTTCAAGAAGCAAAGCACCTTGTGTAAACATCCAAGAAGAGGAATCTTCTGTGTCAAGTTGCGTCCAGATATACCGGTAGGGTTGTGAATCGGTCAGGTAGGCCTCTGGATTGCATTCGCGTGCGCGGGTTATTAAGTGGTGCATGATTTTTCCTATGCCCCTGATGAAAGTGTTAGTGGGTCATTTGTGATCGGTAGAAAAGGGAGCGAAGATGAAATGGATGCATACCAGATGTTCATTGCTGTGCCGAGGTATTCTTCTATTCCGAAGTCTTCGTGGTATTGTGATTCATATTGTTCCTATACAAATTGAGTTTATGAGTTATCTGTTGGCCTCTATCAAACGTACGAAAGTAGAGGAGTGTGCATAGAAAGCGATAATACTTACAGGTGGTAAAGAAGTAAATGTACCCCTAGATTTCAGATTCAAATAATCATCTTTCGGCATAGGAGGTTTGTCCACAATCTCCATAAGTCCCAGATCGCCAATCTGTCATCTTATTAGTAGCACTTGACTTGACTCTTTACAAGTATGATTTCTAAAATAAAAACTCACCACAAGTAGAGGCGTGTCCGTATGCTCATCATCATCGGTCTTGATGAAAACTGATTGGAAAGGAAAACTCATGTATCAGCTCTCTATCTTGCGAGTCTAATGGGAGGTAGATTGTAGATAGCATAGACTCTATAAGTAATAATAGAGATTAACATACCATTCTCGTTCTTCATATCAAAATGAACACAGTTCAGGTTCTCACCAAAAACATTTTCCTCCTCCATATCATCAGTTCCGTCTTCGAGCACGGCACAACCTTGAGCCAAACATAGAAACAATTTCCTACAATGCGAAACAAAAATTATGTTAACCAATGCCTCACTTAGAAACTAAAGAACGATTCATGACTAAGAAAAGAAATGGAAAATAAGATAGCGACTAACCAGATCATCTTCTCAGGAATAGGTTCGTCTGCAGAATAATCGCTAGGGAATAAATATCAGTCAAGTTCTTAACAAAGAGACATCGTTCGTAAAGAACAGATATACTTACGCGTATAGCTTCCTTGAATAGTCGTCCATATCTCCTCCGTCGCAATAATCTAGAAATACTCTCTGTACAGGTTCTCCGAGTGGATCAAAACCGTTGCGCCGCGCACCTCTGTTACAAAAGTATTTAGCCACTCCATCTCAATCATTATAAACCTGAAGTCAATGTGGCAACCTGCTAACCAAACACACGTTTCTCCCTAGAAATGACTGCCAACCAGGTATCGTACCAGGCCAGAGTTGGAAAAGCAAAATCGAAAAAAAAGAGACTCACTCATAACTCCCCTGCCCAAGCTCATCCACAGAAGACGCAAACATCTGAATAACATGTTTTGTCTTCCCCTGAAAGGCCTCCATAAACCCACACTCCTCTTCAAAATCCGTTAGTCTCCCCGGTCTCTGCTGCTTAACAACAACCCTCTTCACCTCCTTCGGAATATGGAATTCATCTTCATCCCCCTCCTCCCACCAATCCTCTCTCTCCCACAAGCCCACCAATCCATTACCTCCCATCCCGAGAAGTTTAACCCCACGCCAGCCCGAAATCCAAACCTGTTTCCCATTCTCATCCCTGTCCATCATACCACCCAACTTCATATTCCACCCTTTCTCCGAGTCCAACCACTTTCTCTGCATCGCAGCGGGCATCGTAGCCTTGTCATGATCCCCGATACCCTTATACGAATACACATACTGCGTATCAAAATTCTCCCATTTCCCCTTCCGTTGCGAAATACTCCGTAAGCGTCTCCCAAGACTCGGATATTGAGTGTATGCTGGACGAGTGTGTGGTGGACGAGTAAAATACTCTTGAGCGACGGCAAACACATTTCTCCTCTGATTGATAAGACGTAAACCCCAATTATACGCCGCGATACGACGTTTCGCTTCCCCTTTGCCCGGACCTGGAAAGCGAGGTGCTGAAGTTGGGGCTACAGCTGCAGGTGAAGAAGGAGAAACAGATCGAGACATGGACATTTCGCTAGCCGTCGCCATATCGATCGCCATCAGTGCTTCAGCAGCTTCTCCTATAGCGACGGTGGACGGCGAAATGGGGTTGGCATATGCATGTTGGGTCGCTTGTATTATCCTCGCCCCATAGGGCTTGACATACTCCACTGGGAGTATCGGTGGTGCTGGGTTCTGTGGTTTCTTGGGACGAATTGTCCTGTTCGCCTGTGTTCTTCCCGTTCGTTTGACGGGTGCTTTCTTGGTGGACCTTCTAGCTAGTGTCTTTGTGGGGACGGGTCCGACGTAGATTGCTGTTGCTTCTCTCTTCGGTTGAAGTGGTTCATCCGGAGAGATAATTGTACCTCGTCTCTTGCGCGAAGGTGATTCATTGGCAGATTGAACCGCCTTTCTCTTATTCCCTCTGGTCTCCATGTTGGCTTCTATATCCGTGTCAAGGTGTAGGACACTTTAATACTTTATTTTAAGGATATCCAATGGGGTAAAGGTAGTATGTGTCAGCCTCTCAATAAATGCAGTAAACCTCTTGCACTTTTATATTTCGATGCGTATCGGAAAGGGTACGCAGTGCGTGTAGACAAAGTTTAAAATTCGACAATACAGCATCAAATCTCGGGTCAGACGTCTTGATAGAAAGAACCACTCTTCATGAATCAAACCCTTTGATCAAAGTTCTAGATGCGGATATGGCGTTATCCTAGGTACACTCTCTTTGTTCTGAACAGATCAGGGTACTGGTAGCTTGTCTTTGTCTTCAGGATACTCAAGAATCAATGCCGTCTTCTTTCGAAAGAAAAAAAAAAAAGAAAGGAAAAAATTCCCAAACTCTACATTAAACTAAATACGATATATCCTTAACTTACATATCTTTGCGAAAAAAGAAAGAGGTGAATCATCATATTCGCTCGCTTAAAGTAGTCAGCCGCCCCCCTTACCCCACTCCCCTCCGCCTCGCTTAAAAAACCCCCACAATCCGCATCCTCGATCCTTTACAACTCGTAACCCCTTAAATCAACTTCTTGATATTATAACTTTCAATTTTTCACTTCGTAGTCCGCATGCTACTAATATAATCAGTAATAATACCCCTGCCAAATCTAAATATCAATGACGGGACTAGCTAAGGACTAAGAGTGACATTGACGAAATGGTAGGAATGGAGTAAATGGTTACAAAAGAGAACTAGAATAACCACTTGACCGCTCTATCTACCCTCTAGCTCTATATATAGCATTAATCCACTCCACATCATTTAACCTCTCTCATCCCCTATCGCTCACTCACCCCTTCTCACTCAAACTCAAACACTCAATTTTATACGCGCAAAAAAAGGGGGTATGTATTGTAACAAACAGACAAATCCTATAGCTACACTATCGTATCGTCCCGTATCATACCTCAAGGCATCGTATCATCAACGCCAAGGTACCCGGTACCCAAGATACCCAACCGCCAACCGATCCGATCCCATTTTGATTCACGAAACCGAAACCCTACCAGAACCGCCCAATTGCAACGCTAAAAGAAACAAAACAAAACAAAAAAGAAGAAGCGAACGTAAAGGCATAAATCAACCCAACCGAATCCAGCACACGCCCAACCCAGCTTACACGCCAACCGAGGACCCATTTTCCGCGATATCCATCCATCCTCCCATCCCCTATCCTACCAGCCACCTATCCTATTCCGTTTGAGCAAAAACAAAAAAGAAAGATTCTGTACAGGTACAAAAACACTCATCAGCCACCTGATGCGGTCTCGATGACACCAAACCAAGCCAGACATTGCTCATCAACTCCTCTTCGACACACTCCCAATCCCAAACCATTTCCTCCCCCCACCACTAGCCGGCGAATTCTTGGACCCATTCCCATCAGCATCATGTACAAGCTGCCCATTCTCAGAAATCCCATCGTAAGACGAAAGATCAGTAGCCCGTCTTGTTGGGCCCAGCGCCGAACCAAACGCCACCTCGGTACTCGGTCGCGCACCCTCAATCGCAAGTCCCGACGCAGGCATAGAAGTACGATTGCGTCTGATAGGAGGCGGCGTCGCTCTCGCATCATCGCAGAACCCCTCACTCAGCGGTGTTCGCATACCAGCGAGAGATTTAGCCGGAGATGCAGGGTAGACCTCTGATTTACTGCCTCGTCTAAAGATCTTGCCCGATAATTGGGAGATTTTGGAACTCTTGGCCGGTGAAGGTCCTCCTGCGTGGTACTGTGGTTGGGTTGGGGTGGATGGATCACTGGGTTGGTTCTTCTTCAGTTTCGTAGCTGCTGTGAGTGAGGAGCGACGATCAGGTGGAGAGACGGTTCCGCTACTGCTAAGATCGGCTATTCTGGCACTCCTTGGGAGAACAATATCGTCGCTCTGTGGATGCTCAAACAAGCTAGTTTGACGAGAAGCTCTGTAGTGCTCTGCAGCTGCATTGGAAGAATGTGGAACGTATGCCGCAGTGTTGTACGAGACTTCATGTCCCCATTCTCTATCTTGGTTGCCAAAGGTAAAGAGATCCGGGGTGACGACACGCTTTTCACGATGAGTTCCGTGTCCATACATACTTGATGCACTTGAAACACTGGCCGTCTCCGTGAGATCCCCTTGAGTCTCCGAATCCCATCCATGGCCATCACGCCTGCTTCTGACAGTCTCACCAGCACTACGAGGCCGACTGCCAGAACTTGAAGGATAGCGAGCAACAGAAGGATAACGATTACCAGGTGGAAACAACGCTTTACCACGAATAGATTTATCTTCGCGTGTAGGAGGATATTCGGAGGACGATCTCTCACCCTGCAACTTTTGTAAATTCCGTAATGTATCACTAGTAAAAGTATCCGGTGTCGGTGGAAGGTTCCGGTGCTCGAAACTGTCTTGATTTGCCAAACTTCCACGAGACCTGTCCTTGGCAGTTGGTGTCCGACGAGGTGAGGAAAAAGCAGGGGGTTGTAGCGACCGTTGAGACTCGGATTGAGAGTTGTTGTGTTTGTTCAAAGTATATTTCAACTTCTCCAAACGTTGAAGCGGCGAATCAAGCTGCCCCATCATGCCGTTGATGGATTTATACTGACCCTTTTGCAGTCCACTGCTTGTTCGCATCTGTCTTTCTGGCACAACCGTCGCAGGCCGCTCATCAATCCATTTTTCTACCGACGACCTATTACCCCGATTTCTTTTTGTGGGGGATGGAGAGTCGTCTCGATGTGGGCTATCGTCCAAAAACAAGGGCTTCTCACCATAGACGCTCACGAAGGAACTTTCACTCAACATACTAAGACGTGGGCTATCCATACCACTTGCGGTTGGCACATCGGCACCTGGAGCTAACGTGGCTTCGCTATAATTGCGTTTGGATGTTGGAAGATAGAGGCTTCTTAAAACTTCAGTACCCTCGCTCTTCTCGGATAGAAATGAGGGCATTCGAGGAACTGTGTTGACTGAACGAGCATGTTTTCGATCATCAAAGTCCGGAGGGGAGTTAGGAAACTCGCCTTTGGGCCCGGGTCGATAGTAGGTGGACTGGTACTCGACTTCAATCGATCGCACACGTTCTCTTTCCTTCTTCAGTTGTTCGACCTCATCCTCTAAACGTACGATGACGGTAACCGCCTCTTCCAATGCTTGTTCTCTTGTTTCCAACTCTGCAATCAGCTTCTCCATCTCGGCCACCAATTGGTCATTGATTTCCTCTGTTTCCGCCTGTTGCTCAATTCGCTTTTCCGCAGCCTCTAACCGATTCTCGAGCTCTTCCTGTCGTTGACGACGATGGTAGAGTTCCAGTTTCAAATCAAAGTTTTGTTTATGTAAAGTGGAAGCTTGCTAATCATCGTTAGACCCAAAAGTAGCAATCAGGAATTCAAACATACCTCTTCCATTGACTTAACTCCTAGTGCTTTCACACCGCCGGAGTTTGGCTTTTTGTCATCTCTCGCAAGAGGGGAACTTGGAACATCTCGATCTCTTTGGTGATGCGAGTCCACACTGCCTCTCCTCATCATCCTCGAAGCCTCGACCTTTCGATCTCTCAACCTTTCCTGCAACAAACTTGCCCCACCTGAAGGGGTGTTTCTGCCATTGGAATTGGGATTCATTCGGCTTGGGAGATTAGCAGAGGAGCCATTGCTGCTACTAGGGGGCGTCATCCTGGTGTTGTTTGAAGAAATGGATTCCTGGCGCAACAATCTACTCCTGTATGAACCCTGACTGCTATCTTCCATCTTTTCCTTTTTTTTTGGATTTGATCTCGGTTGTGAGGATTTTCGAAATTTCAGGACAACGTGAGGGCTTGTATGCTGGTATTATGGACCTTATTATGGACCTTGTGTTGATTGTATAACTTCTGGGTCCGGAGAAGGTGGTGCCTTGACAACAGGTGGAAAGTGTTCAAGTGGATACCAGGACATAGGTTGGAGGAGTGACGGTGGTGGGGTGAGATGCAAGAAGGAGGATCCCAGGTGGTGATGTTGGGATGATGTTGGCGGTGAAGTGAAGAATAAGGGTGTCGCGTACCAGTATGTGGCAAGTGCCCGTGGAGGGTGAATCAGAGATTCCCGAAGCTCGGATGTTTAGATCGCTTGTACGTGGTAGTGGAATGCTTTCGCTTGGAGATCGGAAGAGTGAATGGTGGGCGGATTGGTGAATAGTGAATAAGCGGTGGAGGAGATCAGCAATTGAATTGGTCAAAGTTGGTATTGTTGTTGTTGTTGTTTTCAACGTGAATTGTTTCGCGTTCGCGTGTATCTTGTATCGGGTGTTGATGGGGGTGGAGTAGAGGGGTTGGGTGATTGACCTCGTTTTCAGGAATTTACATGATGCGCGCGAGGAAGGAACGTGGAATGGAGAGGTGCAATGCGACTGCGTAAAGATGCATTGAAGTGGAGATAATAATGAGATGGAGATGGAGAGAAGAGAAGAAGACAGACGACGAAGTCGATAGTGAGGAAAGATTGCAGTGATGTTGAGGTTGCAGTGAGTGTGTCTGTCCTCTCAGAGAGATGGGTGTCTGTATGGGAGGGCAGTTGGGCAGTTGGAGCACCACAGCACAATACTGTAATGCAGGTGAATTAGGTTTGCGGCAGAGAGTGGGTGTTGGGTGTAGTGAGAGTGCAGTGAGAGTGCGAGGGTCCAGTGAGGGAGGGTACGAGGGTGCAGCTGTCGAAGTGCCCAAGTGGACGATCAGACGGCAGCCTCCAGTACTACAGTGCCACAGCAGCCAGCCACCGCAGCCACCGCAGTGAGGACCTGCAGTCCTGCAAGCCCATCAACGTTTTTTACAGGGTGTCCTCCCTGTGCCACAGGCCCACAGGCCCACAGTGCCAGGTCCTGCACGCCAGGGGTTTGGCCGTAAGTTCAAGGGTCATCGTGATCTCTGCGGCCCGTACGGCAGTTAATCACTAAAAAAGTTACTTGGGGGGATCTTGGTGCCTTGGTCAAGATCCGCTGGATTATCGTCGGGTTTATCAACTTTCACCTTACTCCGTAATCATTGAAGCACAATTAGGGTTAACCCTAACTCCTACTTGTACAATTATACACCCTCGACATTCTTTGCACCTCAACTGCAGTGAAGCAAGGTTTGACAAACTCTTATTTCCACTTTGTGCGAGTATCTGGTGTGTCACAGAGAGGCCTCATGATCTCTAATTGCTGACGCCACGATGCAGGTACCGACTACTACTGCTACTACCGAGATATAACCTATCAGCTTCCTATTCCGTTAGCTGGTAGACTATCAGCTCCGGCCTAGTATTTCTGTTTTGAGCTACTAATAGGTTGATTGAAGTTCACGACAAGGACTTCCTCTCTCGAACTCATTGACTCAAAGGTCAAACCCCGTAACTGCGTATCCGCCGACTATAATAATTCCGAAGTTTCCCAGGCCAAGTTAGCTGTGATATAGGATAATCCCTCGTCCAAAATACGATCAGTCGTACAATAATCCGTCATTCTCTCCTCATAACAAAAAAAATGCCAGGTTCAAAAAAAGGGCCAGATCAAGGGAAAACACCAGGGTGGTCCACTCTCCATTTCCACCCAATCACAACCCAAGGAATCCGTCCAGGATAGTAACAGGTCCTAATCACCAAACCTTACAAAAGAAAACGACTCTACTCGTCCCCAAAACCACCAATCGTCTCCGTGTACGTATTATCGAGCGGATCAAGCACCCCAACACAGCTCAACCACGGCTACCCACTCTCCTCATTGGCCACAATCCGCCACGGGAACTTTCAACCCCCTGGTCCACTAACCCGTCGTCACACTGCACCGTCTCCCCGGCCACTTTCGTCCACATTGGGAATATCCTCTGGAGGCTTCCCGAATGGCTGACCTGGTCTACGGGTTGTTTTTTTGGTGGTTGGAACTCTCAACTTCTAGCTGTCAGATTGAAAAGCGGGTTGGGTCAGGAACTGAACCTTCTTTGCTGTCTTATCGCCGTTATGAGGGATTGGTTTGGAAGAAAGAGAGTTCAGGAGAGGGATACCGATATAGCCGTCTTCCTGCGATATGAAGGTTCCTGCGATATGAAGACAACAATACTAGGTAGGTATTGGAGACCTCGATTACCATCATGGAGTCAAAAACCAGTTTCCGACGTCGAAGCCCAAACAGAAATTACCCCGCATTGTAGAAGAATCTTGGTTGAAGAAACAAGTAGCTTCCCCAAGCCAGTACTCATCTGCCATTTACTGAGATAATGAGCACCTTACGAGAAGTAACTTCACCTTCAACCCAAGAAGAAGAAGAAAAGTCGTAATTCTGGAGCTCGGCATCTACAATACAAATGCCAAAAACACGGCCAAAAGAAGGCAAGTCAAACTCCCTAAGAGCAATAACAGATCGCATGGCCATTATTCCCTCCATTACCATATAGCATCGTCGTCCTACCAATTCCAATCCCAATCCCTTCTCACCTCTTCAGTTCAATCAAACCCCCAAAAATTCAACCGGAAAACAAGCCAATCAAACCCAAACAATCATGTGTGTGTACATGTAGGTTGCAGTACCACAACATGCCAACCTAACCACTCAAGGACACCCCTAGATTTTGTTGCACATCGCAATCCTCTAAGAACCCTCACGAAGGATTTACCATGAAAAGTGTGTAATTATAAGGTACTTAGTAACTGCTTTATAAGTATTTTCTAATTATTTTATAACTATCCTCTCGCTAAATAAATGTGAAATCTCCAGTACTTACTTCTCACTCTATGGTCGCACTCAATCCGAATTCCAAATTCCTGTAGAATTTTCTCCCATTTCCGAGATTTATCTTCAACGTCGCGATTTTATCCGAAAAATATAAAAGGTATCAAATGCAAGAAGAAATAAGCGAGAAGGAAATCGAACGAGGGGGAGAGGTAGACTCACTATCCCTAACAGGGAACCATTGATTAAGTTGAACACGAAAATAGTATATGAGAAATCGCAAGTCCATTCAAAGCTTCCACATACAAAATAAATATTATTCTGACTATCCTATGAGTCTTTATAAGTGTCAGGATAGTCAGTCACTCACTTGTCCCTAACTCAGTCATAAAATAAGCACTTCCAAATCCAATCACAGTACCTTACTAACCCTCTATTCTAATCTACACACCCTATACAACCTAACACCAACCATCCCAAGCTCTATAAAAATAGACTCACAACCTCACTTATCTACTCATCCACTCATCCCCTCTCTTCCTTCCTCAGCAGACCAACAACCCCATTCCCAACCTCACAACACTGTACAACCCCCAAAAGCCCCTCACAAAACCCACTCACCTAATCACACACTCACTTACCACCTAGGCACTTTACTAATCTACAATAACATTTACTCTTCGCCCATAAAATACTTATTCACTCATCCCCTCACTTTCTTCCTCAACTTACCAACAACCCCAAGAGCCCCCCACAAAACCTACTCACCCAATCACACACTTACTTACCACCTAGGCACTTCACTCATTCACTCATCCACTCACTTTCTTCCTCAGCAGACCAACAACCCCAAAAGCCCCCCCCAAAAGCCCCCACAAAACCCCCTCACCCAATCACCCAATCACACACTTACTTACCACCTGGGCACTTTACTAATCCACAACAACATTCACACTCCCCCCCAAATGAAAAACCCCCCTCTCCTCCCTCCCCACACCCCCACAATCCATCATAAAACCCCAAATAAGCGACAGATTCCCCTTCAAGTCCAAGCAAAACCGCAAAACCCAGGTACACTACACACCACACAACACTCCGCTCCACTCCGCTCCGCTCCCCATCAAGTACTGTAACACGGTGAGATCAAGGCGTAAGTCGAAGTCGAAGTCTAACTAGAACTTGGCAAGACCACACATAGAAAGCTTGTCAATCACTCACTCACTCCTTACTCATTCCCCATACACTACCAAGTACATCTAGGACTGCTAACATTAGTAACTAACTTATTACACATCGTATGAAAGTCTTCAAGTCCCCTGGCTATGTGACTATGTCAAGAACAAAAGGTCAACAAAAAGAAAACAGGGAAAAGACTCATCTATCACGACTCAGACTCAAAGCCACAATTTAAAATTTACAAATGACTCCATGATCTGATAAAAAATACTTTCTTCTTAGGAAGGAAAATACAATAGTGTAAGTGTAAGTATAAGTGTAGGTATAACCCTAACCTCCACTCCACTGCCTCATTCATCATCCATCATTTATCCATCATCCACTCAATCTACCCACTCACCCCACCCATTTCACCCCCTAATCCCTCTCAATAAACCACATCCGCATCCACTCCTCATACGCCTCATCCGCCTCCCTATCATAATACTCTCCACCCGCCGAACTGCGTCGTCGAGTCTGTATACTCGAGAGAGACGGGTGTGTAAGCTCACCCGACGAGAAGCCAGGCCCGATATGAGCTCGGAACTCCTCGAAAGTATCACCGTTTGCAGAAAGTGTCTCTTGCAATACTTGCGGTTGTTCTTGGGGCTGCGGTGATTCCTGCTGAGCTCGAACCTGTGATTGATTCTGAGATTCAAACTCCTCCAAAAAATTGCGGTTTTCCATTATGAGGTCTCGCATCTGGCAAAAGTGCACCGGTTTCCGGAACTGCGTGAACGATTTTAGTTGGGCTTCTGCCGCAGGATTTGGGCCCGGAGTGTCTTCCCACTCCTTTTTCTGAGCTTCTTCTAAAGCGATAGATTGAGCTTCATGTTCAGCTCGATCAAGTAGAGATTGACGTTTACGCTGGATCATTTCCAATCCGCGTGCTATATCTGCGGAAAGTTCCCGGTCGAGAGGTAGGGACTCCATATCTTGCTTGCGACTCGAGCACCCAGGTTTGTTTGTATGGTCCGAGCTCTCTTCCAATAGTTTCCGGTTAGCCATATCGATCAAGGCTTCTTCTAAGGCTTCCTTATCGGTCAAGAATCGTATTGCGGTATTGACTATGGTGGGCGGTAGAGATGGTGTTGTGTATTGCTCAGCTGAGACGGGAGAAAGTTTCAGGTAGGGAAAGTTGAAGTCCGACGTGTTCTTATCAAATGGGGTTTGTTGTGCACCTCGATCGCAGAGTCCATTCCCCGTCGCTTTGTTATGATTCATTTGTGCAAGCTCTGTTCGTAAAGTGAGTGAACCAGCGCAGACTTCGGCTTCGGTTCTCAATAGCTCGCTTAATTTAGCATGATATCCAAATTCATCAAAGTTGCTGTGACCACGTGTATTCGAGGCACCTTTCACTGGCGAGGAGAATAATACTGCGTCTTGCCATGTGAAAGTATTTTGTGACTCATCCTCTTTTAGGAAAGGAGCCACGCTTTGGTTTTGTATGCAGGAAAGGGCACCTGGCGTCTTGCGCTCCCGTAGAAACCTCCTTTTCGTAGCGCCAGTTCTGCCGTTGCTCCAAATAGAGAATTTGGTCTTGTTTCCTCCATTTGTCTTTGGTGTGGCGTTCTCCTTTTGTGCAGAGTCAACTCTTCGTCGTTTCATTGGTGAACTTGAAGCACTTGACGAGTGATTCACTTTGTCTTGGGATGCTCTTGCACATAGACTACAGTGTTTCAGTGTAGTGGTTGTTAATGTGTTTGGGTACGGATATTCACCTGAGGAAGATGATTTTTGGTTTTTGGGAATGCATTGTGGACTTTCTTGTTGAGAAACACAATAATTGATAGAGCGTCCATGGCCACTGGAAGCTTCCCTCTGTCGCTTGGTTGGTGATGAAGGTTGAATTTGAGGTTCTTGATATATGTTAAAGATCTCCTGGAATGAAACCCGATTTGTTGCATGGTCGCGAGGAGAAAGTTTCTCGGCGCTTTCATGTATACTGCTTCTGGCTGTCAAATTATCGAAAGGGTTATAAGGAGGTGTGCTGTGAACTAGCGAATTTATTCCTAGCGCTTCGAAGGAGCCCGTTGAAGATGGGGTTGCTGCATCAAGTGTCGAATCCCAATCCAAGTCATAAAGACCTGAATCATGGATACCAAAAACATCAAGATCTGTGAACATATTGTTCTCTCGGCGGATATTCTCAAGGTGCTCTTCGAATTGTTCGGGGTTGAGCGTCTTATTTGAACGTTGTGTCCAAGGTGACTCGTAACTTGGCGGCAATGTCGAAGCACGGAATGGAGAGAACCAGAATGGATTCGCCTCTCGAATGTCGTGGAGTTGTTTTTCGAATTTCTCGGGGTCGAAGGCCTTTGACAATCTCGTTGAAGGAGATTCAATACTTGGAAGTGGCATAGACGAGCGAAGTGGGGTCGAATTCGAGACTTCTTCATGGATGATAGAAGCTTCACATTGCGTAATTACAGAGGTAAGGACCAACGGGTTCGTGGTGTTCTTTCGAACCTCGAAATCCATGGGACCTTAGACGTAGTCAGTAAGACGCTCTTTCGGCTCCCTGTCTACCAGCTTACCACCAGGACTGACATCTCTCAAACATCTTCCCCATGAATCCTCCCCATATCCGATCGCCGACAACGGTTGAGGCGAACCCTCGAGGTCCCAAGAAGTAAAGTTAGCATGTGACAATATTTCCTCTTCTCCCTCGAATCCAGCAGCTGGAGGTGTTTTGTATTTTCGAAGGCACCGACGACGCTGAATGGTGATTGGAGATTGTTGTGGGAAAGTACTTGTAGCAGCAGAGGAAATAGACTGTCGTCGTTCCTTGGCTGCCTCACAAGGAGAACTTGACCTCATTGTTGTTGAGGGGCCGAGGGGTCGCCGATACTGTAGATGGACTCGAGGTCGTTTCCCGAGTCGTATACTTATGAATTGAGAATACTGACACACGAATTCTATGAGTACCTAGGTAATTGGAAGGTTGAGGTTGTTGTATACAGGTAGATGTACCTAGGTATGCAGCGGTAACCTTTGAACGTAACGTCAATGAATCAAAAATGCGCGCAGAGTGCAATCCAAAAATTGTGATGAGAAGACATTCCATGTGGAGTAGAAGTCAAGCTTGAATTAAGAACTGCTTTGATTGGCAAGTGCTTCCAAATGCGGGTGGGGTGCGACTTCCCAATTTGTGGTTATCAAAAGTCTCTGAGAAGGTGCCATGAACTTCAACGCTGCCATACTGCCATGCTGCCCTTCCTCGCTTACGTGAACTAGCTCCCAACTTTCAAGTCCATGAAAAGGGGAAATTTGAGATAAATTTACCTTCGAGCTTCTAACGACTATATACTATCTAGCTGTACAACTTATGCCTTCTTTTCCCCAAATAAATCAGTCCAGAATTCCTTGAACCCATACAATGGCCTCTTCGAATCATATATCTTGGCTGTATCCTTTGCAAACCGTTCTAAAACCCCGCCTGGTTTGTGACCTATCTTTTCAACAAATTCTTTGGTTGGACGACTCGCTCGTTCTTTGATGACCTGTGATAAAGTTGGAGCAACATCAGCATAACAGGATTTCAATTCTCGATCAAGTGAAAAGTAGGGTTTCTTGGCAAGATCAGGAGCCATAAGGTTATAGGATCTCGTTATACTGTTGAGATTTGTAATGGCAAGAGTCAAATAAGACAACTCTGCCTTTTCCCACTCAGGAATGCGAAATGGTGCAGGTAGAGGCTTAATTGGCCCAGAATCAGGGAGAGAGCCAGTCTCCTGAACAGCAGACTCGGCAGACTCGGCAGATTTTGCGACAGCGTCCTCGGATTCCTTCGTCTCCGTTGACATCTGTATGATGGGACTTTGAGATTGGCTCTCCGCGGGGGCAATCCTCGTAATGTTGAGCATTACTGGGTCACTAGTGGCGTTTGTCGGAACTGATACCTGTTCAACGGCTCGCCGTTTCGGATTGTGCGCTCGCTCAGCTTCTGCGTAAAGATCAGCTTGGCGCATTTGTTGTTCAAGAGTACCTCCACGACTCGCTATGGTTCTTGAAGCTTGTCTTTTCCAATCATTTCGTAATCGAGCTCGAAAAACGTGTGCAGTTTTGACCAGTTCCTGTTGTTTCTCAATCCAAGGTGGCACGATATCTTGTCGCTGAATCATTTTATTCATAATGTATTCGGTGGTATCCACAAACGGGTTGTCTGCTCTCGAATCTCGTTCAATTGCTTTGCCCCGCGGTATGTTCTTGGAAGCTATCAATACACATACTTAGTCCGAATGCCGTAATACATACCTTGAATTGCCCTCTCGCAATGGCATCCTCAATTCTTTCATTAGCAAGAGCAGCAAGTCCACGGAGGGAATTGGGCATCGCTCGAGCCTCGGGTGAAAATCTATCCTTCAATTCCTGCCGCATTTTCTGCCTCTCATCATCCGACATTTGAGTATCCTTCGAAATTGCATAAATCGAAGTTTTATCTCGTGCGTTTGCCAATCTTTGTCCCGGACGTTGTTTAGGCTCACGCTTCAATCTCAAATCCACAACTGGGCTTGGGATTTTTGCAGAACCTCGAAGCCCAGGCTTCAGTGGTTTTTTCGCATCGTTCAGCATACGCAGTATTGTATCCTCTGGTTTCTCGTCGCCCGTCCAAGCCTGTGCAGCAGCGATATCCCGTGAACCGCCACCAACTTTTGACGACAGGCTTACCTCTGCAAAAGCGGTGGCATTCTCGGAACGAAAGGTATGCGCCTTCACTCTCTCCAAAAGTCTCTCTTTCAATTCGTCAGAAAATCCGGCTTCTTCGACAGCTTTTCTGCCAGCACGACCACCTTCAAGTATGGCATCTTCTGTTGCTTCTGCAAGCCTTCTCGACATGGCTCCCTGTTCCGCAACGTTATTTGGTAGCTTCTGCTTCTGTGAAGAGACATCTTCGGGCTTTATTGGCGGAATCTGTGTTTCGATCGAGGAGGAGGGTTCTTGCTCTGTCACAGAGCTCTCATGCTGCAACTTTCGCTGTGGCGTATTAGAGAGAAGCCTCGCATGCCGAGCTTCGAGTAGACAGGCATTGCGAGGTCGGGAAGCTCGCAGACTACGAGAGCATACGTATTGAAGAGAAATATTTGTCCCAGGCATGTAGGGGATTGATCAGAATACACGATTGAATTGTACTTATGCGTGGCGTGGGTGGGTGAGCTTTGAGCTTAAGAAAGTCCACGAGAGCGATCCCTGTAGACTTTGGCGGGCAGATAGGAGATAAGCAGTATCACCGACTCCCTCGCTCGCCTTCGTCTACCTACGAGCCTACCTAGGTACCTAAGAATGAAGCGACGGTAAAAACACGTATTCATTAAGTTCATATTGGAGGTATTTGAGGCAATTGATTTTAAATTAATATAGGCCTTTCGGAGTAACATATCACCTCTTCCAATTCTTGTAGGGGAATAACTTCAAATCCCCTTCAAATGACCAAGGGTAAATGTATCCAAAGATGACCCGCTAAAGGGGGGGCGCCACTCTTTCTCACCTCTTCAACACCTCAGTTATTATCAAACGATTTCTCACTTATGCTATAGTTGGCTATAATACTTCATCCCCTCTCAGGGTAAAAGAACTCAAAAACCCCCAAATCTACAATTTGCAATTTCCAAACAATATCTAGCTCTGACCAAATGCTGACTCCTTCTCAGATTGTCCCACAGTAGGAGGTTAGTGTGACTGCTTTCGCGTCGCTGATCCAGATACGGCAGATGATAAAGACAACCCGTGGACATCTCAGGACAATGTACATGCGCAAGCACTCTTAGCCGCTGACGCTCTAGGGACGGGCCTGTGTGTCAGTGATCAGCTTCTAAGGAATGATGTTAATGCTCTGGATGGATGGACAGCAGAATATCAGGCTTCAAAACATAAAACTAGACGTGAGTCTATTTTCTGGTGGAACAGCATCAGCACTCAGAACCTCAACACCTGGGCTGAAGATCTTCCTGCTAATCACTTGTTTCAAAATGTGGCACAGGGATGATGATATTTCTCTTCCTGGTTAAGTGGCGTTCTAATCACAGCTCTGTTCTTTGATTGAGGCTGCCCTACGCAATACTCGTATTTGGTGTACCTGAGTTGTATTAGTCATAAACTGTAGATATGCCATTATCTTACTACTGGAGTACCACTTCTACCGCCAATGAGAAAAGTATTCTCCTTTGTATGGTCATCATCCACATAAATCATGGTGACGGCAGGATAGGTACCGTACAACTATGCTATAAATGAAGGACACAAGAGTGCAATTACTGTACAGTTCCCAAATATTAGTCAGATGGGTTTTCTTTCACAAAAGGTTGATTTAGTCTTATTCAAAGCAAATACCAAACAAGTGAATTAGGTAAGCTTGAATTCAAGGGCAGGATGAAAGTGAAATGGAGTACATCAAAATGAAAATTGTTCTAATCACTGATTAGAACACAAATAAAGATAGGATGACTGTCTAAAAGAATCTCTAAAAAACTGGAATCTAGTGGAATTCACTTCCACGTGAAAGTACAATCAAAGAGTCGTGAGAACCAGCTCACAAGAAAAGTATACTCAAATCCAACCAAATAGCCGCTCCTCCACAGTCGCCTTGTATTTTGAAGCTTGTATCGCTAGCGCAGATTTTAGCGATAGTGGAGCTATCAAAAAGAACTAACAAGTCTACTTTGAAGGTTGGAGGTGGCGAAAGTTATTTGCATTTCCCAGCTGAGAGAACAACATTATATCCGTCACTGTCAAACATTTGACCACAAGCAGCGTGGCAGGTGCGCATGATAGCCGCAACGTATGTCTCTAGATACGGGCAAGACGGTGCCATAGGATAGTCTCTCTGACAAGATATTAGGGCTCGTTGAGACAATAATGGATTGCGGAGCTTACTTCACTATAAAGGTAGATACCAGTATGCCCATCGCACGCGACACGCACCCAGGTATGAGGTCCGACAAGACAATCGTTTTTGCCTTTATATCTTCTCAAACGTTCTATGGCGGTCATCATGCTGTCCGGATCACCGGGAACGAGATGTTGAAGGTGAGCGCCGTCGCAGCAGAAGATACCCTTGGGGAAGATTAGCCTCTGCAGTAGAGAGGGGTAAATTTGCCTTACCTCTGGATTTCGGGACACTAGTTTGTTTTTAGCTTGTGAAGGTACCGGGGAAATTACTAGAGGTGATGCAAAAAGCTAACCGGATACTCTGTTAGCAGGAGCTTGGGGGATAATAGGGGATGCAAGCTTGCCATCATTGCATATCCTAGGATCAAATAGAGAATAATGGTTGGGCCCATTTTGGTAAGTATTGGATAATGTTCTTGGGTAATTTTGTTGTACTGTGTTTGGAAGGTTGCAAAAGATGTTGAGGGTTGAGACTGAAGTTGGAGAGAGTAGGTCAAGTAGGAAGTATTATATGGAACAAGCTATGCGGCCGATCTGAATGCATAAAGTATTCCTTGCTAGTAAAATGATTGTGAATGGTACAGGTCTGGAGTCACATAAATTCAAGGTGACTCTGTTAATCATTAGACTACACCTACTCGACAAGAGTCAAAGGGCTAGATTCAAGTAGCTTAAGATATTCAGAGCCTTTCTCAGGAGTTCCTTCTGAACATGCCCAGAGACACCTCGCGAGTCTATCAGGGTTTCGACACATCATGTGCAAACAGTAAAGTCACTTATGCACGGCGTTATCTTTTACAAAGCACTCAAGTTTGTGATGGGTATTACGTGCTTAAATCATTCTTGTGTCACCGTATTCTAGCGACCATATTTCTGAGTTGACATGCAGCTTCAATTATCGGGTAAGTGTTGGTACAAAAGACTGTTAGGTCCTAGGTTGTTGGTTGAATAATAGATAGTTGTGGGATTCAGAAGGACTAGCTACGTGATTATATACTTGGTTATTTGGTGGCGTCGCCAGGGCTCGTCAGGGCTGATCACGTGATGCCTCCCATACGCCACATCTAGAACCTATTCACTATATCCTTTGCCACATCCAGAACCTATTCACTTATCCTCTACTTATTCACTTATCCCACGTCGCAACAGTAAGTTTTATTCGTAGATAGAGATTAATATAGGATAAATCTTCACTTGATGAAATTTAGATAGTTATAATTTTGGCATACCGTCCAAAGAAGCCCTCCGCTGAGCATGCTTAAGAATACAAAATACAGTGATGGATCGGGGGGTAAGTTGGGCAACATTGTTGGTATCTGCTCTCCCCGTGGAAACCTTACTGTACGTCCTATCGTCATAGTCAAATTTAATTCAAAGTCACCTGAAAAGGAATGCGATACTGTAAATTTGGAACCAAGGCTTTCCCGTTTATGCCACGTACATTGTTACAACACAATATCTCTAACGGTCATGTACCGTAGAATACTAGGTAATGGGTTTACCAGTCATGATTTCCATTCCAATGCGGGTATATATCGCTCTCTGATAAGCGTAACAATATAATAACACAACTTGCGGCAAAGAAGACTGCAGCGGTTCGATCGCCGGCGAATGTTAATCAAATGGTTGCACAGCGATTATCGTTCAATATCGTAATACAAACGGTACGAGAAGTAACAATGACATGATTGGAAGCCTATTTGGTCATTAACCATACGTTGTGGTTGTTGGCTTGCATTCGTTGACTCCGCAGTGGCGGTTTCACCTTTCATTCGTACTCCGCAGAAATCTTGATATCGATAAGAAGATCGAATATCCATTGGTCGTAGATGAGCTAGAAAAGTCAGTTCGATCACCCGAGGGCATTCTGTTAAACCTGAATTCGAAATCACGTCTATGGATACGTAGATAAATTCCAAGTACGCTCACAGCACCTTTATTGTGACTTTTTCCATCAATAAAAGATCCATTAGGTCATGAACAATCTGCGAAGCTAAATTGTTAACAACAGGCAAAACCGAAATTTGGAGAATTTCAAGCTTCGCCTTATTTTTTACATTTTGTATCACGGCGCTGTGTAAAGATCATTATGGCAGGGGGAGATCCGACCTCGCTGTTCTCAGACTCATCGAAAGGCAGCCGGTATCTCTTTTCGGAAGAGATCAAGGAGCCATACGATACGTTGCAGGAATACATTTCCATGTTTAAACCTCGACTTCACAAAAATGCAGTTTTAGCTGATATGGGCTCTTGGAGACTTCGAGAAGACTGGGTCAAACTTGGTGGATATTGTACGAATGGCAGTCTTGACTCCCTTTCGGGTAACAATGTAGCTTTGTTTGCACCAGAATCACTCCCGGAGAGGCTCGAAATGGCTGGATACACTGCAGAGTATGCATATTTTCTCGACGGTAAGTTGAATTTCCCCGAAGATTATTTACGAGTACTCTGTGAACTCACAAACCATGCGAAGATACTAAAGACGATCCATCAGAATGGCAACATGTAAGCTTTTTTGGTGCTTAAAATCGAGATCTCATCCTCTAAAAGATCGTTAGAGCTCTCATGGCGAACTTAACAGTCAAATATTACCAGACTCTGCCAACATAAAAGCCCGTATCGCTCACAACCTGCTCAAAGAAGATGAGGTTTTTGGAAAGAACATATTGAATTTCTGGGATAACTTCATGTCCAATAAATCTGAAAAAAGAGTGGTTGAGCATAAGAGCCTCGAGGATTATTCCCGGTGGCGAAGTGTTGATGCTGCAGCAGAGTGAGTTTCCGTACTCCATTAGAACTCCATTATATATAATTAAATGTCTTTTCTTCACAGGTGGTGGATTCAATACACCCGTTTTACGGCTGGCTTAAAATTGACCAGAGAAGAATACCTTTTTACGGAAACAATAAAGGATTTGACTGGTGAGATACTGGCTCTCACTAATGATTTTTATTCCTGGAACAAGGAATACGCAGTATATCAACGACACGGAAACTCTGGTCAAATCAGCAATGCTGTTTACTATCTATCCACTAGGAAAGGGATTGACTTTGACGAAGCGAAAGTGCAACTAGTCGCGAAAATTACTGACATGGAGAGAAGGTTCTGTGAAATTCGAGATAGCTCCTTCACCAATTCTCAGTGCACTTTGAACTCACGCAGATGGATTGTTCTACTCGAACTTATGATAGCGGGGTGTGCATTATGGGGGTCAACTGCTCCACGATACAATCCCACGGCACCAGTACCTCTACCACCAGTAGAAATGTCGAAAGATCAGATACCGAGTGAAAGCTTGAAGCACGAAGAAACCTCCGAGTCATTTATGGAAGAAGAAAATACTCCCGTGAAGCAGACAATCGAGATTAATGAAGACGTGAGTCGAGATACCGCCAGCATCAGCATCTTTACTTTGTCTGGAAAGCCACATACTAAAGGACATTGAAGCTGGTTCTCGAGCCATATGAATATATTATCAGTCAGCCATCAAAAGGATTTATAGCCATGCTCATTGATGGTCTCAATGTGTGGTATAGGTTGCCAATTCAAACGTCGAATTCTATTCGAAAGATGGTTGATCTTTTGCACCACTCCGCTTTAATGTTTGTTGCAAGAGCTCAATTTGGGTCGCAGTATTGAAGATGACGATTCATAGGATCGATGATGTCGAGGATGGATCTTCTCTTCGTCGAGGAATCCCGGCATCACACACTATTTACGGAACTGCACAGGCTATCAATTGTTCAAACTTCATGATGATCAAGGCCATTGGTATTGGAATGGAGATTTCAACTGCGGCCGCCAAAGTCTGTATAGGTGTGTGCAGAAATTCTTTATGGTAATTTAATGCTAATAGAGTTCGGGGATAGAAGCACTTCAGGAGCTTCATGTAGGTCAGGGACATGATATTCACTGGACCTACCACAAAACTCCACCCACAGAGCATGAATATTTTGAGATGGTCTCAAAAAGTACAGACATACACAGCTTTCCATGGAAAGTATGGTGCTAATTTAGATTCTCTAGAGACTGGTGGTTTTTTTCGCCTCGTTTCCAGGATTTTTCAAGTGCAAGCATCGCAAAACACGTGAGGAAACCATTTTCCTAAACGTGGCCACCTGCTAAATCATACAGAAACCTGCGTGCCGAAAAGTTGATGACCACGCTAGGACAATATTTTCAAATAAGAGACGACTACATGAATTTGACGAGCTCAGAAGTGGGTTCTGATATCATGAACCGTCCTCCATATGGTCTAACCTGCACGTTAGTACACCTCGAAGAAAGGCTATTGTGATGATCTTGACGAGGGGAAGTTCTCCCTCCCGATAATCCACGCACTTGAGCATTCCAAGGACAAAAGACTTCTCAGTATCATGAAAGGTCGTACGCATATGGGAATGCCTGTCCATTTGAAAGAATTGATCTTGAAACTGCTTGAAGAAACCGGAAGTTTATATTATACATTGGAAAACTTGCGTGAACGTTTCAAAGTGTTGGAAAAGATGATGGATTCCATAGAAGAGCAGACAGGGACGAAAAACTGGGTCTTACGTCTTTTGCTTCTGAAGCTCCACGTCTAAGTGGGCTTGTGTTTTTAGTTTTTAGTTTGATGTTGTCAAATTTGTTCGTAGGAATATCAATGGCCTAGATACCGTGTCTTAAGAAACCCCCTCACCCAGTAACCAGGGCTTATTGGGGGGTTTTTTCAGAACTAAGGACTGCCATATTATCGCACATCTCAGAGATAATGACTCCTAACTGTTGAGAGATAGGGCTATCTTTTTTTTTAAAGGGAATTCGTTTTTATATATGTGGAAGCTGATATCAGTTAGTAGTAATTCACCAAGGGAGTTATCACTTACTATCACGCTTTAGAACCCAGGGCTTGTTGCTCTTCTTTTCGGTAAAGTTGGAAGAGGGGGAATGCAAGTGACGCCAATTTACCATTAGGCTATTTGTCAAGTGCGGCGGTTTTTGTGTTACTTCAAGATATATCGCTGATTTTGAGAAATTCAGATTTGTTTGCTTACGCCGCCGCCGTGGGGAATGAGGGCATTCGCAGGTGGTGCAAGATACGGAATATTGAGAAGACTCCACTTTTCACACTAGGAATTCTATATGTCGCAATGAAAGGGTGCATTGAAGTATTGAAGAAGGGTTCCTCCGTGAAACCGCGGCGAATTACAACCAGCGATCTTAGTGTCAATGCAAAGTATTATATTTCTACAGAAAGTTGATCGCTTTTCATTACGCCATAACCACCTCTTGGGTTATCACACTGCCTCTCTTATTCCCCAACACCTGCTCAATTGGCCATTTGGTATAGTCTTCCCATCTATCTCCCAGCTCATCTAAGATTGTTTCTAAAAAGTTCTCCGCTCGTCCATCATTCCACCACATCGATGGCAATCGTATCAATGTCACACAGTAATATGCAACCAACAGAAGGGCCTCTGGGATCTTATTCTCAACCAATTTGAAGTAGTCATCCGAGAGGTGTGAGAACCATGCCATGACGATGGACAGGTTACTAACATCCGGCGTTTCAGACTCGAGCATGTTAAAGGTTCTCTTCAACATATCCAGTGTTTCTGAAAGGATGGACTTGATTTCTTCCGAGTTGGAGTCATTATCCCAGGCCTGTGCGAGATGATTCAAAGCCTTTTTGTCATCGGCCGATATATTATCTTCCTTCATCGGATTATACAAGTGCTCCCCAAGCTTCCCCCACGGTCCAAGAATAGGTGCCAGAGCTCCCGCTGAAATATCGGTCCAAGTCGTGGAGATGATTGCTCGACTTCCACGATCTAGTCGAATCCATCGGATGGGCGCTTCCCATTCGCCGCTCCATCGTGTAGGAATGAAGAACATTGTCGAAGGCTTAGAGATATCTTGCATGGCCCAAGCATGAAGGAATGTCATTGTGGAAAAGAGGAAGCACGCTTCGCAATTAGATGGAGTCAGGTTGCCAAGTTCACGAAGGAAAATAGAGAGCCCGTTTGCCGAGTGATTATCAGCCGCGAAGCGATATGTGGAAGCTTCATCGGGATGGATGTGTGCCATGCGAAGGGCAGAGAGTGCCAGAAGCCTATACATGACGAAGTCGTTCTTGAAGGCTAATTCCATGATCTTTGGGATCTTGCGTTAGTACGGTCATCTTTTTCGATGTTGAGACAGGTTTGTGCAAGTCTAGTGCAGGAGAGTTGAGAGGTTGAAAATTATCCCTGATCTGGGAATTACACAAAGGAAATACTTCACTTAATTAGGTACTTACAATCTTCGAGTACATTTCATAAATCTCGGGAAACGCAGCAAATGTCTGGATTCCATCTGTAACCCAGGAATGTAACAACTTCAAGTCAAGCATCGTAAAGTTGGCTGGAACGCTCTGCGATGAAGTCGATATGGGTGTATTTGGAGTGGATTCTTGTCTTGGAACTGGAGACTTTTCTAGGGCTACTCGAGATTGAAAATTTGATGGGAGAAGAGCTTGTGTTACTCCTCGATGTTGAGGATGAGTCTGGAGGAACGAACATGGCGTTCGATAGCCCGCGCACCTGTGGCAAGTTGGTTTATTCTCGTCGCACTAAATTCTGGTCAGTCTTGGTTTCTGGATATTTCCATGCTCAATAAATCTCGTCTGCCAAATGATAGTTGCATGCGTCTTTAAATTGGAACTTTGAGAACGCAGTCACCTGACAAATTTTTGGCGAGGGAAATCACATGACTTGCGTTAGGCCTCTGAATGCTTCAGCGTGGCTTTGCTTTATCTCAAATCCAATACGAAGCGCCCAGTCGTAAGCAGTCGTCGTAAGCATTTGAAATTTATCTCGATGTCTGAAAAGCTGTCTCTCCTCCACCAAGGGATAGAAAGTAGCAAGGGAATGACGGTGTTTCTGTCTACGGACCTTGATCTTTCGTGCTTTACATTGTATGCACCTACACCAAAAGATTTCGATTAGCAATCACAATACACCTCCTTTGCCCCCCCTTAAACATCGGGAAATCATAGCAGAACATTTCTTACCCGGTACGACTTTTGTTATGTGGCCTCCGAGGCTTGCCGGTGTAGGGTGTTTTGTTCATCTCGGGGTCCACCGCCGTTGGTGCCTTTCAGCCGTATCAACATCGAATAGGAGCCCCTTCTATACTGTTATAAACATCTATCGTGACAAAGATGGAAACCATAAAGTAGATAGGACGCGTGTTTCTGGGGCTCTCTCTCCCGAGAAGAAAGCGTTCCATGCCATGCAGTGCTGTGCCACCCATCCCGTTCTATCCTAACCGAACCCTCTTGTGGGTCAACCAACCGGATTTATCGCTCGCTAATTGGTTCCCGATATAAGAACCGAGATCCGACCCGGTAAGCTACTAAGCCTTTTGGCGCAGCCCCCTTGAAAGCTTACACACAGCATTCTAGGTGCGGAGGGGTACGTACATGGTATTCTATCAATGCCCATAAATGGATTTCGATGCGTTTTGGAGCCTCGAAGAGCGAATTTTCTACGTCGTAAAAGCTTAGCTGATAATCTTCATCCAGAAATGAGATAGGCTGCGGCATGCCGTCATGCCTCAATCTTTACAAATATACTTGGCATATATATACTCTCAACTATTCTCGTTTGTTATTTCATGTACATCATCTTCAGTATTGCATTGTTTTCCCACATTGTATAAACACTTTCATTTTGGGTAGTACTTTCGTTCGCTTGTATAACCTCCCCTGGTATTTATCAATCCCCATTCTTCAAATGGCCGACAACAGCAAACACGAATTCCATTTTTGGAAGTAAGAGTAAATCACATTAGTTCTTAACATACTAATACTAATCAGACCGTAGATATGATCCCTCAGTGGCAGCCGCATCGATCTTTCTTGTTCTCTTCATGGGAACCACATTCTTCCATTGCTACCAAATGATCAAGAAGCGCTCTCTCTTTTTCATACCTTTGATCATTGGAGGTTTCTGTACGTATGAATCGGTATGATTCGGTGTTAATTATCGAAGATTGTATTCTGACATGTCTTTCAGTCGAATGGGTTGGATACCTCGGTCGAATCTTAGCCCAAAGCAACCAAACCAGTCTCGGACTCTACATCATGCAGACGCTACTCCTCCTCGTTGCGCCAGCACTTTTCGCTGCTAGTATCTATATGATTCTCGGGCGTATGATAGCGCACACAAAGGCCGAGGGACTGGCCCCAATTCGACGAACTTGGCTTACAAAGATATTCGTTCTTGGAGATGTCTTTTCATTCCTAGTCCAGGCTGGAGGTTAGAATACACCAATCCATCATTGCCCCGGTAAGAAAAACTGACATAACTACAGGAGGGGGGTTACTTTCTCAAGCAGGCAGTCAAGAGGCCGGGAAAATCATCGTCGTTGCCGGCCTCGCAATCCAAATCGTCATGTTCGGCGTCTTCATGATAACCAGCGCCATCTTTCACCGACGCCTATCCTCTACTCCGACGAATGCCTCTCTATCTACGCCGTGGAGAAAATACATGTATTCTCTATACTTTGCTAGTGCCTTGATTCTGATTCGATCTATTTTCCGTGTTGCAGAGTTCTTGGGTGGACAGACTGGAACGTTGATGACTCATGAGGTTTATCTTTATATTTTTGATGCCGTTCTGATGTTTGGTGCCATGATTGTTTTCAATGTCATCCATCCAGGGAACCTTATTGGTACGAAGCAGGTTGGTGATGAGATACAATTGAGTCATGGATTGGATTCATGATCACGGACAGGAATTGGACGTAGGAGTTAGGATTATTTTAAGCGATGGGATTAAGGATCTAGACAGCGTTCTATTTGAAATTTCTTGAGATGAAGATACAACTCTAGACTGGTGGAGTCGGTTTTGTTTCAGTTTCTAGGATGTAATGAGGACATATAATGTGTTATTAGCTGTTAATACCGTATGATACCAACTTGTTTTTCAGCCTACATCCAAAATCTCCGCTCCTTTTCTCGTAGGCTTTGGTCACTGCACAGGAGAGCTCAGCTCCGTATTGCCGTGGTACTTAAATCTTAAAAGAATAATGGCAAGTATCTCTTCCACTCTCAAGGGGTACATTTGTCATCCCCCACGTTGGAAGATGTGCTAGCTCCATAAATAAAGGGCAAGTAGCATATGACAGAAGTTAAGGGGCCTTATTTGATTCGATCTGGAAAAGAAAGTTAATCGAGTTTGTATCTTTACTGCCACTATATCAACCTGTACTGAAGGACACTCCCGATTTGCTTATTTACCACCAAGAACCACTCTTCTCCTTATAATCTGTACTTCTAGCTATCTTTTTATATTCACTTACCAGCTCTCGGCGAGTGGATGTCTTTTCGGTACATTTAAAGACCGGAAGTGATGAAAGCTTCGGATATCTAAAATTATATCCGATTCCTTTGATCAATCAGAAGAAAGCCAATCGCCATTTCACATGCATATCCGTCGGCTTGTAGTGTTCATATAAAAGCAAGTTTTAATAAGTGTTATTTTGATAATTAAGAATCTGAAAGCCGAATTTTAGTTTTCCTTCTGCCAAGCCGCTATGAACCATAATGAGTTGGCAAAAGAGATAAGAATATATATAACTACCAAAATTATGGATTCAAAGATCGGGCTTCATGTAAATTGCAATTGGACCTAAGAAGGTTTAAATTCACGAATAAGTAGCCATTCATTCGTTTCAAACGAATTTAAATGGCTCGCATCTAAATCGTCAAGAAGTAAGGAGCCCGCTGAGGGTCAAGCGCCTTCCAAATAAACGGCATCCCCTGACTCAACCCCTGCGCATCAAAATTCCTCGAACTCATAACCTCACTCTGCTTCAACATCTCCTTCGCAAAAACCTCAGCCGCCACTCTAACATCCTCATTCATCCTCGCCAACATTGCCGTTCCATTAAACATCTGCACAAGACATTTGTCAGAACCAATAAACGAAGGCCTGGCAAACAATGCAACAACAGCGATCTGCCCGATTGCCGCTTGGGCTCCAGGGAGGAAAGGAATCAGATCTGTGACGCCTTTTGTTTCTGGCAGTGGCTTGTATAGAGCGACTGGGCTGAGTGGGAGAGTGGCTGAGGCTTCGGAGATATCGTTGGTGTTTAGTGTTTGATGGGCTACGCTTCCGAGGTAAGCGACGTGAGTAAGGATATCGATCAAAATATCCTTATCAACCGAGGTAGGGAAATCGTAGATTTTAGCTGGTTCGGCTTCCGCGATCCACGCTTGGAGTTCGATATCTTGCTCGAAGTCATTTGGGCTTTTGTAGTAAGATTCTACGAAGGTTTTCATGAAATTTTGGATACTGGCATGAATAGGGGCCGCGTTTTCTAGAAAAGGAAAGTTTTTGATCGCTGGTCCGGTGGAGTTTATCATGTTACGGCCTTCGAGATTCTTGATAAAGTAGTTCGCCTGGAATTTACCAGCTCCTGCGTGATAATGTTGGGTTGTTGTAACGCCGGCTGCGTCTCCAGTGTAGGCAAACAACTGGTCGATAAAACCACCTTTATTAATTAAAGTGGTAATGCCTGCTTGTCTCATTGAGAATAGTTGTGGTGTTACTGTTGTCAGGTTAGCTTTACTTGATCACACAGCTGGCATTAAAACTTGCGTCTCTGCAACATTGCCATGACAGGGTGGTCATCGCTAAAACTGCGGTAAGCAGCTTCGTAGACAATCTCAACCACATGGTGGGTCGCGGCAAAGTGATACCATTGGGAGTGCCAAAAGTCGTTCAAGTTGAAGGCCATTTTTGCAAGCAGCCAATCGTTAGGTAAATCTGCAGGGGTGTAAATCAGGTTGCTTCCGACATTTGTTCTTACAGCCAAAGGAAGAAAGTCTCCGCTTTTTGGATGGATATAAAAGTACGCATCACAAGCTGCTGCGAATCTTCCTATACTCTCAAAATTCGCAAGAGACTTTTGGGACCGATGGTCTACATAGAAAAGAGCTCCAGAGTCGAAAAGGTCCTTTAAAGTAGTTCCGGTGATATTGGTGGCTATCGAATCTTCAACGGTGAATGCGAGTGCATCTCTGGTAGGATCCAGACGTTTTATCGAGTAAGGGTTTACAGAGAGTCTCTTCATGGAAAATAATAAGTCATCGGTGTAATTGGCGAGTAAACCGGCATCGAGTCCATCTGGAATTGCTGCCTTCCATTGGTCTTTGTAGAGGAGCTCAAAATCAGAGAGTTTTTGGATACCACCAGCCTAGTACATGTCAGTCTATTAGGTCGGATTTATTCCGAGGGGAGTGAATCACAGCTGTTATGGTAGCTGCAACAGCCTTTTGCCCGTCTGTTACAGCGACACGTTGAGACGCTCCATCTGCGGAGAACTCATTGACGTGGGCTTGGACGGTAGCATTTCCAAGCGAACCAGATGGATAGAAGGAAGTGTTGCCGGCGATAGAAGGACCATACAAAAATGAATCCCGCTTAACCACGATGGCGGCTTTTCGTTCAGCATCATTTAGCTGAATGATAGGAAGGCTATATGGCTCCGTGTCGTTTCTACGTTCAAGTTTTCTTGAACTAGAAGGGAAAGCAGCCACTTGCAGCGCAAGGCCCAAAACTAGCCAAGAAGAGACAAATGAAAACATTTCTTGAAAGCAGAGATGGAATGGAGAGAAAAAGAGGAAGCTGATGAGAACGGTGGATGGAAAATGTTACACCAAAGGGAAAGAGGACTATATGTTAATTTTAGAAGTATTGGTTATCTAGGCCCAGGTCCCCAAGCCTCGCTTCAACACGCCCCCTGTTGGTTGGTTGCTCCGGGGGGCATATACTCGTCGGGTTCGTACCATATGTAAAGTAGCGCCGAGACACCGATGTACCAAGGCTTTAATCACTATTAAACCTACTGCTAAAATTTCTATATAAACTATTGTTTATAGTTTGTAATACTTAGATTAAATCTAGGTAAGTTTATTAGCTATTGATCCCCTTGAAGAGCGGATTTATAAAAGATTTATAGTACTTACAATTGGCGTTAGGGGCTACTTCACCAATATAAACCAGACGAGTACCCCGTATGTGCGTTCCACCTGTTTTACACTCATTGGTCAATATGATCCCTGCAACCCCTTGCACCAAACATATTTTGGCTGTGCCTAGTAGGGAGATTACCAACAGACTCAAAACAGACGCCCACTCCTGGAGATGCACGAGTGAGGCCATAATCATATCTACGGGATCTTTTTCTAGAATAATCCTTGAGTCGTCTACCAAATAATTTCCACATGTTGCTTCTATCTGAAAGGAGTTTGAATGGAACTTTCCATTTTGTATATGAAAAGGCATCGATCTAATCAGGCTTTTAGGCGGCAATCTTGGAATGCTTTTGTAACTGGTTGAATTCTGGTTGCTTAAACTGAAATATAGTTAGGAAACATCTAGTGTTGAATGATGTATCTCACCCTAAATGTGACATTCAGCCCCTCCCGCGACGCCACCAATATATTTAAGCACGTGTAAAACTTTCATGTCAGCCACTGCAGCCCCCCCCGCAACATCTCTGTCCACGTAAATGCAAACTTAATCCTAACCTCAATAATCGCAATGCAATAATAAAGTGGGAATCCTCTATAGCGGAAGAAAAGGGTGACATGATAATTGAAGATTTTGCACAATCAGATCTACAGATCCTCGGGAGAACCGCTTACAAGGAATCAATGGGGCTGACAGGAATCACACCTTAACCTCACTGTGCCTCTCGTACTTTCCCGTGTTGATCCACATCATGACCTCCCCAAAGAAGAAGGTTGCGAGGGAACTTTGCAGACTCGATTTGGTCTTCATTGTTCAATCGAACCGAATGTTGGAAACGCTGCGGTCTAAATTGAGGTGCTTCTGTTTCTTAACGCAGGGGCAATATTTTGAAGGTCCTCCCATCATAGAAATAAAACGGAGCGCGAGTAGGGCAAAATCGATAAGAATAGACTATAGAAGTGTCAAACCGAAAACTCTCGAACAAAAAGGGCCAGAGAAAAACAAACTCACTCCTCAAAACAGAAATTATTTGGCCTCATGCGATGTTAGTGAGTTTTTTCAATGTAAGACCTTACTTGTAAACTGGAAAAGAGATGCAACCCCGCAGTCGCATACATCCAAGTGTGCATCTTACCGAATACGATGTCAGGAGTAAGTTCTTCGTAATTCCATCAATGGAATGGAAGACAGCTGAGTGAGAAAAAACCCAGCCGCTCGGTAAAGCCGTTGACTCTCGCTGAGATTGATGGTTCTCGGTTCCTTTAGCGAGATATCCAGAACTTAGATGAACAGCGAAAGCTGAGTAGGATATCCCAGGTGACTGGTCGTACTACACGAACGGAAGCGAAATCCCGTGAACTTCATATCGCACAGTTGGGCTTAACATGTGCTTTTCATGACGACGGCGCACTATGTGTAATTGTGTGTTTTTTTTCCACGAGTGGTACTATACATAACTTTGTTCTATCTCAAAAATGAGAGCAAGTCTACCTCCATAAACGCCATTTATCAACCTTTTATAACCGCGATTTGGTAGCATCAACACCTCCGGTAAAAGAAGTTTTTTCAAAAGCATGCCCGTCCAGTACTTTTCTCGCCCTGGCTTCGAATGCCTCAATCATTATTCCAGCTACTTTCGGTGCAACCGCCTTACTCAGCGCAGCATATATGGGATTTGCAAACTGGAAATCGATTGAGAGATGCACTTCTGTTCGGTCTCTTGCCTCGTGCTCTGATTTGTCTGTTTGCGGGGTACCGGAGGCAGGCTTGTAATGGAAAGGCTTCACGGTCCACCTTGTGCTCAGGGACTGAAATATACCATTGGCTTCTGCAGGGCTGTTAAGCGCAGTGCCATGATGTGCCAATTCTGATCTCGGCAGACTGGTGACAGCTTCTCCTCCTAGTGCTTCAACGACAGAGCCCGGAATGCACAGTGTTCTGGATGTAAAGGTTTCTTCAAGGCCGCCCCAGCCCACTTTCAGGTCTGCTTCCGAGGGCCATCGCTTCCCATTCGCGTCTGGCTCTGACCATTTCGTAACTTTCGAGTCTTGACAGTAAGGTAGGAAGGCCGAATAGCTGTCGATGTCTGCGATAATGGTGTAGAGACTACTCGACTTGTATGGAAGAATTCGTGTCGCCGTCAAGTTTTGGGGTTCAGCTCCTGGGAGCCCCGGAAGAGATACAAAACTTCGTGAAGCATGAGCATGTGAATTAAGTCGCAGAGGGCGGAATGCGCTTTGCGTCCGGAGGGTTCGTAGCATGACTTTCGACATAATTAAGAAGGGCTGTAGATGCGATGGTGCGTATATTGTACAATTGAGGATATTCAAGAAACTGGCAGAAGTTTGAGAACAACAGATACTAGCACAAGTTCATGGCGAAAAAAGAAAGTTCAGACATTAGAAAAGCTGAGCATCTACTCGTGAGGTCATTGACTGAAGGGGACAATTCTGGTGGAGCCACGAGTACGAGGCTGCTAAGGACGAAATCAAGCGTGCAGGGATCCGGCGGCAGAAAACCGAGGTCTTCACCGCCGGCCCCCCTCCAATAAATTTTCTTTTGCGCGCCACTTTTCTCTCCTCTTCCTCACCAACTCCAACATTCCGACAACTTCATGCGCTTGTGTCAATTGGCCAGTGGAAGCTCTCTTGAGCTGATTTGAGTCAGTCATGATGGAGTCTGTTCAGATTGAGAAGCAGGCACTTCCTTTACCTGAACTCTCCCAATTGACGTTGGCGCCCACAGAGGACAAGGCGAATATTGTCGCAGTTGACGGTGTTCAACCTGCCCCAATCCCTCCTCACCTCTCTGACGATCCCGAGTACAACCGCAAAAGGAGCGATCCCTTTCAATTCGGATCTCGCTTCCTGAGCGAGACGGAGAATGTGTTCAGGTTTAATGCTTGGGACCACGTAGAAACTGATGATACTTACAAGGAGTATGCAGAAGAACAATTCGCAAAGCAGCGCGCATCACCCGTCTCGGATTTTGATAAAAGTAAGCAACCCATTTCTTCTCTCACATCTTCCTGTGGTTCTGCCACTGCTTCCTGATGATTGAATACAAGCATAGTTCATCTGAGGTTACTAGCCCATGAACGAAACAAAATTCGCAATGTCTTTCGCTCCTATCTGATAGCATTCACATCACAAAATATCATATCAAGTCATTGTATGTTCCATGGCTAACACTTCCAAAAGGCAGATTCAACGGCGACCCAGCAAAATGGTGGAACAATTTTTACAAAAATAATGCTGCGAACTTTTTCAAGGACCGAAATTGGCTCCAACAAGAGTTTCCTGTTCTGGTTGATATCACGAAGCCAGACGCCGGACCCTACACAATTCTTGAGGTGGGCGCAGGAGCTGGAAATACTGCTTTCCCTATCTTGTCACGTAACCAAAATCCAAATCTCAAAATTCATGCCTGCGATTTCTCCAAGAAAGCCGTCGAAGTAATTCGTGCGAACGAGGCATATGATTCACAAAATATACAAGCCGATGTTTGGGATGCCGCCAGTGATGAGCTCCCACCCGACTTGAGCGAGGGAAGTGTTGATTATGTCATGATGATCTTCATCTTCTCGGCCCTTTCACCTTCCCAATGGAAACAAGCCGTGCACAACATCTTCAAAGTTCTTAAGCCCGGCGGAGAGGTGTTATTCCGTGATTATGGGCGAGGAGACCTGGCTCAAGTGCGCTTCAAGAAGGGGAGATATCTAGAAGAGAACTTTTACATTCGCGGAGATGGTACTAGAGTTTATTTTTTCGAGAAGGAAGAACTTGGTTATATCTGGACTGGAGAGAAGGCAGAGGATATTGCTGCTGAGAATACCCCTGGTCCTTGCTTCGAAGTCGTTGACCTTGGCGAGGATAGAAGGCTGTTGGTCAATCGAGCCAAGCAGTTGAAGATGTATAGATGTTGGCTGCAGGGTCGCTTCCGAAAGCAAGGACTGAAATCTAGTTGAGATTTAGACAATAGAAGAAGAATATAAATTTATTATGGCCATTCAAGAGAAGTGATGTCTCTTTAGCTTCATTTCAGAGGCGATGTGGTCAACATGGTCTTTTTTGCAGTTTTTTTTTATCTCGCTTGTTGAACATATCTCGCGGCTCTCCATAATGCATGTTTCAATATAAAGTGTTCATAATTATAAACTCAGGGAAAATGTGAAACAAGTTGTTTTAAATTGATTTTTTGATTCATCGTCTCCTACTTTAGTAGACCAATCTACTCGAAGAATTTCCATCCTTCCCATCCGTCTCCAAAGAGAAAAAGAGCCATCTTCCAAAGCGAGAAAGAAAAGGGGGTATATGCTCATAAAAGCCCAAGCCAAGCCAACAAAAGAGAAAAAAAAAGAGAACACAGAAAAAAATATAAACAAGAAGAGAAAAAGTCGAACCCAATCCCACATGAAAATCATACTTCATGTAATCCCATCCCAAGTCCAGAACCCAATGTATCCATCCCATTTCGTCTAAACGTTCAGACAGAAGCATACTTCCCCATAGCGCAGTACCACTGCAAAAAGCTCCCCACAACAAATGCCCAACTTCCCCACAAACTCGCAAGATCACCCTGCAGGGTCGCACTGGGCGTCTGCAAAAATGGCAGTGCACCAGCGAGGGTAAACCCAATACTCCCAATCACATTGGAAGCACCAATATGCCATTCCAACGTCAGTGGTTTGGGACAATACCACTTGTCCTGTGTAGCCATCATCTGGCACACCGAGGCTATGATGAAGAAGAATCCACCGAGGGTGGCGGGAAGTAGGTTCAAGAAGAAGAGTGTGTGCGTGTTGGTTAGGTCCAAAAGACCGGGGAGTCCTGTTACGATGGCGCCGAGGAAGATGAAGGTCCCCATGAATTGGATGAGAGATCCCATGAAGGCGAGGTCGCGCATGTAGGTGCGTGTGAACTGTTGTAGGGTGGGGAACCAGATGAAAGTTGGGGAGCCGAGCATAGCTAGGTGTGGGGGTTTTGTCGCATTGGCACTGATTTTGCGGACTGACGCAGCGGCAGAGGAGTTTGTTGTTGTACCCTCGTTGGTAGTGATAGGGTGGAGGATGGAAGTCGCATAGGGACATGAAGATGTTGGTCCTGGAGTGGTGGGTGGTGATGATTGCAACGAGACATTGTCTTCTGAGACAGAAGCGCTCATATCAATTTCATCACTCATTTTCAATCCGGCTTCCATACTTGAGATGGCATGAGCAACTCGAACGGCTTGAGTCATCTGTAGTCCTCCTGCCCGTTTTGCATTCAGTGCTTCTAAGTAACCCGCTAATCCTCCAAAACAGAAGAAAATCCCTCCTGCTAATGCGGTAACTGGTGCCGCATAGGTAGCCTCCGTTGGGAAGTTCAGTTCTGGTGCTAACAAAGGAAGAACCAGAAAGAATCCATTCATGACGAAGAGTAGTGATCCAAGGGCAAAGACGAAGCCCGTTGCCCAAGCCATGTCGCGTACGGGATATTTAGTACACATCAACAAAAGCGAGCGACCAAAACCAGGTCTTGTCGTAAACGAAGGATCGGGAAATAGGATTTTCTGTATCGAGTTTCCTCGTGTATGTCGTGGGTAGTACTGTTCGATAGAGAAGTTTGGCCAATTCCTTGAGAACCGCTCCCCTTCATCCAGAGGCTCCACAAAGGTGGTTCGCGTGCCCGGAGACCGCTCGTTGTTGGAGGTGGCTTCGGATTTCATCTTGGTGTAATTATATGGATTATTAATGATAGACAGTCGCCCAAAGACGTCGGATACCTTGGAGAACGCCATCGCTCATATATACCTGGAGGCCTCAATGAACCATAAACTATTAAGATTGCACAAGACTGATCAGCCCTCGATCGGTGGTGTGAATGTGGGCCTTGTTGTTCGATCTGTATACGAAATGGCCGGAAAAAGAATAGACTCAAGCCGTGGAAGAGCGGGAGAAGCTTGAGGAGCACCGCAGCAGAGAGTTTCCCCAGGATGCTGTGTTTGATCAACCGGATGACGGTTGAGAAACGGAGTCGCCGGCCAATGAGTGGTGTTGAGCTTAGAGTTGAGCTCCTTTTTTCTATCTTTGACTGGAAAAGTTGAGGGGAAGTGGAGTGAGAGCTGCACAAGGGTGTATATCCATGGCCTCTTTGAGATCTTTGGGTTGTGGAAACCGGGCCCAAGACTGATCTAACCACCAAGGTCTTCGACACTGAAACTCTTGGAAGAAGTCTTTGTGGTTGAGATACTATTTGGGTGAATGGGACAGTCTAAACTCGTTCCTTGGTATTTTTTCTGTTTTGATGAAAAGATAGAAAGTGTTGTAGCCTTGTATGAGTAGGTCAAGAGCGAAACAAGATTGTGAGTGTGTATGAAACTATCACAGGGAGGTGGAGCGAGTCCCAAAATATTGACACAGGTTTTGGATGGTTTATGCTTGCAGTAGGCAATGATCTGGGATCTGGGCCAGATGTTCTCGTGAGCAAGGTTGTGAGATCTAAAGTCAGACTAAACACGTGGGAATCGGAAGGACAGGAACACAGCCCTGTGGGACTTTCAGTTTCAGCCAGATCCAGAATGTATAAAAAAAAATCGAGATTTTCGTACCAAGAGTCCTCCCCGGATATCCCAGGTTCCAGAAGTTGTAGAAGAAGTATTCAGATCTCCAGACTTGGCGGATTTCGAAACACCAATCCGTGGTAATCTTTTATGCAAGTCACCGAAGCACAAGAACAGTTGAGGACACGTCCACCAGGAGGGATTTGTGGAAAAAAAAAGTGAGTAAACGAGTGGTATTTGAGTCTGATAAAAATAGTAACGAAAGACAAAGTGTAACAAACCTGGAAAGGGTGAACGTTGGAGGCGTAGGCGGCAATCCAATAGCCTAAATGGAAAATAGTGGGGCTGGCTATGTACCAATCACAATCGTAAGCGAGTTACCCTGCTCCCACCAGCTCATTCCCAATCTGGAATACGCGCGCTTTCCATAAGTACATAGGTAGTCTTTTGACAAGGACCACATCGCATCGCATCACATCTTTTGATTCAACATCTCAAGATCAACAATACCGAGTTCATAACAGTCAATTAAAAGTGTACCATGACGTATGTGGCGGGCTGCAATCAGCAATCAGACCGTTTACAACCTCGAGTACGAGTACGCGGCGAGACCACATCACCTGCTGATGGAAGACTGTGACCGTGGATGTCATTTTCGAGTACAAAATTACCCGATACACAACAGCAAACATATAATGAACGACTTCGTCCACTCGTCCACTCGCATACTAAGATACAACTAATGTGTTCTTGGTTTCTTGTCTGGGTTGACAAAATTATGTGCCTTTCCAGTCGACATGCGTTTAAATCGCAACATGAACGTCCACGAGGCGTTCCAGTTTGAAAATTCCAACTGAATAAAGCTTTATGATAGCCAACCTCTTTTTTCAACGCAAAAGTTTCAGGACAACATCTCGATGAACTGGCAACCGATGACATCGCGCACGGCGTTCCTTTTCAAGTCATATTGGTTTGAGTGTGGTTGTTGTTCCTACTCGGTCATCGGTGATATTCGGTTTTCGGGATTACCTTTATCCGATTAATGGTCACATTGGATGTGAGGTTATTATCGTAAATCAAACCCAATCCTGGTTTCGTTTGGTTTGTTCTTTGCGTTTGATCAGTTTATTTCTTCCTTTTCGTTTCCTTTGGTTCAGCTATTTTAGGGATCCCGGCCCTGCTCCGAGTTGCTGCATTGCTGCAAGCAACCTTTCGGTCGCTTTCATCGAATTTCTGAGATGGGAGACAGCTCATGCTGCATGCAGCCTCATGTCTGAGGACGATGAGGTCAAAATTCCCTATTCAGTCGTTACCTCAACATTCCCAGCGAATCACAGTTTTCAGGAGCATCAGCTGCGGCTGAGGGCTAGGCCGTGGAATTCGAACCTGGCATATCAAAAGTATCAATTTGCGCCACATTTCCATTCTTAGCATTCTTGTGTTTAAGCGAGGCGGATTCCTGATATCTGGTATCGAGGGCTTGCTTTTGAAGTTATGGGAAATTTCCCGTGTAGGTAGTACCAAATACTTGAACAAACTTCTCCCCCCACCTCCTTTCTATGTACTGTACTTCTCCCTTTTGCTATATTTCTCTAGCTATATTTCGTAGGTTCGTAAAGTCTTTCAATTCATACCATTTTCCACGATGCCTTTCGATTATGTCCAGTATCAGCAGAAGGTCAATACGCTCTCTACGGAACAGCTACACAAAGAATGGGAAAATTACACAAGACAGATTGCGGGTGGAGCAACCTCAACAGCGACCTCAGTCTTATTTTCGCCAGTCACAGGAGGGGTTTCCCTGATCGGCCTCGGATTATCAGCACCTCGAATTCATAATGCGAGGAAAAAGAGAGAGATCATCGAAGCAGGACTACAAGCCCGAGGCGCGACTCACAAGACCAGAAAGCGCGATGTAGTTGCACCCATGGCTGTAGCAGGAGTCATCAGTGGGTTAACTCTAGGACTTGCTGCACCGGGAGCAGAGATGATTGGAGGAGAGGTTGGAGCAAAAGGAATTGAGTATGTTGTTGCACACGCTGCACTTGATGGAACGGGAGCTATTTTGGAGCAGAAACATGACGATCATACCAAGAAGAAAGCAGAAGAAAAGCTACACCTTCAACATCAAAACTTTCAGAAGCAGAATGCTAGTATGATAGGCCAACAACAAGCAATGTCAATACCTCAAGGGATGTACCAAATACCAGGGGTATCCGCTCCGCCGGGAATGGTAGCGATGGCACTACAACCAGGGTATCAACTTATTCAAGACCCCAGATTGGGATACATCTCAGTACCGATACCAGTTCCAACACCTTCCACACCTGTCCCTCAATACAGACCTATAACATATCAACCTGTATCGAATCAGCAAGGATTTATCCAACAGCCTGGACCTTCGATGAACCCAGGGCAGCCTGCTCCTCAGTACCAAGTACAGCAGACCTTCCAGCAGCCAATCCATCACTCTCAACAAGCTACGCCACAGTCTCAAAACGCTGGTTACCCATCAGTGAAACAGGGAGAAACATATCCTGTGCGGACAGAAAGTCAGCAAGGATTCCCTCCATCCTTTTCTGAACCTTTGCCTGTCTATTCTTCTACCATCTCAACTTCAACACCAGCATCCTCTGAGAATGATAATCCACAATCCCAAACTATGCAAGCACCACAAATGTTCGTTCTTCCCTTAGATTCCTCTTACTGTAGATAATTACTAACCTGTGGCAGTATGGTAAACGAGCTTCCAACTGGAACACAATCCGTGAATGTCGCTCAAACTCCCGAGAGTGCCATGGAACAAGAAATTGCTCTCTTGAAAGCACGTCTCCTGCAAATGGAACTCGAGAAACGAAATATAGCCGTTGAAGCTACGACTGTTTTACAGCAGGTCGCGGTAGAGCCAGTCCAGTCACAATCCACAAGCGAGATTTCTCCTCAATCATCAGGGGGTCTCGGCTGCTCAGATCACCAAGCTTATAGGCCTTCGCCATCGCCCACGCCCCAACCGACTCAAGCTACGCAACATGCTTCTTCTCCTGTAGCGATAACATCTGTATCACCGCCAATTGGTACACCACCACCACAATATGATGTCGCTTTACAGAATCAACAGAGCACTACCCCGGTACTTCAGCACCAGATACCCTCTCCACCACCTTCAAATCAACAGCAACAACAATACTCACAACAACGAACCTCCCTTCCCCCGGCTCCTCCGATCCAGAACTTCTCACCGCAATACCAGCAACAGCATATACAGCCCCAAGTCAATATCGCCGTGTCGCAACCCCAACCCCAATCGCAAACCAAACAACCACAAATACAAATACAACAGCCAAACTACATCCAAACCACAGCCACAGCTCTAAAACCAATACATCCCGATTTCCAACGGCAAGACAGCGGTTATTACTCCCAACCGCCTTCACGTACGCAATCTGTTTCTTCTGTGCCGCTTTATAACCCGAATCTATATCAAAATCAGAATCAGAACCAGAATCAGAATGCTCCTCCAAGTCCACAAATGCTCACCCCCCAATCAACCGCAACATCAACATCAAGTAGTTTCTACAGCCCCTCCCAACATCGGCAAAGTATAGGGTCTGTATATACACCCTCGCCTTCCACACCTGCTCCCTCGACTTCGAATCTTTATTTCCCTCCTCCACCGCTGGGGACGACGAATCTCCCGCCTGTTTCCCCGGTTGGAAAGGTGGATTATTTCGATTCACAGATAGGGATGTCTCAGATGCAGGGTTCGAGGATGAGTACACCACAGCCGCAGACACAGGTGCAGGTGCAAGGGGGTGTTTATAGACCGGATATGTACTCGTCTCATCCACAGGTGCAGGGCCAGTATAACGGCCAGCAAATTGCGCAGAGCCAAGGTCAAGGGGGTATGGTCATGTTGCAGCAGTACCCTCAGAATACCTATATGGGTCAGAATATGGGACAGAATCAGATGCAGATGAATGGGCAGATTCAGCCTCAACAACAAGCACAAGTTCAACAACAATCACAAGTTCAACCTCACCAACAACAACAACCGCAACATCAGATCCAAGGAACCCAGGGTTGGCAATGGGGCGTAGGTGGTGGACAGCAACAGCAACAGCAACAGCAAATGCAACAGCAGCAATTTAACCAGCCGATACAGGGACAACATGTACAATATGTACAACAACAACAACAACAACAACAACCTCCTATCCCTTCGGGATATCCTGCGCAGTAGAACAGTAACGAATAACAGAATTAAATTTCCAACTCATCAATCTAGAAGTAACGAGTAGAACATTCAGATGACTGTTAACGTATGGTTATAATTTCGATTATAATTATAATTATCATTTTATCTTATCCTAAACCTACTTAACTCTTGACGTGAGGTGTGATTCGAGAAAAATAAAATGTAAGAAGTGATATCCGATATCCGATATACTGATATTAATCATTCAAAGCTCATACCCAAACATATTTTGATATTTTGAGGGTTATAGCAGATAGATAGTACACTTAAAAGACATGCCTTTCTCATGTGCCTTGTAGCTTTATAATTCCCTCAGGACATGCATGCAAATTGGAGAGGTAGAAAAAGCGGCGAGACATGAAAACATAATAAATGAATAACTGGGAAGTAACTTACAAAGTCCATGTTACACAAGCCTCCCGAAACGGATGCAAAACAAAATATCATAACACAATCGCTTTTCAATTGTAATAGTCTAGTATCTTCATTCAAGCTCTATCAACAAATCTACCAAAAAAGCGGCAGACACCTACCTATCTGTATGTTCGTATCTACAAATGTAAGTCTATCTACCAAGTCTACTACCTTAACGTATTGTCACCCTACTCCAGAGCTGATTCATCAGCCCCCGCCTTAAACTTATTAACCACCCTCTCAATACCGTCAAGACCCATCTTCAAAACCTCCATCTTAGGACCATAACTGAAGCGCACAAAATGATGACAAGGACTATCAAACAAATCACGTCTCTTGCTAGGGTTTAGATCAAAGAAAATACCGGGAACAACGATGACTCGCTCCTCGAGACAGGCTTGGAAGAAGTTCAATCCGTCCGAGATCGCAGGTGGGAGACCCTCGAGATCGAGCCAGAGGTAGAAGGTCGAGTCGGGGACGGTCTTGATGTTGAAACCCATGCCGCGGAGACGCTCGATAACGTAGTCTCTCTTGTCACGGAAATGTCTTTGGAGGGCTTTCATTTCAGTGAGGACCTTGGCAGGCTCTAACATGGGGATGGCGGCTTCTTGGAAGGGGACATTGGCTCCTCCGTCGAGGTAGGATCCGCAAGAGCCGATGGCTTTGATGAATTCCTGGAGTTCGGTTAGTTGTCTAATGCTTCTATTGAGATGAGCAATATTACCTTAGGACCAACAATCCACGCAATTCTCCATCCTGGAAGTCTGAAGCGCTTGGTAAGACCATCAATGATCAAAACATCATCCTCGTCGACATCCTCGACGTTGTCAGCGGCACTGATGGAGGTACCATCACAGTCGCTAGTGTAGTTGTATCCACCATAGAACTCGTCCATAACCAATGTAGCACGGTCACGGCAAATATCTTGAATCTCAGCCAACTCGGGGTTCTTGACGACCTTTCCGGTAGGGTTACGAGGATTCGAGGTAAGGATAACAGAGGTACCACGAGCAATCTCCTCAGCGATCTTGTCAGGGTGGATATGGTAGCCATCATCTTCTGCGAGAGGAGATGGAATTGCAGCAAACTTGGGCTTGTTAGTCATTGGTCAATTAGTGGAAGGTGGGGAAGACGGACGTTCTTGAAAAGCGACAACATCTCGTTGTAAGCTGTGTAATCAGGAATGAAGAATCCCAAGTAGGCATTGTTCAAAACGGCAGCAATTCTGATCAAACCAGCTCTTCCACCAGGAACAATACAGACATTCTCCCAGCTGTATTGTGATTCCTTGCCCTCTCTGTGGTGGGCGTTGTATAGGTTGGCAACAGCAGCACGAAGACCCTTGATACCGGCGGTTGGACCGTACTCTCTTCCGTTCATGGTGACATCGATAGTGGTCGGTCTTTCAAAACTACCCTCAATATCATCCTCTGCTTCTGGAGCACCTTGACCCAAGTTGGCCCATTTCTCAGGCTCATCTAAGAAACCATGTTCGTAGGCTCTCTCAGTACACCAGATGACACCGGTGGAGGCACGAGTAGGGTCGAGACCAGCGTGGGATTTGTGACCTTCGTGTGCATTTCGGAATTGGCGATGGATCTTGGAGTTGGTTTCTGTAGAATAAGTAATCAGCCACAGTTCTCGGGATCTTCCACTAATACTAGGTAGTTATCGCTATCGCCTCACCATTGACTGGCTCTTGGCGTGGACCCTGCAGACCGTTGAGCCGCCATCAACAACCAAAGTACTGGTAATGTAACTGTACTCGGCTTGGCAAACAAGTATTGGTACAGCATGTATGTGACAATAATTTGGGGGCAGAAAGAGGAAGGCAGATATGAGGGGATTCCAAGACTGAATACTGAATACTGAAATTTGAATACTGACCGCTGGATGAGGGTTCGTGGGTACTGAAGCGTCTGTTCAGTCTAGTGGACTCTCGAGGAACCCCCGAACTTCGGTTCATACTAAATTTTCTGTTGTTGAACGACATGATTGCGGTGGCGTATGGATGGATGCAGAGGCAGATGCAGATATTGTCCAAAAGCTGGAGACGGGAGGGCGGAGACGGAGAGGGTGCAGGTTGGCGTCTGCTCTTTTAATACCGCAGGTTCAAGCAGAAGAGAGGAGACTGACTGGCTCGCAAAAGCCGTCAAAAGAAACTTGGGGCGGCGAGTCCGAAGTGGGATGAAGAGGGGAAGAAATCCGACAAGCGAGGGGTCGTGGTGCTGCGGGGGGTCAAAATTTGTGGAATCTTACAAGGTGCAAGGTGCAAGCAAGGTCTGCCACTGCGTCTTGTGCAGCAAAGCCTTTCAAGACACTGCCCAACCAGTGAACCACCTATTGTACTTAAGTAATGCCCAGTCGTGTCAGTAATGCACTCCATAGTGATGCTAGAGAATGATCAAAAAAAATACGAGGTTGTGCCGGGAATCCAGGTTACAAAGTTCGGTGCGAGAATGCTTGATCGAGGGTTGCTCTGCTTGTCAATTTGGGCGGTGAAAAAGCAATTTCCCTATCACAACATCATCACAACAATCACGTATCCCATACCTATCTATTGCTGATTCCCAGTATACTCCCACCGAAAACCTAAAGAGCATCCTAGAAACCAGATGAAGGTTCATTGGAGCCACCATATCCCCAAATAGCGGCATTTTGCTGGTCTCACAATGCAGGTCGGACAACACATCGAATCACCGTTGCCCATACTCTCTCACCGTGCATCCCCATCACCACAACACGATATCAGCTGGTTCAGCCCAGCCCACGTAGGGAAAGGGATCCAGAAGTGTTACTTGTACAATACAGCTAATCCACTACGGTCCTAATACACGTAATTCTACAAAAGCAATCTAAGCGAGGAAAAGAAATAGTCACTAGAAGCTACGTCCAGCCTCAGGAAAGGTCCGCCGCCGCATCATCATCTTCCAACATCTGCTTAAATGAAAATGGCTCAAAGGGTATCCCGTCACCCAAGAAGTGCTTGCTCATCGCCTCCACCCAGTGCAGACGGAGACTGTGCAACATGGCGCTAGTACCCTCCATCACCACCAGGACGGCAATGGTAAGGAAGAACCAGGCATAGAAAGTCACCACCACCATGATGACTCCCAGAGGTCCTGTCGTAGAAAGACCATTTGCAAGAGTCATGGTCCACAACACAACCGAAAGTTGTTGATGTGCAAGAGACAAGGCCCAGAGACGCAAGTATGAAGCTGTATGGGAAACACAATTCAAGCAGAATTCTACACTTGTTAGCATGAGGTTCGTCAAAACTATACTTGAGGGACTTACCGATGGTGTGAATCACTTGATGGATCATGACTTCGGAAAACTCAAACTCCTCATGCTCCTCATCTCCACCAATATCTTGGGTGATCATAGCAACCCCTTCGCCGTCACTGAGCAAGCTGGCTCTTCCGTCCAAGGTATTGCTATCCTCGTCATCTCCATCGAGAGCACTGACTCGGGAAGTTTCGCCGATTCCTCTGTATCCCTTTCCACGAGCCTTGTTGTGCTCCCATCGGAGGTAGAACGGTTTCAGAAAGAGTAATATCGGAACTTGAACAACCGCAATGAGAACAAGGAAAATCTGTAGAGGCGCTTGGCCAGCATACAGCGGTTCATCAACCTTGCCCGGCGCCAAGAACATGTAAATCAACATGTTCAGGAGACCAGGAGGTGATCCTGCACCTGGCGCACTCCAGTCGATACACCATTTGAAGATAATGGTGAAGACAAGGTATCCGAAGATCGATTGGAAGAAAATCATACCCGGGACGAAATTTCCCCAAATGTCGATTGGTGTCTTGAAATGACGTGCGTTAATGTACGACAGACATAGCGAATAGGTCATATGAACCCAACCCATCAAAATACTGAGTTTCATCTTATAACTGTTGGAGAACAAAAGGTCGTTTTCGGTGCCATGCCACATCCAGTCGATACCAAAGGGGTAGCGGTAACCACCCTGTTTGAGAGACGCTGTAACGGTCTGTCCTTCTTGCCATCCTTCGGGAATATTCCATTCCCATGCACTAGGAAAGATAGAGAATGACTTGGAAAAGACGTCGTTGTAGATGAGACCAGTGTACATAGAAAAGATACCCATCATGAGCATAATGTAACGTCCATAGAAAGCCATGGTGAACAGTTCGTCTCGAACCTTCTTCAGTGGCTTTTCCCAGTAGATCATTGCGGCGGCTGCCACGACCATAAGGAAACCATGTCCGAAATCACCAAACATGACGGCGAATAAAAATGGAAAGGTGACAATGGTTGGTAAGCCAGGATTGACTTCCTGGTACTTTGCAGTTCCGTAAGCATTGATAATGGTCTGGAATCCCTCTGTGAATCTGTTGGTCTTTTGATACGTTGGTGGAGTTCTGTTGGTTCGAATCTCGTTGATGATCGAAGGAACAGAGAGTCCAGCCCGATTGTTGACATCGTGTAAAGTTGACTTGATCGCAGGAAGCGAGTTTGAGGGACACCATGCTTCAGCAATCAATGTTTTGCGAGCTTGATCGTATGAAAACAAATTGAGAGTTTGATATGCAGCTTTCTCTTTCTTAACCAGTACCATCCAAGCTGCCAAACTTTGAGCAATTTGAGCAAGCTCAGCATCGAGAGTGGTCTTGGTGTTTCTGAGCACACTCCCAAGATCTCCCAAGCGCGTGTTGACCTCGTGAATCTGATCCCGACGAAGATCACTGTTCTCGTCGACACTGTAAAGGTCGGCACCTAGAGATTCCGAAATCTTACGGATTTTGGCAATAAGCTCTTTTCCATGAGCAAAGATCAGGAAAACGTTCTTGTGGACCGGTTCGTTATTCGTGGGATCGATAAGAGCGTCGGATATCTCGGACTGGTTCATGTAGAGATTACCACGAAGGGTACGCCAAAGAATACGTTCAAAAGCTGCGACTCGGTCCCTTGGAATGACGCCTGCAACAAAACCAATGTTCATAACCGAGAATGAACGTTCTGCATCGCCGTTCTGCCCATTCTGCCCTTGAGTATTTTGTTCCACATCCTGGAGGAGAGGCGCATCGTCGTCATCCGTCGATGCTCGTATCTCCTCCACGTTTCCATGTGCCCGATCAAAAAACTGTCCAGCTTCTCTAAGTACACATCTCCATTCAATCAACTCCACCTCTCTTTTTTTCAGGGTTTCGTAGCTATCGTTCAAGGAGGCGACTCGTTGTTCAAGGCTCTGACTTCGGTCGGAAAGTTCATCAATCTCGGATGCTGAAGGAGCAGCCAGGGTATCGACATCGAAATCTATCTTCCTGAGAGGTATTCCGGCCTTTTCCATCTGCGAGTGAAAATATCCTACTACTGTCAGCATATATAGGTTACATTCTGCTCGTGCTACATACGCAGCTGTCTCTCGACATTGTCCAATCGTCGAATCTCTTGGGTAAAAGTCCGCTGGAAAGCAGTCACATCCGAGTTAAGCTGCCATTAGAATTAGTCAAAGTCTCTGAAATGATGATTGCAATGCATACGTCTCGAAATTGAACCTGGCCTAGCTCTCCCAATGCGTTGACGACTTCGCGGCCGATTTCTTTGGCAACGTACAACTGTACCATGCTCATATCCGCAGAGCGGAACATGGTATCCTGTTTGGGCGCCATGGTCGCGAAGAAGGGGGTTGTATCCCGTATTCTTCTACGAAGGCGTTTTGTGGCAAGATGGCTATCTGCGATGGTGGGTTATTGAAGGTGTGGTTTTGATTGAAGCTGTTAGGCGTCATTCATGACCTTGGAGCTAACACTTAGCTTGCTTGAATGCCGGCGCCTCGCTTCTGAGGCAGCAATATAACACCGAAGGTTACACACACTCACTCCCCCACTCACTCACTAGGTAGGTACCTATCTACACAGATCACTCAACTACTTACGGTATCGCTCTTACTTATCCTTTCAATATTATTTGCTGCCTTTTCTGGTTTGGAGTCTTTGATTTGCCATCCCATGGCTCGGTCTCGTGACCTGGTATCAGAATCAGTCCGTTTGAATTGTGAAAAAGGGCGTTCTCTTCAGCAGCTCATAGGTTGTAGAACTATCCCAAAACTAGATTGCCAATTTAAAAGTTCTTGGAGGAATAAGGGGAGCATGTACGGACTTGATACTTATCGCCATCCATTCCCCATGATCTTGCCGAGGTAGGTTTGCCGAAGAGAAATATCTGTTTTCTCACTTTGTCTTGCCCACAGTTTCTCTTGCTCTTTCTGATTATTTAAGACCATGTATCAATTTTCTGATGAGATCACTCTTGAGTCTTGCCATGCAACAAAAGAGTCGAAAATGTAACTAACCTGACTTCTGTCCAAAGTCCGGCCCCAAGGATCACACAATGGTTTTGAAAATCTGGTCCCTACATGATCAAGACGAAGTCATTTGCCATACAGGCTTTCCTTCTCTCCTCATCAAATCGACATCATTTTATAGCGTCAATTCTCCAATGCACTTACTATTATTTCGCCACTTCTCCGCAAAACCTTTTGTTGCATATCGTGAAAATCAAGCCACGTTTTTTGAAGGGGCAAATTGTCGGTGAGCCACGTGTAGTTTTCATTCTGTCTTTTCCTTAGTGGTCCGAGGGGATTTGTTGCACATCGCGAGCCACGCTTTTGTTCAATTGTTCGCAGGTGGTCTGAAGCTAGCCACGTGGATGAGACATTTCATATAATGTTAGGTTTGTGAGGTGTTGTTGTTGGTGGTTGGTTTTGTGACTTGGTTATTTCTCAACTACTCGAGTACCGTTAGATGTTGAAGTGTGCCCTGCTAATATACAGCGCCAAAGCTCTACTTGCTATGTGAGTGATGCTTGAAAACCTATTTCTCTATTATCTTTTCACTGCAGACATACTATTTTCAGTTTTCTTCATCCCTCTAGTTTTTTTACTTTATGGTTTAGTTCTTCCACACATTACCCCACGATCTACTTGGCAGACTAAACACTTCCACTATTCATACTGCTGGCGTTTCTCAATCTCTCAAAGTTTCTTGTATACGAAACAGTCCACCTCTTAGTTAACTATTTACTTATAGATTGAAAGCATCGATTCGGTGCTGGACTATGCTGTACGTATATGAGACAATGCACGTATTGGGGAGCTGGATTTTTCATCTGTACCGAGTAAGTTCGTGGATTGGTCTTTTAGGATTCTAGCTTGAGCAAAACACTTTCACTTGATGAACTCTTTTAAATATAGGTAGTTCTGACTCGTCCACGTCACTGGAAGGAAGTATCAGTCGTAAATCTTATCCTTAATCCGAGATGTCACTGGAAGTAAATATCAATCGTAAATCTTATTCCTAATTCGAGATACTAATTATAGAAATTAGCTACCTTTATTCTGCAAGAATTTGCACGCCTGTATTTCTTGACTCAAAAATTGTCGCTCAGAAATTGGACTGCGCCTGAACAATGCCACTACTGGTACTGAGTCACGAGTTTCCAACATGAACACGATTGGTCAAGAAGTGGCGAGTACGATCACAACTCTGTACTGGTACTATGAACCAATAAAGAAAGCACTATTCGGGCTCTTGTGCCCCTTCTTGAGACCTACATCTGCCAATTCGCTCTGCCCTATTTTATTGCCGTAACTTGAGCTCAGCCCCTTTAAATATAGGTATTTATTGCGGCCTCTTTTAACGAGCGAGAAATTGTAACCAATAGGAGGTTTTAGCTAAATTGAGATACCCTGCAGCCCCTTGTCTTCCGACGGATCTACGACCCACTGCGTCTGGAAACCCTCAACGACTTGGTAACTTTAATTATGCCAATACCCTTACCGATTGTCGATCCCTTCGTAAAATGCTGGAGTATTCTGCCAACTTGCTCAGGTAGACAATTTGTCTTCCACCAGGAGAATTCTCCACAAACATTCCCATTGCCATACCATTTTGGTTTTCTGGCTGGCCGACTTCTGCGAGACGTATAACAGCATTGGAAAGGAGGAGCGGGAGGACGAACGTAGCAACGAAAGAACCAAAGACGAAGGAACTGGTAACAGTAACACGATCTTGACGACTCGGATAAAATTGAAGCGACAGGAAAGGCATATGTCCGACTGCTGCTTCCCTTGCGACCATTCCAGAACAGACTTCAAACAATGCGATAACCTCAGACACTCGGAGCTCGAATTAATTCATACGGGTGGTTGGCTAGATCCAGACTAAGGGGGCTTACAACAACGCAAAAATGAACGCCCTATTCTCGAGAATAAGGGTGCCTTCACCTGCTCCCCCTCCCGCTCCTATTCCTGCCCCAGCCCAGGATGTTGGATATGGAGGAGCGCCTCAAAACGACTACGGAATGCGGAATGAAGGAGGTGGGGGACGATCTTATGGGTCCAACGGCCCGGAACTGCCTGGGAGGGTCATACTAGACGGTTACCAGCCAGATATATCGAATGGATTTGAGGGAGAGGCGCCATTATACAATCCTGTAAGTTCCAGTACCTGCGAATTCTGGCAGGCGTTGAGCATAGGACTGACCCCGAAAGTAGATGAACCCCGCCCGCCCACACAGTTCCACCCTTTTAAACTTGAACGATTCAATACAAGTCCACCTTCTTGTTGAAACAGCGATGGGCGATAGTATGGAATACGAGATTCTTTCGGAGGACGAGGTCGAAGACTTGAAGAAACAAATCAAAATCTACACCGGGCGAATAGAACAAGCACGTCAGAACCTCATAATTCAATCCAAATACCGCGATGCAGCCAAATCCATGTCAAAGTTATACTCACCCACGGCAACGAAGAAGATGAGTTTTCACAGTCGTAACAGCAGCAGTGAGCACGCAGACGAAGCCTTCCAAGAGCGTCGCGCCAGCGAGAAGAAATGCGAGGAAATCGCTTCTGAACTATGGTTTTTGGAGAAGAGACTTATGGAACCACAAACCAGACTGCTGAAACACACTGCGGGTATTCTTCAAATGACACACAAAGGCCCCAAGGTTACTTCGAAGAGCGGTCAGATGGTTGGAGGCATGCCAGGGAGCCCTGAGAGCATGTACACCTATCCAAATGCTAGGAATAGCTTTGATCCTGCACCTGGCGATGAACTTCTATTCGACGAGAGAAGTCTCTACCGCTCCTTTGATGGCTTTGGGGACATGATGGGAGAAAATACTGGTCCTTCAAAGGAGCAAATGCAAATGATTGCGAAGACCGAAGAGAAGTTGGAACAGTTGAATTCTAGGCTGAGGGAGATAATTATCCAGGCCAATCCGCAGCAAGAGTCCAGACTGGGCCTACCACCTATGAGCAAAACCAATAGCGATGGTCAGCCTACAGAACCCGGAGACACTCTGAAATTTTCTCTCGAATATCTGGAGCAAAGCATCACTACCATTGGTAGAGAGCATAATGACGGTTCGAACCAAGGCAACGTATCAGAGTCAGCAATTGAAGAAACTGTGGGAGACTTGAATCGAGAGTTGTATGGCGTTTTACGTCCCTATGATGAGCTTCGTCCGGCTCCCCCTCAAATCACTGGAAATGGTTTGAATATTCAAATGTCCTACTTTAAGGACAACATCAATGCAGTTGCAGGCGAAATATCCAAGTCCAAGAACTTGTCAACCAAAAGTACCGGAAACCAGGAGCAGATGGAAGCTGTGATGATGGGTCTCTGGGAGATCATTCTATCTGGCGAAGAAGAAGCACGTAAACGAAAGTTGGAGCGAAGGCAAAATCGAACTTTGAATAACTTGCCTGAAGATGAAGAGGAATCTGGTGAATCTGATATTGAAGTAATTGAGCAATTTTCCGTCCAAGGCTTTTCTTCCAAGGTACAGTGGCTCTATTCACAGGCTACAAAGCTGAAGGATCAGAAGAAGGTTTTGCAACGACAAATTAAACAACAACGAGAACTGAATAACCAGTCAGATGCCACTAAAGATGCCGCTCTAACGAGGAAGGGAGAAGAATTGGATAGAATGCAAGAGCTTCTGCGGAGAAATATGATGGAATCAGACAAAGTGCGGGAGCAACTGAGTCTTGTAATGGAGAAATTGGACGAATCACAACAAAAAGATTCCATGCGGGATCAAGCTCGGTCAAATGATGAATCATCTGCCGTACGCTCCGCTCAGCAAGAACTCGACAAGGCAAACAAAAAGATTGCTACCTTGGAGGGGAAGCTACAAGAATTGAAAGACAACCATTCAATCAGCAAAGCCGAGATGGAAGACCGTATCAGTGACCTTGAATCCAAGATTAAAACTATGACTCAGGAATTGGCTGCAGCTGCCACAGCCAAGGCAATATTCGAGGCGGATGCTAGAGAGAAGGAGCTACAAGTAGCGGAGATGGAGAAAGAAATGGACGACATGAATATGAGACTTGCTGGATTACAAACAGAAGTCACGATCGCCAGAGCCGAACTTGACGGCGCTTATGGTTCAAGGTCCCAACGAGCAGCCGAAGTTGCAGCCAACCCTGCTATTCAAAAAGAGATTGATACCCTTTCTAAAAAGAATGCCGCCCTCTCAGATGAGATCATGGTATTGAAATCCAAGGCCACCGTCGATCCTGAGACGGAAGAAAAGATGCATACTTTGAAGAAGGAACTCGAGGAAACAATTGAGGAATACGAGCAAATGACCAAAGCAAGTATCGAGTGGGAGAAGGAGCGCGAGCAACTTGAAGCGACAGTTGATAAGCTGCGTGATGAGAGAGAGCAACTTGAGGCTCAACTCGGCGATGAAAAGATCAGATGGCTTGGTATGAAGAGCCCCGGTGCTGAAGGTGCACCAGCTGGAAATAACACCAGTACGACTGTTCTGAAGAATGAGTTCAAGAAGATGATGAGGGATACCAAGGCCGAGAGTGCCAAAGCATTGAGGGTAAGTTCCCATCTCCTCCAATTTCTATTGCAAATACCATTTTTTGGACTTCAACTAATACATTCTCTCTCTCAGTTCGAACAAGCAGAGAGACGTCGCGTGGAAGAGGAACTTCGCGCTCTCAAAAAATCTCAAGGGCCTGGCAAATCGGGTCTTAGCCAAACCGTAGGCTCATAATCCGTATCTTTGCTTCTTGACGATTGAATTATGTCTGTATTAAAACTTTGGATCGCTCAAACTTGGATCATTCTAATGTCTTTTTGATTGGATTATACGAAGCTCATGGTCGGATTGGAAAGAGAAGCGATACGACACCATTTTACTTGATGCTTTTTACTTTTTCTTTGCCGCGTTTTTTCCCCCACGAAAAGGACTAATCAAAAGCAAGCGAGCGATCGGATCGGGTAGAAGAAACATTATGAGGAGTTGGTTTTTGGGAGACATTGTTAGATTAGGTGTCTGTCTTCGTATGGCAGAAATGTATTGTCTTGCCTTGTTTGAAAGCACTGTTTAGATGGACTTGCACGCTGGGCGCATTTACTGTTTGAGTCACTTCAGAATGATGAAGATAACTGACAGTAGGAGTTCTATTTTTTTTTTTTTTTTTTTGGTGGCGGTGGTGTACCAAGTACTGTATAACGTCTTAGATAGTGTCTTTTAGGTGTGAGTAATTGAGTTATGAACACCGTCTCTTTGGTCTTGCTTAGGTTGACTTGGTTTTACTTTGCTGATTTTATGCTTCAGGGGCTTGTGAGCTCTTAGCTGCTACTGTTATTCTGGAGATTAGTATACTTCAGTACCAGTCAGTCTATGCTACCTTCTACTGTACGCACATATCAATACCATAGAGGAAAGGCCCCATTTCTACATCTGTTGTGGTTTTGCGACAACTGTATAACCGCCGTAGAAGGGTTATACAACGGTTATAAAAGTGTATATCAATTAACACTCCTACAACGGTAGTACAACGGAATTCCAAATATGGGTTTTCCTCAAAAGGTACTTACAAACCAGGTTACCTATATTCTCTGGGATATTCAGGGGTACCTGCAACCATCTCAGGCCACGACGTTCAATCTTTGGAACCCTATTCTATGGATACTTTATTCCAGTGTGGTCCTGTGGAAGATTCGAATATTGCAGACCCCCATTAAAGTGGAATGAAACGTTCCATAAAGACGGTCTGGAAGGGGAATGGAGTTCTGGTTCTGGGTACGAGTAGTTGCCGAATGTTGATCAGGCCAGGTCGTAAACAGGTTTCTCCCGAGTCTCGATCGCCATTCTAGACCAGGAAGTCCCGTTGTCGATCACTGTTTGTGTTGAGGCAAGATTACTAGGTAATCTTACAATTAGCCTAGGTTTCTTACCAAGTGTTGTGCTTTAAAGATCATCAGAAATTCAAATTTTGGTTACTTGGGAAACCGGGAGAGGGGACCGTTATCTATCGACTCATCTGGTTCATGTCATTCTTGACTCCCGAGTCCAAGGTCAGGGTCAGGGTCAGGGTCTCCTCACCCTGTTATGACGACTCGGGAGCTTGGGAGCTTCCATTTGGACCTCGTCTATCCGGGACTTCATGTCGCTCCTTCCCTTGACCTCTGTCGCGGCATCATCGCGTGGCGAGTGCCAGTGATCGACGAGAGTGTTGAGAGGTCGACCTCTGTCCAGGTTGAGAGCAGGTGGTCAAGGCTCCAGGCTCAAGGACTTCATTTCATTTGGGTTGGATTCAAGGTAGCTCCTTCCTTCATAACCTGGAGTAGAACAAACGTAGATGAGGTTAACATCGCTCCTTCCCTCACAGTCTCATCTCGCCTCGACGTAGTCTTAGATCAAGTACGCTAGTGTGACGAGACCATAGTCTGGGCCGGAAAGGGAAGGCGCGGCTCTCGTCTCCCAGAGTATAAACCCCCCCCCTCGCCGTCGCCCTCCCATATTTACATTTTTTCGTGGTCGAAGTCCGATCGCGGGGGTGAAAGGTTTAGGTAGAGAGAGGGCGCAACTTTCCCACCCCATCAACGACCACCGCTGACTTAAGCGAAAACCCCAGTCTGTAAATCCGTACCTATACCATAGAAGAAAACCCCCATTTCCACAACCGTTGTGATTTTACGACGACCGTAGAACGGTCGAACAACGGTTGACACTCCTATAACTATAGTACAACTAAGTTTAAAATGTGGGTTTTCCTCTAAGGTAGGTAGGTAATTTTGAAATCCGTTTGACGACTGTTGGAAGAGTGTTAACAGTTATAAGCTTTTACTTACAACCGTAGTACAACGGTTATAGAAATGCGGATTTTTCCCTATAGGCCTATGGTACCCAGGCTCCCGGTGGACAAGATAAATGTCAGTCTTGGCGTTGGTATAATAGTGAGATGCACGCAAAAACACCAGCGCCAAGTCTGCCACTTATCTTGTCCACTGGGAGCCAGGTACCTAGGTAGATTTATCGAGATGTTCAACAGTTCTCGACAAGCCTGTCTGTCTGTCACTAATTAGATTCCATTAAACCAACCAACCAACCAACCATATTATATTAATAATCAAAAGGCGATTCCGAACCAGTATAACGGTGTAAACTCTCATATTCTATTAAAGTATTAAACTCGTCATCACGAACCGAGTTGGGTAGATGTAGAACTGGTCTACAATAGAATAACATACATCAACCCAACCTCGCTTAACTAACTCACTCGCTAACTTACTCACCCACTTCACTTCACTTCACTATATCTTACCACAGCTTCCGGAATCCAAAACACTACGACAAGATTCAATATAACATAAATCATCTAACATAAATAACCCCTCTCCCATCTCCCCTCTCCCCTCTCCCCGTCTTACCTCCCCCATCCCAAAAAAAGAAACAAGAAACAAGAAAGAGAGAGAAAGAAAAAAAGAATAAAATAAAATAAAACCCCTCAATCAATCAATCCCCAAAACATATTTGTTTTTGACTTTGAATATTTTCTTTTCTTTTCTTTTCTTTTCTTTTCGCTAGACTACGCTAGACTACGCTACACTAACTACCTAGAATAGCCAGCCACAACCACAGCCACCGAACGAACCACACACACATCAACACACATCAACACCCCCCCCCCCTCCAAAGCATAGCACACTCTCACCCACCCACTCGCTCGCTCACCCGCTCGCTATACCCACCCACCCAGTTCATTCATCTCATGCAAGCCAATCCATCCATGCCATGCCATGCCATGCAATACCATATATGCAATATCATCCATCTAATACCTTCATGATCTGCTTCTGCTTCTCTCCTCACCCTCCCTCATTTCATTTCGTTTCGTTTCACTTCAACCCCCTAACGACTGACTGACTGACTGACTAGCCTTATCTGATTTAGTTTTGAGTTTTGATTAAACCACAAGTCAAAGTCCCTCAATCTCCATCTCCTCCCTCCTTCCCATCCAATCAATCCACTCAATATAAAAGTTACAGACAAAAGGAAAAAGAAGAAGGAAAAAAACATATAAACAACGCCCTCTCTACAGCCCCCCTCCCCCCCTCAAAAGTAGAGTTGATTTTCTTTCTCCCCATCTTCTTTCTCCCTCATCACATCATATGTCTGTCATACGTCACATCGAAAAAGAAATATCTAAGCAACCACCCCCCCAACAGGAGGTTCCTTTCCCCCATCCCCCCCAGACCCCGGAACAGGCGGAAGTTGAAGCGCAGGAACTTTGATCCCCACTCCAGAACTAATAGTTCTCCCCTCAAGTTTCTCCCCCTTGATAACCTTGAACGCTTCCACACGGTCAAGCGTCTCATAATCAAGCAGAGCCTTGGCAAGGAGATCAAGTTCCTTCCGATGCTCCGTAAGAATATTCGTCGCGCGCACCCGTCCATCCTCGATGATGCGTCGCACTTCCGATTCAACCAATTCCTTGGTTGTGGCGGAGAGATGCTCGTAATTGGCGGATAGGTCGACGTTGCCCACGAGGGGAGACATACCACATGTTACGACCATCGCGTAAGCGACTTGTGTAGCCTTTGCGAGATCCTGAAATGTGAGTTAGTGAATGCTATCAGTGGAAAATATGGGGTGAAGAAGGGAGTACTAACAGACGAGCAACCACTAGTGACCTTTTCAGAACCATAAACAAGTTCTTCGGCAACCTTGCCACCCAAACACACATCGATGCTAGCTTCATACTGATCCTTAGATTGGGAGTACGAGTCCATTTCCGGGAGGTTGAAGGTAATACCCAAGGCATGTCCACGGGGGAGAATGGTAATCTTGTGTAAGGGGTTGGCACGGGGTGAGAACATGATGACAAGAGCATGGCCGGCTTCATGGTAAGCGGTCAATTCCTTCTCCTTGTCGGAAATCACCATGCTTTTCTTTTCAGCACCCATCATAACCTTATCTTTAGCCCATTCGAAATCAATCATTGATACTGCTTGTGCTTTCGCTTTGCTAGCATGGACTGCGGCCTGATTGATTACATTTTCCAACTCGGCACCGGAGAAACCAGGGGTACCTTGTGCCAAAGTCTCGACAGTGACGTCTTTACCAACAATAATTTTCGTCATGTGGTGCTTGAGAATTGCAATTCTACCACGAACATCAGGGAGAGAAACAACGACATTTCGATCGAAACGTCCTGGTCGAGTCAAAGCTTTGTCAAGAAGTTCCGGGAAGTTGGTTGCCGCAAGAATGATGACTCCGCTGTTTTGATCAAATCCGTCCAGTTCGGTAAGAAGTTGATTGAGAGTTTGTCGGTGATAAGAAGCGTCCCTTGGGTTTCGCTTTCCTCCAACAGCATCAAGTTCGTCGATAAACACAATAGCAGGTGATTTTCCCTTGGCGGAGGCAAACAATTCGCGAACTCGTTTTGCGCCAACACCGACGTAGACTTCGTCGAATTCGGATCCAGACATGAAAAAGAACGGAACGCCAGCCTCCCCAGCAACTGCCCGGGCCAAAAGCGTCTTTCCGGTACCAGGAGGACCAACAAGGAGTACACCCTTTGGAAGTTTACCACCAAGAGTGGAGAACTTCTCAGGGTTCTTCAAGAATTCCACAAGATCTTGCAGTTCTTCTTTTGCCTCGTCACAGCCATGGACATCAGAGAATCGGACAGTTTGTTTTTCAGCTCGGGCTTCAGCATTCTTGCCAGCGATGCCAGGTCGTTTGTTCAGCGGTGTAAGGGTATCCACGAGTAGAGTTACTAGCATCATGCAAATATAGGTGGTTAAACCGAAGTATAAGAAGAGCTTGAACCATTTGAAGATTTGGTGACCAATACTTTCTTGCACTACAACGTGAAGAGGGTCTCCCTTTCCGATTCCAGAACCGCTGCCGGGACCTGAGACCGCTGAAATACCAATGTTTGCGCCTCGAGATTTAGCAGCAACTGCCTGACCGATAGCCTGAAGTTGAGCAGCATTGAGAGAACTGGAATGCTCGCCAATGGAGGAAGTCGAGTTAGATTGATGGCTGGTAGCTCCCAAAGCATGATGATATGCAGCATCACAAGAAGCGTTGGTGGCAAAGGCATTGGTTTCGTAACGTTCCACAATGATGGCATACATATTGGCGCGTAGAAGTGCTTGGTAGAAGGCATTTTGAGCAGAAGCGCTCTGTGGGTTTCGATTAGCTGTTTCCTCGAGGACCATAAGGTTGTTGTTATTGGTATTGGTATTGCCAAAGAACCTTCTTCGCGGTGACTGGTTGTTTGCTGCAGATGAGATAGATGCCTTTGAGAGAGAACGAATGGATGAAAGCTGTCGACATTGGGTTACAATAGGAATTGACTTGCGGGATACAGTATGCGATTGCGTTTTCGAAGTTATAATGCCATTTCTAGAGGTATTGAAGAGAGTATGGGAAAGTATACTGGAGTTTGAAGTTGGTGCGGCCTTGTGGCAATTCGAGGGATTTGCCTGCAATGACTTGCGTTAGCATCCAAAACTTGTTTGATAACTACGTGAGGACTCCGAATGATTCTTCTTACCGTCTGCGAAGACGAAGAGAATAGTCTTGCTGGTTGAATCGCATATGCCCTTCTCAATAACACTTGTGGCAACTTCTCCGCTACTCCTCCACTGGCTATCCATCGCGCCGCCATCGTATTCTATAGAGCCATAATTAGTAAATTCTCTTGCAGCCCTACTCGAGTACACCGAGTACAAAAGACGGAATAACTTGCCGACAAAGCAGGATTCATGTTGAAAGTGTTGCCGATGATCGGACTCCCAACCACAAATTGAACACCCCCAGCCCGGCGCAAGGTAGTTTGAGCCTACCCAAAGACCCGGAAGAATAGGTTAATCAATTCAGAGGTAAAGAATGTATTAAGGGCCCGCGGATCGTCCAGCCCTTGAAGTTTTGTCGATGTTGTCGATCTCGGGACGCTGCTGCAATGCTATGTTGAGGCAATCCCCAAAATACGTCGTTGCTGACTCATACTCGGAAGCTTTTTCGGGCCGGGAGCCGATTCCACATCCGAACGTTCCGATAAACAGTCCCCCTTTAAGTGGACTTGAACTTGATTAGATTGTAGTAATAACAGTGCCTTCCTATGATCACCATATTATGGATGTCACAAATGGACTGCATCAACTTTATTAAATGAAGAAATTAAGCTTAATCCAAAGTCCTATAACACTACATCATTCCAACCAACCCCACCATAGACATCCTCCCCTCACCAAACACCACCAAACACCACCAAATCCCCTCACCTCCTCAAAAAGATCAAAAACCCAACCAAAAAAAGTGCGAAACTCAAAGCCACCTCCTTCTAATCCTATAATAGTCCTTAGCTTAGCACGCCCATATACCCCTCGGGAGATCTAGGCTGTACTTATACCCACCAGATAGGTACAGCCTCACGGCGTAAAATACATTCATCATCATCATCTTCTAATCCCATTATTTCAAGTCGAAGTCTCACAGTCACAGGCTTCCAGAAACCCCCAGGTATAGGACCCTAGGCAGGGAATTTCTAAAACTTAAACATACTTTAACCCCGATATCTCTGTCGCGCCCACACCATCCTGCCATGGAGTCGTCTTATTCATCTTGTCTATACTAATACCAATTTTATATTCTATGGCTCCGGTATTTTAAAAGTCTTATTCCCATTATTCCCATTATTCCCATCATCTCAACTCACCCTAGTTACCCTAATAATCTCAATTATTGCCATTATTTCGATTCATCTTAATATATCTTAATATATATCGTCACTCACACACAAGTATTCCCCATTTGGTACCCGTACCCTGCCCTACCCTGACCTCAATAACCCGTCCCACCCACCCGAGGAACAATAAACAAACTCCCACATACGGAGTATCATCTTTACAACTCTCATCTCAAACCAACAATTCCAATAATGCAACAAACCAACAAACCCCACCAAAAACCCCAAGTACCGAACCTAAATCCATCTCAGAATAAACACCTCACCTACATCTAACCAACAATAGCAACCCCCCGCCTCCCTCCCTCTTCCCCCACGATCAAAAACCCCCACTAAAGCAAACAAGGTCAGTCAGTCATTCATCCAACTAACTCGCCAATCACAAACTCACAATACAAATTCCAGACAGAAGACAGTGAAAACAAATGTGCATCAAGTATAGTAGTATAATAGTTATTTACTTATATCAACTAGAATTACAGAGGCAGCTATATACCCACCCACCCATCCATTCCACCCTCCTATCCCTATCCCGCCCACCAACCATCTCCTCCGTTTTGAGCAGACCAAAAAAAAAAAGATGATAATGTTACAAACGATACAAGCCAAAAACCCCCCCCCAAAACTCCCCACCCAGATCGGATTGCAAAAACGAGAGATCGCAAAACCATCAAACAAACTGACAAGACAAGACAGAAAATTTTCCTTCCCAATGCAGACATGACAAAGGCCCTTATAGATACAAAAAACGAAAGGTAAAGTTGGTTCTTCATTCCCATTCTCATAAACGGAAACTCGTTATCTTCAGAGGAAAAGAAAGATGCAACCTCATTAATTACATATCGACACATTTTGCTCTCCATAGAACGTCAACATTACGTAAGATTAAATAGATATATGATAAGAGAGCGAGCGCGCGAGAGAGAGATGCAAAAAGATAGATAGAGGAAAGCGAGATATATGTTGGGATCAGGTCTGGAAACCCGATCAAACCAAGAAAGCCGCCGCCGTGAACGCCCCAAAGGAAAAAGAGACAAACGAGATGCCATAAAGAGAGTTGTGAGGATATCACGTGTGTATGAGAGAGGGAGAGAGAGAGAGCGCGTTGATCGGGTTGCTCATTGGTCGCTGTTGAAAGGGCGTTTATGTAGTGGGTATCGATAGATATCGTGAGATGATGATTAGAGATAGTACACAGGCGACAACGATTGAGTGTTGTTAGCCGACTAGTCGGTGGACGATGCATTCGGGAAGAATAAAGATGCCTTTTCCAGTATTGGTAATAAATATGATATGGTTTGATGGAAGATGGTGGTTCTGTGGAGTCCCACGTTGCTCTCAGGGTATAACTTTGACAATTAATTAAGAACAAGAAATGACGGAAATGAAGTGTTTGCGAAGGTGCCGGGACTGTACAAAGCTAAGAGGGTTGTAGCGAGTTACGAGTACCTTTACAGGTTCTCGATGCGCGCACTAGGCATTTGTAATGAGGGGTCATCGTAGGACTCGATCTTTTGGATCCACGGGTTGTGGAAGACAGAATTGTGAGGGAAGCCTTGAACAGCATTGATGACTTCCACGGGAGGTTGGTAACCGACGTTCTCATACTTTACATTCTCGTACTTTACATTCTCATACCACTGGCCGTCGTGTGAAGGTGCTGGGTGATAGTGCTCTTGAGAGTGAGCAGACTGAGGAGCAGAGACCGGCATGGGTCCGGATTGCGATTGCTGCGGTAACTGATAGTGCATAATCGGCTGCTGCTGTTCAATGGGTGATGAGTTGTGCAGGGCGTATGTGGCTGCCTGAGCTGATTGATGCGTGTAGTACGGGTCTTGTGAGACCGGACTTGATCTCGAGGCGGACGAGTAGCTGCTAGGACTGCTTTGAAGAGCCTCGTGTGAATGTTCCAAGGGCTGGCGTGGGATTCCATAAGTTTGAATTGGTGGCGGATTGGTATTCAATGTCGCTACACCTGGGTTGTTTTGCTCGGGGACGTAATATGACGCATGAGCCGGCAGACTTGGAGCTCGGTGCATCATTGGGTTCGGGTGTGGATGTTGTTCCGGTATCGAACCATTGGCGTATTGAGGTCCACCTGAGAGACTGTGTCGGTGGGCGCCATAATTTGGAGGCATTGGATACTCGTTAATTTGATGGTGCCCAAAGTCGGCAAAGGAATGAGCACGATGAATTTGAGCTCCGTGGGGCATCACCGAGTGGTGAGGAACGCCAACAGCCTGAGGCCAATGAACTTGTCCTGGATGTTGGGGTGTGGAAGGAGACTCTCCCGAGTCGGAATCAGAAGTCTCGCCATCTTCCATCTCAGATGAGTGTACACCTCGTTGGTGGGAGCGGCGTTGGTGTTTTACCATCGTTGTCTTTCGGCAAAAGCTAGGTATGATATTAGCAGGGTAATTTAGCCTAAATAATAACCTCAACTCACCTCTTTAAGCAGCCTTCGTGGGCGCATTTGTATGGGCGCTTTCCCGTATGAATTCGACGATGTCTTGCAAGACTCGATGACTATACCAGATTAATATCACCAACTTGCTTGTATCGTGGAATTTACTCACATCTGAAAATCGCTTTCCACATCCAATATGCTGGCATTGATGAGGCTTCTCACCAGTGTGGGTTCGAATGTGTACTGTCAACGCACTTCGCTGAATGAAGCTCTTTCCACATCCCGGTGTCATACATGAGTAAGGTCGCTCATTTGTATGAATTCGATAATGTCTTTGGAGATCCGATTTTCTGTTGAAGCTCTGTGAAGGAGTCAGTGGCAAGTTTCCATATCTAGTAACCATAGTACAAACCTTGGTGCATGTTTGCCAGTCGCATTGGAATGGGCGTGCGTTGGGCTCATTCTCTACTAATTCCATAACGTCCATCTTGACGAATATTTCGACCTCGACTGATCAAGTGATATTTGATTGGGGGGGGGGGTGCAGTAATTGATGCTGGTTCCCCAGACAAACGGAAAGGAGAGTGAGTGATGGATCGAATTACTCGAGTAGGTGACGAGACAGGTGCACGGCACGAGTCGATATTTGGAGATGGTACCGTATATCGGATAGAAAGGTGGAAGCAGAAGGGGCGCGAACAGATGGTTCTTCTGATGTTCAGATCTGTGCGAGTGTGCTTGGGGCCTAGAGAAGTATATAAGACCAAAGGCCTGAGAGATCACTAGGGTTAAGAGGAGATCTGAAGCAGGTCAGGATCTGGACTGGTAGAGCTGGTTGGTGAAGGGAGGGAGGGCTGTTTACATACTCGCAATCCTTGTCACTCTACAGGGTAAGGCGGGGCGCACGAGCACTGGGCAGTTGCCTTTGAACTAACGTTGTCCCTGGTTTTAATCTTTTGATGCGAGTGGCTGTGGGGTCGATGGTCTGGTACGCGTGGGTGAACGGCGAAGGAGAAGAAGAAAGGTTCTCGGCAGCGGGTAGGAGAATTGGTGGAGTCGATTTAGTTCACGAAGATGTTTCGACTTTCCGTCCAAGTGGTAGTCTTCCGGCGCAGTTAAGCAATTGAAACAGGGACCAATCTTGTCAAATGTGGGAGTTGGGGAGGAGGCGATTCGTAGTGGCGGGAGAGCGGTCGATAAATGACTTTTTAGACGCGGGAAGAGGAAGTATCTTCTGAAGTAGCTGGAAGGCCGTAGCGGACAGGAACAAGCTCTGACAGAAAGGCCTGTGTACCAGGGGAGATTATTGCAGGTTTGTTGGAGGGTTTCTTAGTGTAGCTTAGTGTAGCTTTCTCGTGGTGAGGTATGTACAATGTACGCCTTGACTGGTGTGTCTCGTTGAAGGTTGAGAGATATATGAATAGATGAAGGAGGGAGAGTTGCAGTATGTATGACTGGAGGATGGGGATATATAATCACACGAGTCGAGTACGGGTAAGTGGCGCTGGGAAATGTAAGAGGGCGAAAGTGAATTAAGTGTAAGTAGTAGTAGTAGTAGTAGACGGGAGTAGTATAGTAGTGGATAAGGCAATAATGACAACTGCAATGGACGGACGATGGTAACAACAAAACCTATTACTAACAACAGTAAAGCGAAGCAAAAGGCAAAGGCAATGGTATTCCTGACTAGAAGCTCACAATGGACGACGATGTCCTTATGAAGGGATCCTCGGCCAGGGCTTTTGCAGAAGTGACGGGCCTATCTTCGAGGGCTCCAGTTCGTTCTCCGAAGGCGTGGTGGTTCTTGGTGGAGTCCGTGTCAGAGGACAACACCGTTTTTGTACATAACAAGTGGAGAGAGAAAGAGCGACCAGGAGGAACCAGGAGGGACCAGGAGGGACCTGACTTGACTTGGATGCAGTGCAGTGCATGTGGCTCCTGGTGGAGCATCACCCGTCAGGTACGGAGGGGAGAGAGTGGAGGTGGAGGTGGAGTAGAATTTTACAGCGTAGCCTAGCCTGGCAACCGCCTAAGAGCACCAGCACGAAGGGAGATGAAATCGAGGACGCCCAGCCCAGCCCAGCAGTAGAAAAGAAAGTAAACAGCTGCAGCAAAAAAGGCAAGCTAAGCTCCCCTGCTCTCGACTCCAGGGTCCCCTGCTCATTACCATGCTACCCTGCTACCCTGCCTACCATGCCTACCCTGCTCTTGCTACCCTGCTGCCTTGCTACCCTGCTCCCCCTCCCTCGCCTCCCCTCTTTTTCTTTCCCTTCCCAGAAGGAAAGGCTGTTCCTTGCACGCCCAGCACGCTTCCCTGCGCGTGGCAGGCCCATGGATGAAGCCAGTCAAACTGGAGCCTGCACACCTAGTCATGTCATGCTAGAAGGGTTAGCCTCCCCAATGGCATGGCGGAAAAGAAATGCTGCTGCGCCAACCCTGCCATGTGAACGGCTAATATCTGGGGATGGTTCCCCTTTGGGACTAAACTAGAGATAGCTGGTCTGCATTAGCTGCAAGTGTGTGCTGAGAAGTAGGCCTAGTGGTCCCTAGTAATACCTACCAGAAACGAACCAGGGGCGATGCACTCCTGCGTCGTTAGCTACTAGGTTTGCCGTTTTCGTGTTCTGCTAGACTTTCTACTCGCTCAGCACCACGCCTGCCACGCCTAGCACGCCTAGCAAGCCTCGATTGCTGGTCGTTTGACGAGCTGCTGCTGCTTCTGCTGCTGTTGCTGCAGCTCTCTCGAACAGCTAGAGCAGGACTAGGTTGCCCTCCTCCCTCCTTGATCATCGTCATTTACAAAGTAGAACTACTTGTTCGGCAGCTAGCCCTAAACTCTTTCTGGACAGTGGCGTCTCCAACCCCACCATGAACTAGTTGGTTGAGTTGACCCGCGCCCGCATCAACTCCAAATAACGGCCTCCTACTCTCTGCGATTGCGATTGCCGTGGCTTTCTCGAGAAAATACCGAAGAGGTCATTCGGTCTTGAAGAATCCTTCGATTGATTGAAGAATTTCATGATTCATACCGGGTTTTGGTTGCAGCGTGGAGTTTGTCCGTAGTGCGTACTCCGTAAATCAAGCAGAAGGATGTAAACACCGGTGGAGAGCTCAAACTGCCGGTAGGAGCTATCATTGCACGCAACAACACAAGCAGGCCAATGTCTGTGTGTTGAAAGTGGCAGCTTGTCACTGTCATAAATGGTGGGGTGCAGGACGCCTAGAGAAGGCTCAATTGCAATCACCGTGTTCGTCCTGATTCCTGAATTCGCAGTATCGGCGACTCACTCCTCCGTATCGCCTTCAGAATTGGGATGAGAGCAGAGCACCTGCAACGAGGAACTACGGAGTAGTGTGACCTTACTCGACTCAGGACCAGCAAGCAGACCAGCTGGAGACCAGCTGGAGACCAGCAGGCAGACCAGCCAGCAGTCAATGGGGAGCTCTTTCCTCTCCCCAGAATTTGGTCCTTTCCTTCTTTCCTCCTTTCCGTCCACTTCAGTTCAACATGCGTTTCAGGTAGCAAGAGCTATGAGCCATGAGCGAGCCATGAGCCCGCCAGCCCGACAGCAGCTCCTCAAAGGTTGCTGCGTAACCTGCGTTGCTGGTTGCTGCGTTGCAACACTGTTTCCAAGGCCGAACTACTTCCCAAATTGCTTCTACCTAGGTACTTCGTACGCAACAAAATAACATTTACGCAGAAGTAAGAAGATCACAAGACTTCATAGAGGACCCCTTATTTTAGCTTGAACTTTGATAAGAGGAAATAACGTTCTTTCCAGAAGACAAGACGCGCAACCCTCTTGACAAAGGAAATGCCCCCAAAAGTGTCACAAAAGTGGAAAGTCGACAGATGGACCCCTCGTCCGCCCAGAAACAAGAGTGGTCCGGCACACAGGGGGAAGAAGACTGAGAACACTGAGAGCAAGTCCCCACTTCCCCTCGACGACCAGGGAATTCGGGTTCAAAAAGAAGGACGGGACATGCATCATAACCCCTGACTACTCTACTCTAACCTTCCCCTGCCCAAGTGCATGGGCATGGGTCGTGGTCTGTTCGCTATTCGGGAGCCCAGTCTGAGGTGTTCGCGCCTTGCCAGAAATGGACAGCCCCCCTTTTTCTGACTTGAATCTAACTTGAATCTAACTTGATAGCCTTCAGACTACCGTATTCAGGTCTAATTCACATCTCAAAGTGTAACAAGGTAGCCAAAATTGCTGGTAATCAAGGGCAACCAAATCGCTTGACGGACCCGGTAGTGGGTCGCCTGTACCCTTTGGGACATGGATTCATGCCCTCATTCAAAATCAGCGAACTCTTCCACGCAGCAACCCCACATCCATCTTCTCGGCTCATCGTTCAAGCTCTTGATCCGATCAACTTTTGCTTGGGTGGCCTACGATTTCTGCAACTAACGAAGGCACGGCACATTGATGGAGAATGGCGTCAAACGTCCTGTCCTGTCGGGGGGGCAGATATACAAAGTTCTTGGAATTCGATGATGATCTCTCAAAGCAGCTTATCGTGTTTAATGCCAGCCACAAGAGCGAGCGAGGCCGGCTGGCGAATCTCTCTGCATCTGGCCCACCCACCTCGTAGCCTGGTTGTTGGCAAAACGCAAGTGCAGGATGCCAGGAATGTCTTTGAAAGGACCTTGAAGCCAGGTTGTTGTGCTTTCTCCACTAGGAGACTGAGCTTCTCGGCTCACGAGCCAGCTTGGCTCTCACAATTAGCCCTAATCAGAATCTCTGCCAGACTGCGATCAATGAATGAAATCAAAAAGTGGAAAGTAATAACAGTCACGGCTATGCCGTCCTAAACGATCAACATCTCGAACCACAAGCGGATCGATTGCTCCTCATGAAAGTGGATGTCATCCATTCTCATTCTCTCACACCGGGAAACTGAAGTCGTCAAAAGGGGCAACCAACATTTCATTTTACTTGCCCTGAACAACTCCTGCCAGGAGTCCTGGAGGTGCCTTGCCCAATGCGATGGATCTCGTTAGCGAGGCTGATTATGCAATCCGGACAAGCTCCTGGTGGACACCACCGTGAAGCGAGTGGCATTGTGGCAGGTTGAAAAATGATGGATTTGATAAAGTGCTGATGATACTTTCATGCGATGACCGCTGTTGGACATTCATTCCGCAGTTCACAGGGGACTTAGGAACCAATTCCATGCGTCACTCTGCATCGATTGTTCCATATGTATTCTGGAAAATAATGAACGGTTGGTTGGGTTCTTGTGAAGGTGTATACTCCGTACGGAGTACTGCGGTTGGGGGTTGTTGTCTGTTCTTTCGTCTCCTCCTCGCACAGATGGTGGATGTACGGAGTCCTGTGTCCTGTACGTAGCACAACCCTAGGTAGGGCCAGCTTCAGCCGCCGTCGCCGAAAAGAGTCGAGTCGGAACGCGGTACGGAGTAACATACCACGATTTCAGGGCGGGTTTACCCGCGACATTTCATGGCATGAGCCGCGTCACACACAGCCACAGTTATCGAAATGAATGAAAACATTGACCTTTGAAGGTAGAATAGCTAACGTCGAAGACCTTCATACTGTAATAAAGTATTTTAGTATATTTTAGTTCCTCGGACATATTCAAACACTTCCTTCCAGCGCACGGCGTTTTTCGATCTGCTGCCAGCGCCGGCAGATGGAGAATAAAATCCCGATGAGCAGCACGATGGACACACGATAATGCACCTGATGGGATGTGATGTAATGAATGTGCACAGAATAATTCTTCCGAGGTACGGAGTACGGAGGACTTGGAGACGTGTGCAAATGAAGTAGCGTAGCGCCGTGTATGATTTTCCAGACTGACACTTGTATGGTACTCCGTCTGACGACCTCGAGTTGGTACGAATGGAGATATTTTGAGATGCATTGCTTTGCAGTATGCTCCTTACGTCGAGAACGTACTCCGTAGTACAGAAATTCGTGTCAATAACGTTAAGGTTAGTACGGAGTATTGTTGATTGGGTGACGGGAGTAAGAGCTGATCCAACACCAACACCACCACCAACAGCACCACCAACACCTCCGAGACATCAATCGCCTTCAGCCCTGCACGTAATTGTTGGTTGACTCCTATACGATGCAGTCGTGTGATAGCATGAAAGATGCTAAGATCGATAGCAATGGCATCGTATTGATTCTCCATTCTCCAGTAGATTCAATTGGTACGAGTAAGTTACAGCAACTTGCAGTGCCGTTTCGAGTCGCGGATCTTGATGCGATGTCATCGTGACACCATCAACATCATCCGGAAGAATCCAGATCCAAATCCAGCTAGAGAATTTGACTTTAAGTCGTCATGAGCCGATACATACATAGGCTGATCCAGGCTTGGTGTTGAGGCGTTGATGTTGTTGGTCGTGGTCGTCGTGGTATTGACGAGGCGGCATGAAGCACCTGCATTGATATCCCGCAACCCTCCCACCCTGAAGTGGTTCCGGTCCATCCGCCTAAGCGAGCTGCAGGGCGTGAAAAGAGAGCATCACCACCATCCAACACCACTAGCTACTCGATTAGCAACCTGACATCACTCTAAAACAACCTATCGAGGGCACCAGACGAGTACCTAGTCCATAGTGCAAAGTGCCTATTCTGTTATACCTAAGCTAAGCCTTTGCAAGTCTAATGTTCGGTCTGGAGGGTTGCTATAGGTCCGTAGGTAGGCTTGTCCAATAGGGGGCGTTATTAATCAATACTATAGGCCGGTTACTATAGTGTGGCTGGGCTAGGTAGCACAAAAGATTCCGACTGCCGGTCCGACGTACAAGCAGATGGATGGGAAGACGCAAAGGTATCCCGTACGGCAAAGGGTCTGCTGCGCCGCTGCGGCTCACTTCTGAGAGGAGACACTGTCTCTCTGGCTCACCAGCCTCTCCTGGTACGAACTGTTTACTCCTTCCGTGGATCGAGCCTGAAGAATCGAAGATTGCAATTTGATCGAGAAGCTCAAGATGATGCGCTGAACATTGTCCGTACTTGGCCCTGCAGAACGAAAAATATACGAAGTGGGGGAGTAAATTTACTGTAAGCAGACCCTTCAAGCTTGGTATTATTGAAGCCTTTGCCGGCATCTAGTTTTTCTGGAAAAAACGATATAATACCAACAACGTTCGCGGAAGATAGATAGGATCACCCGAACGAGCAGGAACAGCTTTCTCGCTTTTGGCGGGACGGCTTGGCTAGCGGCTTGCAAGGACAGGTGCTTCTCTTTCAAAGCAAAGCAAGGTCAAGGTCTTTAGACATTTGAAGATGCTCCGCTCCCCACCTATTCCATTCGCATCCCCATCCTAACCCTAATTCTTCAACTGTCCTAGTGGCCGCTGGCCGTAGCAACCTGCCGAGACTCAAGAGATAATTTACGAATGGGAAAGGCAACAACAATACGGGAGACACGAGAGACAAACTGCTTCCTGCTCCATAAGATAAGAGACAATGTCTCTCCCTCCTCTCGCTTCGAATTTGGTCCTCAGCCTCACGACCCGACAGATTCATTACCGAGCTCTGATGAGGCGTTCACCAGTGTACGAAAGGGGATCGCTCCCTACAAATCGGGAGACGAGAGGTGGTTCTGACCTTCATGAGACCCGTACACAGAAAACCGCTCTCTAAATCCCGGGGAACATCATAGCTTCTCCACTATCGCTTGATGATTACGTAGGCATCCCCTGTCGAGTTCTCGATAGCAGGATCGTGATATGAAAAGATGTCAATATTGGCTATCGCCCGTGGCCAGATGGGAGATGATATCTTGGGAAGTTGGGCAGCTTCCTAAATCCCTGGATTTTGGGTTTGGATTTCACATCTGCCTTTGCAAGTTGTGTTATGTCCATGGAAATGCTGTACTCCGTACCGTACTTGAGTACGGATGAAAGGTTTCTATGCAAAAACTTACTTACCATGATTCAAAAAGAGAACTTTGTCGACCGCGGCCACGACAAACTCATTCAGATTTACTGACAAACCAAAATCTTGGTTGCTGACACCTTTCCCAAATACAAATCATCCAAGTCCAGTCTTGTCTTCCGATGGACTTTCACAGAATCCGTCAAAATCCGTCAAATAGATTCGGACTGGTAAAAATCGATATGGAAAGACCTCCGACCCAGCAGAATATTCTCACATCGCTTAGTGTGCGGCGCAGCCAGTAAGTTGCGCCGTGAACAATTAAGCGATTTCCTGACTACGTAGGATCAACAACATGTTTTGTTTCTTCGCTTCCGCGTCAAGCTTCTGCTTTTACGACATCACATCAATATACGGTCCGAAGAGGGGGGTTGCTGAAATCAAAAATCCATTATTCAAGTACTTACCCTGCTCCACGGAGAGTTCAGACAGCAAGCTTCTACGGCTCGAAGATCAAACTCGGAAAGGGCCTGAATACGTAGAGATCTTCACTCTAAAGTCTCCGTTCTTCCAGCCAGAAATCAAAATCCCAAAGAAAAGAAAGGTACGGAGTGTAAGTTGTAACGTGGTTCTATTCTAGGTATGATGCGAAGTGCTGCACTCCGTACGAAGGTATCACACCCACAACATCATCCTTTTCCAATTTTCCAACCTTGCAAATGTCTGTGGGGTCCCACGCCAATGGCAATTGCCAATTGCCAATTGCGCATCCCCAATTCTTCCCCCCATCGGCCAATTTTCCGGAACGAGTCAGAACGAACGTGATGAAACAGAAACTGAAACGAATAAAATGGATGTGGGATGTGGGATGTGGGATGTGGTGCCCTTGCCTAGTTCGGATGGAGGATATCCCCACTTTGGGGTGGGATACTGGTATTTCGACGCCATTGACGCCACTGTGAACATAGGAACTATCGGGATTGTATGAGGCCGTATGTACATGTACGGATAGTATCTTTTGACTCTGTACGGAGTTAATCGATCATGAGACTTTTGGCTTTTTTATGATATGATGTCAAAGGATCGTTCGGAAGTCTGACATGACAACTTCTGCTCTAACGAGATATCGCAAGCTATTCTACTTTCTTGCGATCAAGAGAAGAAAGTTTTTTCTTCTTTTTTCTTTTCTTCTTCTCATGCGAATACCAGGCATTAGTTTGGGTACCGATACTTTAACGACACGACACCAAGTCATCCATTTTTTCTTCACACCTACACCTTCGTACCACTTCCCCATCATCTTTGGTTCCATTGTCGATCTTCTTATCGAGATCCGCTCCCCCACCTCCCAGTTTATTACCAGTTTCTGGTCATCTTTACGAGGGATCTCCTCTCTCTCTCCTCTCCCCTCTCTTCGAATACCACCCCCACCTTACATTTGCATCATCCTTTAGTGATTCTAGTCACTATCCATCTACCTGCGACTTTTCCCAAAGTTTTAATTTACTTAGTACCGGTACTCATATGTCGTTGCAAAACTGCGCTCCAAGAATTGTACAGTACATCTATGATTACCAAGCACTCAACTCAACACGGACCAAGGGTTCCTGTTCACGATCTCGAGATCCATCCAGACTACGAGTTGTGACAACTCGAAAATCCCCCAACAAAGCTCAAACCTGCCTCAGCTGCTTACTTTCTTGCTTCTCTCTATCAGCTCCGTAATGTCGTATTGCATTATTACTTTTTTCCTATCCTTGAATTTTTGCTTCCCGACTTGTGACTGCAGGATGTCCTGGATGCCAATATCGGTATATGGTGTTGATGTAAGATACTGCATGTACTATATCTACTGCTTAGGCTGAATGCGGTTCTGTACGTGGAAGGTGGATGGGATGGATGGGATGGATGCCTCGCGTGTCTTCTTTGATGAGCTTGGGGAATAATATTTTTGGGGAGGGGTTTGAAATGAGGTCGAGGAAAAAGACTTGAAACATATATTATATCTATAAACAATTATATATATACATTATCGTACTTTTTACACAGCAGCACCACCCCCAAATATTCCTACGTCTCAAGCAGAGGTTTCCACACAAAAGATACCTATATCTGACAATTTAACAATAATACGAACTGCAGTCTAACACCCATCTTCCCGATAGACATCTATCAAGATGCAGGTAACATGCCCTCGTGCCTTTCTTCTCGATTTCCTCTTTCGGGAATTTACCTATGATGGGATGGATGGCAGACAGACAGAGTCCGGGCGGAGGTCCGAGCGTTTTTTTGCAGGTCCTGATCTGACCTCATGTAGAGGGCGGGGTTGATATTGTACCAGTAGATATATGAGGGGTAGGAACTAGTACGAAGGGTACGTAGGTTGGATTACGAATTTGAGGATGATGATGATGATGATGGAGTGGGAGGATGTAGTTAGGACCTGAAAGGGGAAGGATGGTATAGTGGTGTTGGTACTGTATGATGTGGTGTTTTCTTGACAAGAACGGGAAGAGAATGGTACTTTGGTCTTAGTATCTCTTGTGTGATGAAGTCTTTAAGACTTTATTGTACGAAATACCTATGATTGATCCCTTGGGTATCCTTTTCCTCCTCGGTCCAAAAAATTGTCAAACCGAGGTGTGTCTGGTGTGCACACTGCAGAAGTCATCAAGTCAATTGGTGGTGGTGGTGGTGTAGGTACTTCGTACAGTAGTACTCGGTAGCTCCAATGCAGTACCCCAAAAGCAGCATCATTCAGTCCAAACCCATACCGTCTGAAATTATACCAGATTATGAAATGGCTGCTTTTAAAGTTGGTGGTGGTGCAACGGCCAGTTAGGAGGCTGCATGTTCCTTCAGGGGAGACAGACAAGGGAAGCGCAAGGCAAAGAAACGCCATCACCGAACCGACCGACCGAGCCGATTCCCAGATCCCGTTCAACGTACGAGATCCAGCATCATCACCAACACCAGAACCAGCATGAGAACCAGCATGAGAACCAGCACCCTTCAAATTCGCCCCATTCACGGAATGCCCATATCTACCCAGCCATACAGTGGCTCGAGTGGCTGCATCGCCACAGCAGGGCAAGCAGGTACCAGTGTACCACGATAACTTTTTTTACTTCGACGAACCTCAAGGTATTTGGTGTACCCAGTATTACAGGGGCGATACCAACTTTGAACCAGCACCAGCACCAGCTCCAGAACCAGCACCAGGACCAGTACCAGGACCCTGGTGATGCTGACGAGCATGCTTGAGGATGCCGTCCACCCAGTGACCCAGTGCCCGCCCACTAGTCTACCTAGCCTAGGGTTGCAACCAGCCCTGTATCTATTGCCCGACCGACACACCCAACCAGGGGCCTATTTTAAAGACGTTGCAACTTGCCAGGGGAAAAGGAACTGTCAACGTGCAGCTGTGGTCCCTTCGAAACCCTTATCACGCTGTTTTATGAACCTTATCTTCTTAGGCAGACCCCCTTCTACCAAAAGAAGAAGACTTTGCCCAGGTACCTAGCTCCATTGTGGTATATCGGTACCATTATAGCGATAACGTTGGCGAGGATGGAGTTGCACCACTTGCAGCATTTCTTAATGTGAAAAGAGAAAAAAAAGAAGATGTCACGTTCCTATCACAACAATGCAACTAAGAAGTAAAGTGTATTTGTCCCAAAAAAGTCCGCGGGCATCGCAGATTCGAACGGCAGATGAGAAAGGTAAACTGGGGCTGAGTCAAGGTTATTCTTCGTCTGGTCGTCGTCAACTCAACTCTGACCACCACCAGCCACTTGCTCAGGAACGGGTGGGTGGGCAGGCGGGCGTGTGCGATTGCGGGGGGTGTAAAGAAGCCAAGTCAAGTGTACACGCATATAGTACGCATTACTGTGTACTTTGACAATTTGGTACAAATGACAGCCATCTGATAAGGTTTGTCGCCTGGTAAATCGAAGGTCTCGAGTACGTAGTTCGTTCCTTTGAATCTTCCATACGGCGTGGCGTACGATTACCAAGCAGAAGGAGAAGTAGCATCTTCTTGGACCAATGTATCATGTATATTGTAACTTTTGCTTTCTTGATTTTGGGTTTTTGTCAAGGACATGCTTTATTTCTTAGCTCCGGCATTTGTATATTTCCTTCTATTTTTCTACTGTATCACGTATTTGGAGAACATTCATAGGCTCATAGCCTCCGAAAGAAGATCCATGATGCTCACAACTTGAAACGAAACTTGCTTATTTTTTGTTTCTCCTTCACACCTCCGTACCACCAAATACTCCGTACATAAAAAAAAAATCTATTTTCAGACTTCACCTCGATGTACGTACAACCCCATACAACGAAACGGCACGGAGTACACCCATCTCCATCTCCATTCTCATCTCCATTCTCATCTCCATTATTATTTACCTTTTACAATTACCATCCGTACACCCGCCACGATGCGATCGATCAATCACACCATATACACTTTTCCACCTCCTGAGTACCATCCTACCCGTCGCCTCCGTATCTATTTTTCGACAAGTTTTTCGAAACCGTTTAATCGTGATTGCGGATGCCCTCGATGTTCGTCCACGGTATCTTGGACCAGGACTTGGTACTGGCGTTGTTGGTACCGGCGTCTATACTTTTTGGTTCCCCTTGCCCTTGCCTTGCCTTGCCTTGCTTGAGGTGAGGGTGAGGGTGAGGGACGGGATGGATGGGTAAGGTAGGTAGGTAGGGTTGGATTTCACGGGTCGGTCACGGGAGAAAGGAAAACGACGACATCTATTTTCCGTCCCGTTGTTGTCCGGACGGATCATCCCCATTTTATTACTGTGTCTGTACGTCCGTACGGAGTACTGTAGGGCAACTCTCTTGGTCGTTATCATCACGACTGCAAACCTTATTTTGAGATCATGACTCGGCGAGTTGCTCGAGCTGCTCGCTTGGTGGTGTTGCTTTGATTTACTTTCACTGCCACACTGACTGCCACACTGCCACATTGTGGTTACAACTCAGTGCGTGCCTGGGTACGGAACGGAGTCTGGGAGTTATAACTAATCGAATTAAGGTCTATGGATGTATGTGGAAGTGGATTTCTTTTTCTTTTCTTTTTCTTCTTTCCTCCGTTAGCGGGCGGAGGGGAGGGGAGGGAAAACACATGGCTAGGCTAGGCGATGGGCTTCTTTCGGATCTTTTATTTATGCTAAGCATTTTTTTTTTCTCGTAGGCACTTCCCGCAAGGTGGAAGGGAAGGGTCAGTGAGCGAATTTATATCTCCGAGGTTGTTTTTTGGGGGGGGTTTTGGTTTTCTCGACGAATCACGGGGCTTGGGATTGGAAAACAACGGGTATGGAGTACGGATTATTAATACGGAGTACTAATACTAACACTAATAGTCCCATTTCAATGTTAATAAAAAACAAGATCGCAAGTAGTAATTTCTCGTCCACCATGGAGTCGGGAATTATATCTAAATTCAGAAGTGTCGTGAGGACCGAGTAGATAGGTAGTATTCGCAAACATGGATCCATCCAGGTAGCTATCGCTAGCTAGCTACCTCGTCAAAAGGTGGGGGGTTCCTGTGTACAGTACGTACTTCGTAGACAGTACTCCGTACGTACGTAGGTACCATAGAATTAGTTTCCTCATTCCGCTCCATTTCATTTCATTTCATTTCATTTTCTCTTGGTCTTTTCCATTCCATCTTTCTATTTATTTCTCTCTGGCACTTACTAGGTTTAGCGAGCGCGAGTGCTTAGCCCAGAGAGTCCACTGACTGACTGACAGACAGACTGACTAACTGGGTGTGTGGGGGTAACTGACTGGGTGTGTGGGGGTGCAAATAAATCCCCTCCATTATACCCCAACCCTACCCTACCTACCTACGTAACCCAAACCCTAAAGCCTACCGAGTAACCGACGAACGAACGAGCGAATTTTTCTCCCCCTACTCCGTACGGACCTTGAGTAGACGCGCGGCAGACGGGCAGGCAGGCAGGCATCAATAAACTGACTTTCCTTTCCTTTCATAGCATTTCCCTTTTTCCCTTTCTTTTACGGAGTATTTGTGATTTCTTAGCGATCCTACCGATCCTACCGACCGGTAAGATTATACCGTAGTATGGATGGTGTTTAATATTATAATATAATAAATTGGATATTTTGATCGTTTGATTGATTGATGATTTGATGGGGGTTGTACCCGAGGGAGATTTTTGTGGTTTTTGGTAATCATAGTGATAAGGTAGGTAGGTAAGGTGTGGAGAATTAATAATGGATGGAGCGAAAACGAAACAGAAACAGAAACAGAAACAGAAACAATTAGGTACCCCCGTTTTCTATGCAATGCGTGGAGAATATTCCACCCACTTTACTGTACTGTACTGTAGAAGGGACTGACTCCCGTAAACGCTTGCTGCGAGCTGCGGGCTACGTGCCTGCGTGCGATGCGGGTCTGGTCCTGTGAGGCCTCTTGCAGTGCGTGCAGCTCGGAGAATTTGGTGGGGAGGGAGATCTTGTGGTAGCGTACTACGTACCGCAATGTGCTGTGCGTGCTGTGCAGCTACCTCACTACCGTACAGTAGGTAGAGCGACATGATTGAAACACGGGTGACAAGCCAACATCACGAGAGAGAGAAAATTGCCGTAATCGGAATAAGGGGTCGTCGTCGCTTATTTGTATGTGTGTGGTTGTGGTTTTGTGATGAGATCTGGGTGGGATGTGATGCGATTTCTTTTAGCGTGAATAATGCGAGATCTGGGGGCTTGCAGACCAGACCAGACCACCTACAGACTACAGTGCATCATTCATGCTTCATGCTCCGAAAAATCGGAATTCTTGGTTTTGTGTGAGGGTGAGGGTTTTGATGGTTTGAAGAGTTTTTAAAACTGATCATGTGCGTGGTGTTTGTACAATTACCATTGATGCGAGTTTTGTATGGGGTTTGAGGAGTTTTATGGTAACACTTGATTTGGTTTGAGGTTTTTGATTGCTTTGGTTGTTTGGAGTAATGGAAATAATTCATTGGATATCAGTAAATATTATCAAAAGTTAGTCATCTGGAAAATTTGGGAGAATCAAGTATGTTAATTCAGATTACGCTGAGAGAAAGAAAGGGAATCTTTACTACAATCCACCACTTCATCACCCTTCTCAGGAATACCTAAATGACCTCATCGTCTTTCTCCTTCCAACTTTCTTCTCCAAAGCAGGTAGTGCAGTTCGCTTCTCAACGAAGATGTGATGTCTTTTGTATTCGTACATAGAGACATTGTCATACAGTCCAAATACAATCATTGACGAGAAGTGAGGTCTAGATGCCCTGCAGGGGAAGTGACGAGAACATGTCGACTTGCGGCACGTACAGGACTCCGTTACCGCGCAGCATTTTCTCTATGCATGGGCCAGGGGCATGTCCTGCGCCAGTTCATCCCACGGGACCTGTAGAAGATGTTGGTTCGGAAAATTGTACATGTCGGTACCTACTTTCGTACCTGTTCAACCATCCCATCGCTAGAAAAAATCCAGGGGATCGACTGTGCCTTGACAAGCCATCGAATGTTTATTTGGAGTGCAGCATTTTTATATTGTCAGAGCATGGTGGAGTTTCTTCATTGGGTCGGTTGAGTCTTAATTGAGCCGGATGTGTCTTAATTGAGTTGGGCATAGAGTCGTTTTGAGTCGTCTGTTTGATGTAGATACCTTTTGTGACTTCTTACATCTGTATCTCTCGGTTGTGAGACTTGAGAAATACCTCGTTTTCAACCAATCATATCCATCCCCTTCCCATAGGAGCACACCCCCTTTATCCCCGACACACGACCAATCAAAAAATTACCTTCCCACCTCGCTTGCCAACCAAAAAAAATAATACCCCGCCTTCCAACTACCTACCTCTTCAGTACCGTCCTTTATCACAATTGGGAAATACGCAAAACAGCGGTGAACTAATCCAATCCCTCAACTACGTAATTTATCATTTGAAATCTTTCAGACAGGAAGGCAAGAGAAATTGCAAAACCCGCGCCCAAGGTCACATATCCAACCCAACAACAGCATATATGTGCAGCAAACCCCCAACAACGGTAGCGAGACCCAGCGTCACATTTCGTACCTTGCCCATCATTGCTTTTTCTTTGTCAGCAAGGAAGCAAGCAAGCGGTACCTCGAGTACAGCAAGTCAGGGCAGGGCCTGCCAGGGCACAGGACCCAGGGAGAACAATGCACACCGCCTCTAGCTTCAATGTACGTACAGAGGGGTAATTCACACTTTCACTGCTTCACCCGTTTCGTTTTTGGGTCTTGGCGAAAAGAAAAAATGAAGAGCAGGTTGCGGATTTTATTTCTATTTCGCCTGTCGCGGAAAAGTTAGAAATTCCCAATACAAGGTTACGTTTTGTGGTGGTGGTTGTACGAAATGCATGGCTCATCTTTCTAGGTCGAGATTTGATTGTTAGTCGCTTGTGAGTGGATGATTCTGTATGGATTTGGCTTTCAAGGCTTGGACTGACGCGTTACCGAGCTTTTTGATGGGGGTTTTTGTACGACGATGAAGGAGTTGGGTTGGGTTGGTAGGTATGTAGGTATGTAACATTGCTTTCCTCGGTAAGCAAGCCATTGGAGGGTTTGATATGCAAATATATAATGATTCAGTCATGCATACCTACCAGATTGGTATGTGGAATTCTTATTTGTTGATCTACGGTATGGCATGATGAGAGTTGGGTTTCTGGATGCGTTTGGTGGGATGTAGGAGATCTCTGTTATTTTTGGTGGGGGATTTTTGATGCGGATTGATTACATGTTACGGTTTTACTGGGATTCCCCAGATTTTTTTATATTGAGGATTCCGCTGTAGCCTGGTAGGGAATTGTATATTGATGTCAGTCGCCGTACCCGGACTTCCACCGTATTTGAACACCGAAGAATATATTAGATTAGTGTCAAGAGGCACTTTTGAATTTCTGGTTGGTGGCATAATATAACACGGTATATAACCCCCAAAATGCTTAAAGATATTTAGCCAATTCTCCATTCCCACTCACTCACTTCACGCTTTGACCACGCGTTCGCAGTTCTCACCACCCGCCATCTTCCAGCGTTCCATCAAAAAATGTCAACACCACTCTTTCATCAATTAATATACAAAAAAGGCGATCTTTCCCATCGCAGCCTTTCGAGATTCTTTGGCTGCATTTTTCTATCTTCTGCAGTTGTGTAGCGACCCTTCATTATGCTGTGCCACAATACCTGCACCACCTCTTCGGTCCGTTCCCTGAACTATTACCCCGCCATGCTATCGATGAACCCCTCCATCAAAACCTTCTCTTCAAATCAAAACTCAACAAGAAACATCGTATGAGATGCCCAACCAAAGTTTACGAAATGGAAAAGAGCTCTTTAGGGAAATCTCGCTGTACATCTTCCGTGAATTTCCTATATTGGATGGGGGATGTCATTTTGTTCCTCTTTGGCTGGGACTTGTTTGTGCACTTTCTGATTTGTAGAGCTGAGTGGGTGTATATTTTGGGCATTGATCGCTTCATGTAGATAATAAGTGAATGCAAGCACATAATTATTTGAGCTTTTTTTTTTGTTTGAATCCTGATCGTATTTCCGCGATGGTAATCGGATACGTTCGTGACATTTGGCTGCGAGATGCGGGAAAACAAGTGGAATGGGAAGTGTACAAAAAAGTGGGGGATTCTTTTTTTCCGAGAAGGTGACACGATTGGGTAAAGTCACGAGAAGCGAGATAACCCCTTTTCTTTGATTACTATCGCTAGTCTTGAGAGGCTCCTATTTTTTGACAAGATCACGGGTTTCTTTAGAAAAAAAATCTATTCTAAGACACATACTATTATTGTACTGATACCGCTCAGATATTTGTTCCATAATTCCCATGAAATTCAGATGGAGCTTAACTTAATTCACACCAATCGTTAAACTTATCTACGAAAAGCAGGGCAAGCAAGCGATCTTGAGATCAATAGCCATCCCGCCTCACCTTCGTGTCGCAAAAGAAATCTTTTGGTCCGATTACGAGAGGGATCGAATTTCCATTCGATTTTGTTCCGGTAGAAGAGCTTCAATTCTTGAACTCTGAAGCGAAGATCTACTTGTCATGACCTGCAGTGTTGGTACCTGCTTTTTCTATTTTCTTGTTCTGGGCACAATCCAGGAGTTCATTTTCCCGTTAGACTGTTGGTACCTGCTTTCTACTCCTGAGAAACGAACTACTTCCCTATGCCTTGAACCTTAAGACACAACACGCATTCAAAACTTACTACTGGACTACAGACGTGTATCTACTCCAATCTGGGCCAACCTCGACAAAGAGATAGCGAGTCATACATAGAAATGTCGACTGGTGGGAATCAGTCTCACCATGATGAATCCAAAAGTTATGTCAACCACTTCCTGCAGAATGGTTGCTCAGCTAAGTTAGCTTCGGTCTTCGGGGTCGGTCTCACCTCCTTGAATTTACCTCTTCGTTAGCATAGTTTCAAAGTACTAGCTTCAGTAGTCAGTGCTCCATTTGACATTTTATTCCCCACAACTCAATATCCAGACCACGGGTTGGTGCAACGATGATTAGAGTTTGCCATTAACCGGTTCTAGTGAGCGGGAAAGAAGGCTGGGATGAAGCTTCGATCGTAACCTGGTGAGATCTTCAATGAAGCCTTACCGAAAGGAGTTCTACAAACCTTGAACAAAGATAAAAACTTACTCTAGAGTCAATGTACTCACAGCTCCAACTCGAAGGAATCTCTGAGGGAAGCAAATCGAAGTCATTTTCCAAAGTTTTGGTCGATCTATGCTCGTGTTCCCGCTGTAATTTTGGTTGCTTGTGTATCGAATTATTGATATAAAATTGCTTTGGAGCTACAACCATGACCTACTGTGCATTACAACGTGGCATGATATCACAGTCAAGCCCCCGCTAGAGCACCGGTAGTCACGTTTCCAACCCACCTACTGACATGAACCAGCAACCCCTCCTGATGTACCTACTAGCATCAGCTTTCTATTTACTCGTACCTGCACAATACTGTACGTCGGTAGAAGACTTCCATACTGTACAGTATGTTTCAGCCCCTTGCCACCCATTCTCAAAAAGAGCTCGCTCCTCATGAACCAAAATGAACCGTAAAATATTTGTAAGAAATTACTGTTCATCTCTACTCCAAAATGCAAAGGAAAAATACAAGGAAGAGAGAAGACAAATGTAAAAGTGGAGTTGTATGCACCTCATTAGAAACACACTTGAAGACCCCTTTATACGCACAGACAGATGAGAAGTGATCAGTAAGTCGGACTCGGTGACCGACCGTTGTAGATTTTTTTAATACAAGAGTTTTAATGAGTAATTACCACCAACCTTGGGACGAGATGGAAATTAGTTTGAGGAGATCTGTACCAAAGTAATGGGAAGATACTTAGCTTCAGTTTCCAGGTTCTCGGCGCAGATCTCAATTGAGGGAAGATTACACGCGGGACGACTTGCTTTCTATGGAAATGAAACTTCCCATGCTTACGAGATGCATTCATTATGCTCTACAGAAGAAGTATTTGTGTGCAGACAATTGGCGATGGGGAGAAATTTGCCTTTCTACTGTATCTCCAAGTGTCCACATGTAACAACAGTCTCGGTGCCAAAATTTTAAAAAATAAGCGCAGGAAGATCAATAGTTTCATTCATCGGCGAATGACAAAGCAATCGTAACTACTTCCAACAATAATATTCCGGACCCTAAAACCTAGTAGAAATGCCCACTACTGAAACCTCTTCAGCGCGTCGTTCTCTCCAGACTCTCCCGTCGTGCACAGACTGCGGGCGAACTCTATGACGCCACTGTTTAAAGATAGACGGGAAGGCAGCTAAACAATTAATAATTTCTTATTTCCTCATCACAGTTGCTAAATCTCGTTCCAGAAACTACTTCTTGACTTATTTTAAATTCAGCTACTGCAAGAAGAGGCACCAGGTTTTAGCTAGTGCAGTTTACCCCTTAGCGAGAACTGCCATGCCGTCAATAGATGCGAGATGGCTGTGTCGAGTTCTCCCACTGAGTCCACCCACTTAACTCAAATGAGTACCTATTTCTTCTCATACAGGAAGGGTTCCTAGTCCAGTTTACTGCATTTCGACTCCAAGTGATGGTTGGATACGAACAGGAACCCCAACGCTGATTTTAGACTGAAGGGCAATATAAAACCTTGTACATACACGTGTTGTGTTTACCGAGAAGGCACACGCACCGAGGGGCGATCACCCGCGCGGAGAGGGGAACTTCTAACGACCATTGACAAGAACAGTTCACGAAAAATCAGTACCTACGGGAACGTCGGAACATTGAATTACTGCTCAAGATTTTATTCCCCTAACCTTTACTAAGAAAAGAAAAGGCTTGCGAGAAGACGTACCGACTCAACCGCCAACGGCCGAGAAAGTACGTGAAGATAACTCCGTAACCTGGTAGTAATTACCGAAAGTCTACTTGGTCTAGTGTGCAACCGGGTAGTTTTCACACAACTCCCGGTGAGAGCTACTGTAGAAACAAGTTCTAAATCCCCCGCGCATGACTTTACGTACTGTACCTGCACAGTAGGTTTTGACGTCTACGAATTCATGGATACGAATTGCAGTATTAGCTTGCAGAGCTAACATGAAGACAGGGTATGCATGAGCATTTACACTGCAGCGGTACGGCAACAAATTCCTACCAGTACAAGACTGCAAAGAAAACTTTCAACGAGATGTAAGGGCAACCGAAGCATGGCTTGGTGACTTTCTCTAGCTGTACTAGCTGCCGGCGAAACAATCTTACGTACTGTATGTAGCGTGGAAGCAGTCATCTTCTTTCCGAGCAACTCATCCCAGATTCTGCATCCTGGGATCACCTTCTGAACTCTGGTGGCCCGCTAAGATGCAATGCAGCGCCACCATTTCCAGCAAGATTTCACAGTACATAGTAAGGGTTCCTGGTGTAGATAACTACCGACTCGTGAGGAACCCCTCGAAATTCCGGAATCCCGTCCATGATATCCGCCAAACCTACGTGCTGTGCTAGTCTTTCCCATTGTAACTCGTGATCACACAGAGAGCTTATTTGTTGAGCCTCTAACTATTTGAATATCATGCGATGCCCCACTTAATAACCCAATCGACGACTGAATTTGAGCTTAATTTACATTCTCTATAGAGAATATGAAGTCCAGATCCACAAAATTGAGGCGAGCTAAAAGAGGCGAGCTAAAAGCCTAGAACTTCGTTGCCTAGATGATGTTCTAGCTTCTTAGCCCATGGCCACAATAGGAAGACGAATACGTGACTTTGTTCTCAATTGCCAAGATATTGTCCGTCGATATCGGCTGGAAAAGATTCAAGTAGATTGGTATTGATGAATATAGCAGCCGAGAATCTCAAAACGAAAACCAGATCATTCGATTGTGGCGTTTGGACTGCTACTATATTCTCATTTAAGTGTGATTCTTTGGGGATCAAGCTGAAAATCAACATTACACTGATTATAGATCCATTGAATGTTTTGATATTATTGAATTAGGCGCACTCGTATTAAACGAGCTTCAACCTCTTGTGGCAAACGTCAGCTCATTTCATCCGCAAACCTTTCTTAAAAGATCCGATTTTTGAAAGTGACTACTCAATTGCACTATCCTCGTATTGAGTTGAAGTACTGAGTGCATTGTGGCAAATCTCCTTCCTCTAGAACTGACAGGGCTTTTTCTTTTATGGAGAAACACCAAATAAAGTGTTCAAAGGCATCACTTATTCCCAAAAATACTACTTTTGACCTCTCAATGCAAGGCACAATACGTATTTATAATAATTGCAAACAAGAATAAGTATTTTAGCTCCTCTGCATAACAACAGTTGCTATTTGATACTGGAATTGGTGACTTGTTGAATGACCAATAGCAACCATTTGATAGCTATTCTAAATCACGGTATAAAAGGCGATTACTACGAACCTCAGTACATAAGACGAGAATATCGCCAGCCCCCAATACTTCCCATTTCATAATTCTCGTATCTGCTCAAGTCTTTCTGCTGGAACAGCTCATTGTGGAAAGATCATTTTGCAAATTGTCAAACCCCTTTCCCACTCTCTTCTTCCACATCGTCCCATTTCAAGAGTGGGATAATATTGAACGCATGTTCTGTATACAAGCCAAGAGGCCGCGGAATATTCGGAGAATATCTAGTGGTCTTTGTGGTCTTAACTTTTGCAGTTCTTTTCCCTTCTTCGTCTATGAACTCCACCATCAAGCCACGGCTTTTGCCGTTCTACAGCAAAAGCAAAGGCTCTTCAACAGGCCTTCTGACCTTGCACACACCATGACGAAATGGCTGACGCCTATGTCCTGATGTCCAAGATACTGCCAATTGCTCGAGGCCCACCAGATGTGTAACCAGGCTGGTAAAACCCATGAGAACCTGGATGAGACGTCCCAGTGGTACGGTGTAACCTTAAGTTTTCGTGGGCTTGGGAATACAACCATAAACGAGGTGAGATCAACAAACATAAGCTCAAAGTGACAGCAGTACTTCGGGAATATGACAAAGTTCTCTGGGCTCCAGTGCTGTGCCGGGAAACCCCTCAAACTCAGCGTGAGAAATAAAAAAGTGATTATATTTAGAAAATCTCTTTCAAACATGTAACAAACACACTGCGGTACCAACACCGAAGATCTTATCCGCTGAACCGGTTCGGAAAGTCCCCGATACCGTCGGGTTTTGGTTTCCCTGTTCCGATACCTTGGATTTCGGCATCTCATGATTCATGAATCTCGCTGTCATTATGATCAATATCCCGACTCTGAAATTCTATGTCAACCTGTCTTGTGCTGGATATGCATCACTTGGGTGGTCCAGAAGGTTGTGGTTGTCATACAGGATTCTTTCAACGGATTCGTATCTCAAAACTCAGCTCATGTTGCTATCAAAAAAGCTCGACAACAGCTGGCAAAACAGTTATTGATATTGAAGCTTGGGAGGAGAACAGGCATTGTCAACGCCAGCCCTTTCACAGAGTACACTTGTATCAATGATTTCCAGGACCCAGACGCCACTGTCAGTTGGGTCAAGAAAAATCAAAACATACCAGGGTATGAATAAATCAATCAAATGCCTAGACCCAATATCAATAAACGCCTAGAAATTGATAGCCACTGCCCCGCCAAAAAGACTACTGAATATTTTTATTATTTATTAAATAAAAAAAATATTCGTCCCTGGAAAATGGAGTCGTTTCTCAACCCTGTCTTCCAGCGATCCGGTCTTATACGCGGCGTACGCTACCGTATAGGAGTACTCCGGAAAATAAGATAAATCTACGAATGTCACCGTATCACTCGATACAGGGGCCACCAACCATGCGAGGAGATCGCCATTGGCCTTCTTCTATTTACCACCTGCCAAAAACAGAGCTGAAGATTTTCAATTGCCGCTTGAAATGCTTGATTGAAAACTTGCGTGCTGGACTGATTTCATTTATATGGACCCCTCACTCTGGTTACAACAGCGAACTCGACATGCAGAACCACAACCGCATCAGGGCCCCATATAAAGCTGCGCATTGGCGGCTGACTTAAGGTTAGCAGCTTTGCGATTTGTTCAAAATGCCATCATTTTTTCTCCAAATATGACATATGATAGAAAGCCCGTCGGACGGATATTCCGTACCACTCGTTGCCGGCATGGTTTTTGTATTGCAGCTTGTCAACTGAGCGGTACGCCAATTATGCCCGCCCCTAGTCCCGCAGTATGTGTCCGGAATCGACTCCGGATCATTTGAAAACGAACCGGTCCCAGAGACTGGTCCCTTGGGTGTTGCAGGGAGCTGCAGCATCTGAAAACCAGAGCATGCATGCAGTAGTATCTTGCATGTCCGATGTCGCCGCATGAATTGGAATGAATTGGAATGCGAGAAACCCTTATTCCCAAGTACGTTGACGTTGACGTTGTACTGGTACTGCAGTCGTACTCCGTACCTGCGTATCTACAACATACCTACGTAACCATTGATGCAAACTTGTTTGTATGCACACGGGGTTTGTGGGGGAGGTCGTCCATAGTCTGGTTGAACAGTACAAATTGAGGCCATATACCGGATTATCATATACACCTTCCCCAGGGTTCTGGTACTCCGTACCCATGTTTCAGTTGTCCTGTTCAACGGGTCTCGGCCACTCGCGCACCAGTTTAATGTGCCAAAAAAGGACACCGGCAATGCATGCTGCGTGAGCCCCGCAAAACCAGACGCCCGACAAAGAAAAAAAAAAGCAGAGCTTCAAAATGCGCAAATACACAATTAATTTGGTGTTTGGCGCAAGCCATGCGCATGGCTGCGAGAAGGATCGTCCTGGGCGTACGCGAGGTTACCAGAAGCGTGCTTGTTTGATGGACACCAGAAGTGCAGTGCAGTGCAACGCTCCGGGGAGAAAGGGCGAGAGTTCGGCTCTTTCCTGGCCTCAATGGTCATATTTGGTGGCTGTTATTACTGGTGGCAGGTATCATGAACGTTCAACCGTCAACGGCTCGCCAGGACGTTTGATTTTAGGATGTTTCTGCTCCAGTTTTTTTGCTTTTCCTTTGCGCCGACGCTCATCCATCCCCATTTCTCGCATCTCTCCTCGTTTTCTGGTTTTGTTTTGGCCATTAAATGGGAGAAGTGGTGATTCTGGGGGCTGAGACCGATCAACACATGTAGGAGTGCCGGCGACTTCGCCGCATTCGCAGGCTTGCGGGGGCTGCCATGGAGTCGGGCATTCGTGGGGGTTCGAGATTGTGATTCAATTGACCCCAGTCAAACTTGGGGATACCTTCAAAGCGTCGTTGACTTCCTGGTCGCGGTCAGTCCATTCATTCCCAGCTGTGCAGGTAGGGTGACATTGCATCTGCTCAAAATCCACTGCGCGTTCAAACTCGATTCTTGTGTCCAATATGCAAGATAATGTTGCCGTGCGGATCACTCGAATCATATCAAAGATGTCGGTCCTAGCTGGGATGTAAGAGGTTGTGTGGATTCGTGAGACATCCCTCCAGAAGCGAGGTACACAAAGTTTTGAGCGTCATCACTAAGTCAGCTGACTATCAAGCCTCGCTTCCCCCGCTTGTTGAGGCTTACTTGGTGTGACCGACTACCACACCAATTTCTAAGCGACCATTTTTGAATTTCCCTGGGTAATCACTGATCATCGACTTCTACTGCGTTTTACCACAGAGTTTCATTCGTATTTCTGGGGTTCCGTGTTTGATTATTCCCATTTTAGGAACTCTTGCGAAACAACTATCCAGGTTGTAGTAACACATGCAGCCAGTGCTGCAGGATGGCACACGTATATGAGTGTGTTACAAAAAGGCATGCCCATTCCCACGTGTCATGAGACCAGAAAAAGAAAACATCCTCATTTTTACGAGTGATCTCAAATTTTGCAGCTTGCCAATCGACCAGAACATCACACCCTCTTCAATTGAGGGGTAGAATGGTTCTATAATTTCTTTTGATGGCCCTTGTCATACACAAATTCATGACATTTCGGCTGATTAGTACGAGCAATACTTGCGAGAACGATTTTCGTTGAATTGTAAAAGGCATTACTAGGGCTTATGTGCGACTCGCGAGAGTGCTGAGAGTTCTTACCACCCAAATCCTTCACTTGAAGGTGGGGTATGGGTTTGTTGATGTGGGTAATTTTTGGCTAGACAAGCAGTTTGCGTTGAAGAGCAGTCTTCACACTGTATTGAACGGAGAATCTACTTCCCTTATTCATCTGTAGCCATCAATTACACTCGCATATTCACTGTAGCGAATTAAAATATTCGCCACCATTAAGCGAGGAAAGGGGGGGACGACAAACAGCGAGCCCTCACCATTAGAGACTTCAATGGCACATATTTACCACGTAAATACCTTTGTTGATTCTACTGTCAGTTAAGATATATCATATATGTAGAAATCTACTTGCTTTCTTGAAGGGGGCAGAAGAAAATGACACATATTCGAAAGAATTGTTGGGTAACTGATAATTCAATAGTGGCTTTGATACTTTTATACAAACAGACAGATATGATTGGTTATGTAGATATCAGACCTTCATTAATATTTGGAAGTGCGGATTGGTAGTTTCTGAACAAATTCTCGTTTAAAGGAATGTGGTTAAAGTTTCTACACTGGCCCTCTATCTTTATTTACCGAATGAACCAAATGACAGAGCAAAATTTTACTCTACTCTCTTCAAATCACGAAAGAGCAATATCGAAAGCAGCACGTAAGACACAGGTTATTACCGTGAAGCTTGAGAAGTTTTGCTAGGAAACCAGCAGGGGGGGTAATCAAATTTGAAGGGAAAGAAACGGTGTTGACAGTTTCTTGAAAATTAAGAGATATAGGGCATTGTTTTGAGTACACCTCGAGAAGAGATTGGTTTAGGAATCCTGGAATAACTAATCCTTTATTCTATCTCAGTAGAATTATCTAGGGCTTTGAGAATTATTTATCTTGGAAGAGGGTCAAGTACTCTTTGTGATTTTGAGAAGCTTTCTGGTACAATTTGGAATCTGTCATAATATAGAGAAAATATTCGCACCTCTTATTAGAAACAATGGGAAATTCTATTCGCAATGAATAGTTCGTAATAATATTAGAAACATATTTCTAATATAATGTTTATTAGTGAACCCTCCACCCGATGTTACATAAATATATCGGTGCGCCAGGTCTACAAATGAAAACACCGCCACATACATTCACCTCTGTTCGTTTTGATTTTCAAAAACCCTCAAACTAGATCACTCAAGAAAACCACGGGAAGTCGCCATGTGACTTTTAATACTTCTCAAATTTTTACCATTCCATTTCTTGCGGTCTTTACACTGAGTACATCGGGTTCGCCAAAAGTGACGACTCTGTTTACAATTATCAGATGGAAAAAACAACAAGATGAGAACTTTGAAAACCAGAGGTGTGAAGATCTCTGGTATATAGAAGCAGCCAATTTTCACGTCAGAACTAGATTCATCAGTACGATGGAATACGTACCTGAGTTTTTGAATAACCGAGCTTTTTTTAACCGACCACCAGACCTCGTCTAAATCAAACGCTTTTCAAGCTTATGATGGATTTCTTCTTATTGCGATTTATCCGAAGCTAGCAAGCTCAATGACGTGGGTAAGTCTCGATTCATACGTATACCTAACCCTGTACTCGTAATTCGACACTCCTTATGAATCAAAGGAAAATACTAAAAACATGATGCTATTGCACTTATGTTCGCCCCATTTCGACGACTTTGTTATTACTCGAAATCAGCCTCACTTATAGCATCACCAATCTGTCAAGTTTAATCACCGGTGGGATACTTTGGTTTGATTGATGACAGGTGAAACGAATGATTGTAAGACTCACCTATGGCGAGTCATTGCCTCCTAGAAAGGTGCACCAGGGTGTCTCACTCATGATTAATCGAGATCGGTTCCGCCCCTCCTTGATCATAGCTCCACACTCAGACAGCTTGTAGTCTTAAACTATATGACAGCTAAATATATGCTTTGCTTTCAAGTCAACGTTCTCGTGAGCCAAAGCACAACTTCTGTCGCTCCTGATGGGTATGAAAGGTTGTATAGAACCCTTTTTTTGTGAGCGTAACTTAATTCACTATTTGAATACGTTGACTACTGGGCCGCCAATAGAAAAAGAGTCTCCGTCGCCTTGCCCACTAGGAATATAGCTCGATGGAGGTGTAACTCAATTCATAGTGAAAACCAGCGTTGCGCGTCCAGTGTGGGGTTTTGATACTAGAAGCCTTACCTTGGTTTCAATTCGATGAGATCGAGATTTACGAAATCTTGTTCCTTAATGCTCGAGTCGTGTGAACTGGGCATTGCACTTTCCGAATCACATAATGCATAGAGCCCTTAGAGATGCTGATAAATCACATATGAAGTTCTAATTGAAATCCTTCAGTAACCCGAAGAAAAGATTTAACTAAGAACCAAGGAAATTGAGTTTTCGTATTGACATGGTATCAGCAAGCTATGCTTAATCTGATTAGTTGAAAAAAATACACAGTCAACCTGAATACAGCGAAACCAAGGGACAGAGTCAATAGAATCAGATGGATCAAACACGATCTGGCTTAAATGTATTTCTTGATACCTCTCACGAAACGTCTCGTCTAAGTAGAGTGAAGAGTCGCCTATGCCTTTACCTCCTTCTTTTGTTCCTCATCAGTATAGCTACCCTTGAAGACCTTCTCAAACTGATGCTCATTCCATCTGACCGTTGGTTTCAAACCAGCAAACTTCCACCTGCCATCCACCTTTCTGTAGTAGTGCTCGTTGGTGGCATGGCTGTGTCCTCTAAGCTTGACTTTGGTCAAAGAGGCATCCTCGTAGACCTGGTGAGCAGCTCTGAGTTGGTGGTGGCCAATGACTTCGTTGTCAGAGACCTTTTCCCATCTAGTGGCACCAAGGAGATGTTGAGTCTTGACGCAAGGGTCACCGAGGAATCCATCGTCGGTGATCATGGTCATGAAGTCTTCAGAGGACATCGCTGGCCATTTTGGCTTGCCGATCTGGGTGTAGTCGACGAGGAGAGTTGGTGCAATGATGCTGCGGAGACGGGTCCAGTCTTTGGCGTCGTAGCTGTCACCCCAGTCAAACATGAGAGCTGTAAGCTCAACGTACTCTATTGATTCATGTTAGTTATGAAAATTGTGAATGTGTAACTGGTGTACAAACCCTCAAAGGAGACCGATTTAGCCGGGTCGAAGGTGGAAGTCATGATTGAAGGGAGGTTGTCTGTGATGAAGTAGATTGAAATAGAATGAATTAGGTTGGATCTATTATCTGATCTCTGGGGACAGGAAATGAGGAACTATATAACATATTGCGTCTTTCTTGGTTGGGGATCCGGTTAGGAGCTCCGCATTCAGGTCCGCTGTGTCCGTCGACTCCTGCCGGAGGTCAGAGAACCTGAATTCAGCTGCTCGAATCATTCTATCAGAAGCTCACGCGACACGCAAAATAAAAATCTTACCTATGTTAATATGTTCTTATCGTTTTTGGCCTTCATCTCAGTCCCACAACAGATAGTCAAGGTTGTGATTGGGACATATCTTCTTGACTTCTGCGTTGTGCTCAAACAATATGATTTTTTCACACTCACGCTGTTTGGTCCATGACACCTGGTATTCGTAGTTTAAAACGGCTCGTAGTGGAGAATAATGGAACTTGGAAAGTACCGTGGGAGACGGGAACACCAGTCGAGATCAAGGTTGCTCCATCCCCTTTCCATGACTGGACCTCATGCTTTTCTACAAGAAGATTCAAGTAAATACAGTTAATTATTGGAACTTCAATTCACAAAGGTTAGCCTTTTTGTGCTCGCATCCAAGTTCAAAGCCCTCAGCGTGGTTGTTTAAGGAGTTCAGGTACACACATTACCTAAAGCAGCGATTTGGAGTCACGTGAAGTCACGTTTCTCATAATGACAGACCACAGCTGAATACCGGTAACTCACTTTCAGCTGAATGGCGAAACAGTTAGGAGACTCCTGAATTTCCAATTCCGGTTTATGATGGGCGATGGGCAAAGAATCGCATACACTGTTTCATTTCGTCTCGATCACGAATATTGTTCGTATCCGCCTTGAGGTTCCTAGCTCTTTCCAAGTTCACCAACAACACAATGTTTTCAACGCTCCGAAATTCTTTGCGTTCTATTCTCAGATACTCCAAATCTTCCGCTGCTATTAAATACGTACCTAGCAACTGTGGACGCCCTGAATGTGGTGCACTTTGCGAGGCTGTTAGTGTAGAATACGCTCGACTTATTTTGGCTAGACCTTGGGCTTCGTCTGGACTTTCAAGTCAGCCTTAAACGCGATTGGCTAGAGTTGGAGGGACGCGGGAACACAGACTTGGAGGGGTGTTTATGTATTGAAAGTAAGCAGTTGATTGTGTCCTTCGGGACATTGTAGCTCAGTGGATCGGACAGTACAAGTAGACACTATACCCATCATCAATTTGCTGGAGGATTTTGAATTCAAAAAATAAAATGACATCTGAACACATATCTCATGAAACCAGCTGGCTCCTTTGAGCTAAATTTAGGATATGTGACGCGGCGGGCACCAGGCATTCGAGTTAGCAACGCGGGAGCTATAGCCAGTGGTGGCTGGTGGTGCAACGGCAGAGACACGAGCACGAACACGAACACGACCATATTGTTTTACTTTATGACTTTCAGATTTTACACCATCTGAACGAAGCTATGGTCACTGCAAATACTGATTATCGCATCCGGAGTTTATCTCAAATCCCATACTGTACATTAAAAGAGCTACCCCTCCAGATGCAGGAGATATACCGGTAGCGGTGATCAAATTCTTGACATTTAAGTATCCGGACCAACTTTCAGAGGCTGAATTGTCTTAGTGGTAGATCTTCCGCATAATTTGAGAAACCGGTATCTTTTGACATCCAATTGACAGGACTTGGAAGGCACATCAGCTAATGATTGCATTGAATTTGGAGAGCTTTTGTATGTGCTAGAAAGCATATAATGACTGATATACTCAGTGCCCACAGATTGATTACAAGAAAATCACCATCGTTGGTTTCATCTCTTCAATTTCCCTACCCTCAGAGCTATCTAGTCCCCTTGAGGATACCGTTTGTCTGAATCACCACATGCCAGATTGTTGCAATTGCCCAAACGAAGCGACCCACCGCATTTGACTTTCATCTCATTACATCTTTGACCACAAATGTTGACCCATTCTACAGTAAGTATGAGCCCTGTACTGCTGGGGCTATTCTGGGTTTCATGGCTCTGACTCAGGGTATGACGACCCTTTGAGAGGGCTAATCGTGCTTTTCGGAACCCTCCACATTTCGAAGCTAGCACGGTGTATTAGTATTGAGGGGTCACCCCAGTTTCTGGAAAACGAAGCTCGACGGGGCTTCTACCACAAATAATGTCCTTGGGCGCCCTGACTGCTTAGAGGACAATTTTGGCAAATAGATTGTTTTCTTTTGGCAAAAAAGCTTGTAGCTTGGTTCTGCCAAACCATATATACGAGACGCTCTGCAGCGTCGATGCTACCCCGCTGATTTCCGGTACATCATTCGATACTATTGAAGATCATCTTCTCCACTATCTATTACATGCAGAAATTCTTACTAGGATGGTGAACACGGGCAAGCCTTCGAGAGGTTGCTACATGTGTAGAGCCAGGCGAATTAAGGTATGGTTGACTTCCAGATGATGCCTCCTTGACATCGCAAAATGGGACTCGAGCGGTTACTAACGCGGCACAGTGCGATGAAGGACGACCCAACTGTAATCGTTGCTTAAAATCGAAGAGGATATGCCCTGGCTATAGAGAGCCCTCTGAGATCGGCCTGCGAGATGAGACAAAATCGATAAAGGAAGCATTTCGAGTGAACAGTCGACCTCCTTTCGTCGGTTTTGATCAACATCAAATTCAACGAAATGGAAGCTACCGTGTTGAAGATGGGTTTTCAAACCAAGTATCAATAACCTCACCGAATACTACATCTTATAGTTCAGTGCAGTCCTCCTGGAAATACACAAAGCGAGCAAGGGGCTCTACAGGTAGCATCAGTAGCACGGGTCGCTTGGCGTTGATTTCACCCCAAACTTTCTCACAAAATGGAAGACATTCTGGTTGTATTACTGCATACATCAATACTCCAGTGGACCAAAAAGCTGCATGCTACTTTCTTTCGAATTTTGTTCTACTTCCAGGACAGGGCGTTCGCAGAGGCTATTTGGAGTTCTTACTCCCCATCCTGAGCAGCGAACGGCCTAATTCTGCTGTCCATGCAGCCTTCTCGGCCGCCTCACTCGCAGCTTTTGGTACCAGACCAAACTCAAGAGCTATACTACCTGAAGCAGATGTAAGCTGAAATTACTGCTCTCTCATTCTCCACAGGAGACAAGAAAGACAATTCCAAAGTATACAAACCCAACAAATGAAACCTAGGCTAATCATTATTTTGGTTAGCGATCGTACTGTAACGCACTGCAATTGATAAAAGCCTCTTTAATGAACCCGAAAACAGCTTCGGCGGACTCTACCATAGTTGCGGTTTTACTCCTTACGTTCTTCGAAGTAAGGCCTGTTAATCTCTTGTAGCTACCCGCCTAGCTAACATCCATAGCAACTCACAGCTCCACGAAGGAGCCACGAGGGATGGAGTTCTCACGTCGACGGAGCGGCAGCACTTCTAAGAGCGCGAGGTCCAGAATCCTTTAAAAATCAACAAGGCAGAGAGATTTGGAACACCGTGAGGGCTATGATGGTGACTATTTCCATTATCTCATAAGATTCGTTTCCTGATGCATAAATACAACAGACCATCCAGCACATTGCCGTCTCCAAAGCAATCGCGGATGGCGAGGAGTGGTGGATGTCAGTCCCCGCGAACGACACAATATCACACCAATTCGCTAGCCTCAACATTAGGGTCGCCAAACTACGAGCAGACAACGATACGATAACATCCAGGAGGTCTCGAGAAGAAACAGAAGACGTAGTATTACTCCTCCAAAGAGCAACCGAGCTGGAGAAAGAGTATTCCGAATGGTTCGCAGGTCTCACTGGGGATTGGGCAGTCAAAACCGTCTCTTGGATGGACAATCAAGAACTCGATCTCGAAAACTCCGTCGTCCATCCAGGGAAAATCGATTCGTATTCTCAAATGTGGATGGCATACCATCACAACATTGGCCGTTCTTCACGGCTCTTCATCTGGACCACAATCCTTCGATGTGTTGCGTGGCTAGGTGGTGGGTGCGATTACAAACTCACCGAGGAATACGCAACAGGTTATCGAGTGTGTCGTCAACTGATCGAGGATATCGTCGCTAGCATTCCTTTCATCTTTGGATGGAACAAGGAAAATGTTACAGCGATGCGAGATCCCTCTTGCTTTGCTTGTGGAACTCCTGACGGTGTTCAAGTAAAGTCTTTGTGGGGTATCTTCGTGATGTGGCCCATGTTCGTAGCAGCAGTATCTGATTTCTCGACGCCATCAGAGCGAACTTTCTTGAAAGGGCGTCTCAAGTATATCGCAGAGCATATGGGTATATATCAGGCTGCCATAATAATGAGAGTAAGCTTTCCTCCTACCTTCCAAAGTTTGTTTTGCTAATTTCTGGCAGGCACCTTTCTTTATTCCTTCCTTTTTTATTGAATGTGAAAGCCTATCGCTCGACGTCCGCGAGGAATGCCAAAAGAAGAGAGACCTCGATATACTCTCCGATGAGGACGCCGTAGAAAGCCCTCTAGAACCTTATCTTAGTCCGCGAGAAGTAAATAGACCTACGGATGGGTTTGATTTCGCGGCGTCCCAGAATGATGACGAGATTCTATTTGATTCTTCATCTAGTCCTTTAAATATCGTTCCGGACTTAGGAATATCACAAGATGGCGAAAATTGGCTTATGGCTACACTGGTTTAACTTTAGTGATGTAAGTAACGTGCCATCTACTTCTGGAAGGCTGGCACCATGACACTGTTACTGGCGATTTATTAAGATTTATGACTTGGAGCGGACAGTGTACAAAAGTTCTGGGTTGTTTTATTAATGTTTTGAAGTATCAGAGAGCCGACAGACTTTTTGTTTTCTGGACTGGTTAGCTTGGGACAATATTGTTGAATGGTATCTACAGCGGGCGGTGTTTGTAAATCATGTGGATATTAGCTATTATTGGTTTGTGTCTGAATCAAGTATCATGGAATCAATCAAACTATTTCAATCCACCTACGAGTACATCAGTGAATATCCCGCCAATTCAACCCCTCCAGCAACGATCCACTCATCATCAATCATACCCCTTAAAGGTGGACCCACCCCACCACAAACGTTTATAAGATAAGACAACCCTCCCAAAACCAATCCACCAATTATACACCTGTTGGTGGCGCTAGGCAACTGCAATGGTCTAGTGGTCGAATATTATACCTAATAATATTGAACTCGTGTTTTCAATATGCCAAGCATAACAAAACCAAAAACTCAGTACGTCTGGTTTTAGGTCCTGTGCCTCCCTATAGATGGGAGTAGGACTTTTTTTGCTGTTTTTTACAGTTTTTTTAAAACTTTTTGGGGCTGGCTGGCTGCGTTATTTTTGGGGCTCGCTTAGCGAGTGGGTTGGACCCACTCTTGCTGGTTTGGTGTTTTGATTATACCCGACAATCATACGACTGCATACAAGGAATCGTTAGAATAAATTATTCACCATTCAACGCCTTCTTATAAGAGGAGGCGGTCCAAATCCAAGAGTCTCACACTACAGATTTCATCCCCTACTCTCTCGCCTTGCACGTCTGCGTATCACAACACCATCACTACGAAGGAAATCTCGCCTTTTTTCGCCATCGAGAAAAGCAGCTGGTCGCACAGAGATATCGGGTGGTGTAGTAGATCAACATGGTACTCCTTCCTTCCACCTCTGCTGATATCTTGTGAAAGGAGTTCGTGACAGCCCGTACATCCCAAAAAACCATATCTTCATTCCACGACTGGATGGCATAGATAAATTGACTTCCTACCTCAAATCCTCTCTGAGGGAGAGGTTGAGAGGTTGAATGTCTAAAGTCTAGATTGCTGTGCTTTCACGATCGAGACCTGGTGAAAGGGGAGAATGGGAAAAAAGTATTCCCTGTATGAAAAGAAAGGGGTATAACAGACGGAAAGAAAGAAATATACCAATTAATGACTCAAGAGTAAAGTCCCACCAATACTCCAACCATTCCAATTCAACAATAAAAGCACCATTAAACACGTCCCTTCAACAACCCCACAAGCAAAACGCTAAACGACCAGCTATCTATACCGAAGTCCACTCCTCCCCAGCATCAAAATCCTGCCCCTCCAACGCCATCACCAAGTCCTTAGCCTTATCATCAGTAATAAAACGATGAGGATAAAGCGCCATCTGACTCTTCATAAAATCCGCCGCCATCGACTCCCCATTTTTATCAAACTGCTGACCCAGAACATCATCATCGCTGAAAGTCCAGAAGCCAATATCGACACAGCCCAATTGGGATGATGTCCTATCAGTCAGCTCGTTAGTTTAGCCATTTAATACCAGTGCGCCTGAGGTGGATGTGAAAAGAGAAGGGGGAAGAAGGAGAAGACATACGAACAAACGCCCCACTTGTGCATTACACTGAGCACAAAATCCCTCCTTAACATCGGCTGCTCGAATGTAAATGCTACGCTCTTATCCTCGCAAGCTACGTTCTCGGGGGCCCCGTCGGTAGCGAAATGGGGGGCGGCGGTGCTGTAGTGTGTGCATTTTGTTTTGAAACCGTAGGGGGCGGGACTTTCGTCGCTAATGTCGAAGCTCCATCTATCTTTTGCGTTAGTAAGAGGCAAGACGGATTTCCAACCAGTAAAAGGAGGGCACGTTTACACTCCAATTTGTGTTCCTGGGACATGATGAACATTGAAATTCTGGACTTTCCAGGGAGTTGACTGGCAGGTTGCGAGGGTGGTGAGGGCTGAGAAGGCGAGGAGCTTGGTGAGATACATCATGAACTTATTGGGTGGGATTAGTATTTGGATAAGAATTGTTTATTCAAATAGTAGCTTAGAAAACAATGAATTGGGAAATCGAACAAGTCGTCGACACAGGTTTTTGGAACTCTTCAGGTATTCCGGTGAAGGAAAGAGACACATGAGAAGTTCCTTCCTTGATAATGCATGGCACTGCTATTAACGTTGAAGGAAAGAGTGACTCTCAAAGTGCAACAGGTGAACCAAACCGAAGAGAAAGTCTTTCTTGAAAATCACTTAAAGTACTTGGTGCCATATCCAAAAGACTGGAATAGTGGGGTTGGCACTTACCATCCACCAATAGGTTCTTTACAAGAAACCTCGGGCTATAGCCATTGAGTATCTTATTAACCAGAGCGAAGAAAAACGTCACAGTGACCCTTTATGAGGCGTTCAAAAACCAGGTCCAGAGATGCTGACTTCGCTCACCTCGAACGACCCACAAGACATAACAATCCAGCCCAATCCAGAATGAAATCACCTATTGTATCAAGACCACTTTCTTGACTCGGCCACAGAAGTCATTTCGACAGGTAGATTTGACACCTTCGAGCATAGCGTAACCTCGAAAATGACATTCATTTCTACAGGTATATCTTCTGAAGAACTCTCCTCCCAATCTTCAAGTACTCGTACATCCCCACCCCACTCAAGCCTTCTGTTCCTCTACCCACTTTCTCCCCACCACGCAGGAGAAACCTAATGACTTAAAGTACTCCTCTTCTTCGCCTTCCTCCTCTTCAAAATCATCCGTCCAGTCCGACTCCTAATCCTCGCCAAAAACCCATGCCGTCTCTTCCTCACAAAATGGGAGGGATCAAACGTATCTCTCGGCCCACAACGGACCTGCATCCCCGCCATGGCGATGTGGTTTGACATTTTGAAGGGCAGGAGTGCTACATCGAGGATTTCTCCCGTGCTCGACGTAGTGGTTGCTGTAGATGGGATGGATAGGGCGTGAGAGCGTAGGGTGGAAGGAAATATTGTTGGGCGGAGGGGCGTGAGGTTTGTGAATGTTCTGTGGAGTGTTAGTGGGTGGTTCATTCATATAGTCTCGAGAGAATGAGAGGTATAGGCGGGGGAGTACCTTTTCGAAGCACCGGCTCCTTTTGCGGTCAGAGATTGTGATATTCTCGACCCAGTAGAGAATTTAGAGAAGGCACTCAGGCCACGAGAGCAACGTAGACACAACATCTTGCGTGATCGTCGAACAATTGAACGTCCTTTCCGTCCGTCTATCTTGGTGTTGTCGAAGCTCGAGGTTCCAAATCGGTGGCCCACCCGCGAGGCTGACCCGGCCCGTGCTTTAGAAAAATTCTGGAGAAGACCCGGCTGCAACCCACCTCGAACTTTTCAAGCGCAACAACTTTCAACCTTTCACGGCGCAAAGACGCAATCGCAATTACAGCCCTTGTTCTCAATTCAGGTCGCATAATCTTGCTCAATCAGTCCGACCCTACTATATCGCATTTTAAAACTTCCCAGAGGAAGAAGCGGCTTTACAACAAACCTCGAACTCTTCGCGCAACACCTACTGTATAACCTCATAACTCCAATTGCGCAAACCAATCCATAATTCTCAACCCAAGCACAATCCAACACTCAAAATGTCATCCTTCCCACCAACCCGCTCCCACGCCCCCCTCCCCGTCCCCGCAGCCTACGCACAAAAACTCCTCAGCTCATATATTACCCTCTCAACAACAAACTCCTACCTCCTCCCCAACGCAACTCTCCAAGCCTCCGGTCCAGCAGCAGGAAGCAGTACAAGTATCACACTCCGCAACCTACAACGAGTAGAAGCCGGATTACGAGGAGAGTGGTTAGCACCGGTTGTAGACCTAGAAGTCGCTATCGCCTCGGGTAAAGAGAAGGAGGGGAAAGAGGAAGAAGGGTGGCAGAATTTGGAGGATTATCAATTGGAGCAGGAGGATGTTGAGGGGGAGGTTGTGGGGGAGAGCACGGTTGTTGGACAGGGTGGGGGTGAGGTAGAGGAAGATGAGGATGATGGTGGGGATGGAGAGCATGAGTACCCCAGTGATGAGACGGCAGCGAGTACGAAGTCATTGAAAAGGAAGAGTTCAACTGCCATCGCGGACGTAGATGAAGTCGCGGAAGCAGAACCAAAAGCGAAAAAACCAAAGGACAAGGAAGCCCGAAAACAGGAGAAGAAAGAGAAACTCAAGCGCGAGAAGAGAGAGAAGGAAGAGAAGAGGAAGGCGGCTGCTGCACAGAAACAGAGCGAGGAGTAAACGTCACATACTTTTGATTGATCTTACGACGAAAAGGAAATCAAGAAGTAATCTACTGGAAAGCAATGGCATACCATCCATCCAATACCATCCAACCACAAACGCCCCTCTATTATCACACACATACCATACACACACCTATACAGTACATTTACAGTTCCCTGCCACTCGCCTTGGAAACCTTCTCATCATCCTTCTCCTCGGTGACAGCCTTCTCATCAATCCACCCAAGAGCCCCGAGTCTCTCCGAGAGAATTGGGTGCGAGAAATGGTAACTAGCATACATCCAATCCGCATCCATGGTGGCCAAATTCTGGATCTGAAGTTTGATCAAAGAACGCGCAAGTTCGGTTTGGTATCCCAACTTTTGCGCAAACGCATCGGCCTCGAACTCGTATTTGCGGCTGAGGATGTTCATCAGTAGCTTGATGACGGTGTCCATAGGTGCCAGCGCATCCGAGAAGAGGATGAAGCCAATGATGATGGGCTGTGAGTTGACGAAGCCGAAGGATTGGTAGAGGGATTTGTTGTTGATGAAGACGGAGAAGAGGGAGAAGATGTAGAAGAAATGTGCCTAAATAGATGCCACCGTTAGAAAAAAACAATTCCCGCAAAGAATGTGTAACATACCTGAGAGATCCCAAACAACTTGGTAGTATGACCCAGCTTCCAGTGACCCAATTCATGTGCCAAAACAGCCACCACCTCTTCGGTCTTGGACTTCTCAATTAACGTATCGTAGATAACGATATGCTTCTTCCACGGCATTCCAAAGAAATACGCATTACTATGCGCACTTCTCTTACTACCATCAATAACATATAATTCATGTAGTGGGAACTTAAGACCAGCAGCCAATCCCTCAACCGAAGTCTTCAACTCACCCTTCTCCAGGGTAGAAAGCTTATTAAACAACGGCAAGATAGCAATCGGGTAAATCGTAATCATGAAAACCTGCAGACCAGCACCAAACAACCAAAGATAGTAAAAGAAGTTATTCCCAGCTCTCTGAACAATCGCCAAGAAACCAGCGAGGATCGGTGGTGCAAGAACAAGTGCAAGGAGTTGTCCTTTGACGATATCCGTGACGAAGAGCGCAGGCGTTTGTTTATTGAATCCGAATTTCTCTTCCAACACGAAGGTATGGTAGATCGAGGTAGGAAGCGAAATAACTTGCTGAATAAAGATGAATGCCAGAACGAAGAGGATCGAGTGCGAGATCTCCCCACTGAATCGAGCTGGTGCGTACGAGAGGAGGAAGGAACCGGTTACAGCCCAGATCTTGGGAAGAATGTCGTAGTAGATGAATGCCGTGTTTTGGATTTGACCGTAGAGACCGCTGATGAGACTGTATTTCGCTTTCGCCCTGCCGTATGCCTGGACAAAGCCCGCATTAGCAAATGCAAACGAAATACAATGCTTGGGAGAATGCGACTGCGACTGCGATCGCGTTGCGGATGAATGGGACTTACTTGACTCTTGTCAAACACGTCCTGCGAGACCTCATTCTTGAGGACCTTCGGAGGACTAGTCTTTTTCAAAACCTGATATTGTCGTAGAGAAAGGAAGCCTTCAAAGGCGAATTGAGCAAGAGAGAAGCCGATAATGAGCTTCTTCCACGGAAAGAGAGGCCTGTCGAGGAAGCGCGCAAGGCGCTGTATATAATATTAGCTCGATCCCAATCTCATGGGATACCAGGAACTACATACCTGCAGAAAATCCATCATGGCCTGCAAAAAGATGGAAAATAAAATGGTTGTCGAGATTGAGAAAGAAAGTTGTTCCTACACAAAGACCACCTTCATGTAAGCCCCTCCGAGATCTGTCCACGAGCTCATGCACCGCAGATCATCCGCTAAGCGAAAGGGGCAGACGACACCCTTCAGGCTTCGGCTCAGCCTTATGGTGTGAAAACATCATAAAATATAGGACTCAAATCACGATTCATCCAAATCAAATCATGGTCATATTTGTATAATATCGATTCAAGAAGAGACTATCTGAATTCAGTTTCCATAATCCCGTGTATATCCCTATGATCTCGGTTGGCCATGAAAAACCCATGTCAGTCCAGACGATATTTGGCCACCGAATTCGGTCCAATAAAATCAACCAGGATTTATCGAGTCCGATTATTGAAAACGCCCATTGCAAAACTCCTCAATTCCTAAAACATTTCCCTTCCAGCCAGATTGCTCCAAAGTGATTTTGGATCTTATAGACGTAAGTTGTCATATTGCGCCATCGTTTACCAGGTTTACACCACTGGTGGCATCTTTATCTTTCGGCACCTTAAACCCACCCATACTCATTCCAGTCGATAGATAGGATGAGGGTTAGAAGGATGAACGAATTCCCAATCCTCGGCCGTAATACTCTTGAAGTCGAAGAGCTCCTCATAGCACTCCATCAATTCACCTTTTACAAAGTCTCGCTCGTTTCCGGGCTTGAATATATCATCGCAACCAACTGTAGACGCTACGAGCTCCTGGTAGATCGCTCTCGCCTCCGGTACTCGCGCCTTCATCTCATTTAGAAGTTTCGTCTTTCTCTCCGATTCTGCCCTCTTCAAATTTTCATCTTCCCTCCTACGCTCTTCCGCCGCCTTCTGCTTCTCCTCTTCCAACTGCCTCTCATATTCTGCTTCCTGTAAGGAGGAATCCTCTTCTCTTCTGTTTTCTTCTGTGATCCTTTCTTCCTCTCTTCTCTTGAGCTCTTCCTCCAACGCTCTTTGTCGTTCCAATTCGAATGCACGCTCTCTCCTCTTCGTTACCTCGCTTTGAAATCGGGCAAGCATTAAACTCGTTAATTCCGTGATCCAGGTCTCCTTGTACTCTTCCATCTGATGATTATTCATCTTCGATAAATCAATGGTACCTTCGAAGGAGGGACAAAGACCATAAGCTTTCAACTTGGTCTGGTGGGATTCATTAAAGCGAGCCCTAAATATCGTTCCATAAGTACCCTTGTTTGAATTCTGAGAAAGATATCGATTGCAGACTTCTTGATACGACCTGAAGATGAATGCATCACAATTTGGGTGACGTTGCTGGAGAAATTTCAGATACTGCTTGTCTGTCAGATTATGGTCAGGCTTCTTCATTTCTTCTGGATTTTTGACAGGTTGTTGACTGTTAGCTTGATCTGGCGGAGAGATTATACCAGCTTTCGGATGCCCTGATAATAAATTTGAAGTAGCGTTCGCTGAAAGACTAGACTCTCCGGTTTGATGGCTGACGTTTTGGGGTCGTGGTACGGATCCAGAGCCTATGGAGTTTGAGACTTTCTGTTTCTTGGCCGTAGCGTCCTCCAAGGCGGATTCACTATTCTCTTTATAAGTCCCAAATTTCCGTTTCTCCGCCGTGTTCAATGTCAAGCCTTCAGTCGCAGGATTTATTTGCGATGTCGACTGTGTATTTGGAATTCCTCCGCTTCGGCCTATTTCGGGAACTTGGATATTGGTGTGCTCATCAACCCTTGAGCGAGATTTTGATACACTTCCGGTCGTAGGAGTTCGAGATTTAGCTGGATTTTCGGGGTGGGCTTGTTGGGCCTGAGATGCTGAGTTGAATTGAGCATTTGAGTTAATATTTTGGTTTGCATTTTCCTTGCGAGGAACTGTATTTTGCATTTGGACTTGGGCTGGATTGATAAACCCTGTCCTAGGAGAGAACCTTTGTACGTTAGAAACAAGCGGCCCTTGAGAAATGCTTTCATTCACACCAGGTAACTCGCGTGAAGTTGGAAGCTCTGATCTATAAGCGGGCTGGACTTGCGAGTTTGTGACATTTGGGAAGTTCTGGATACTCGAGGATTTTTTGCGAAGCATGTCCTGAACATCATAGTTTGGGTTCATTTTTGGATTACCTGCACCACGAATACCGGAGCCTGATGACATCGGTCTATCTGCGTTAACGTTTTGAGGTGGGGCGTTTGGAAGGACTGAGTTTTGAAGAGGCGAATTCTGGACAGGTATCTTTGGGCTTTGTTGAATCGACGCAGGCGGATTGTGGTTGTTGGTGTTAGTCACATTGACCATTTGCGAAACATTAGCTGCGTTATTTACCGCAGATTGTGCTGGCGATGATTGTTGTGCTTTTCGTGGTGGAGGTCCGCATCTCAGCATCGCTTCATAAACATACGGAAACCTAGTCTGGAGACATCTCCTCTCCTCCAAATCGAAGCAAACCCAATACTTGCTGAAAAGGATGACCTCCGCACGTGTGATATTGAGGTAAATAGCGGGGTTTTTGCCTTCATTATCTTTACCGCGAATCTCGCAAGAATGGTGAAAATTTATCATACTTTGGACGGCATTCTGCACTCTTGCCATTGAACTTTCAGGGAGGTGTGAGTTTGCTGGATATTGTAATGTGGCTTGCTGGCCTGATGGAGCTTGAGAAAATCCCTGAGGTTGGTTTTGAGGTTGAAAATTATGACCGCCAGGTCCTTGTGTACTGACGGGGTATGTAGTTATTTGTGTCATATAACCCGGTGGTGGCGCAGGAATGTTTTCGAAGCTATTAAACATTTGTACGGGGTAGCCTCCAGATACTTGTGCCGGTCCCCAGTACTGACCCGGGTTTTGGTTTCCTTGACCTCCAGCACCCTGTGAAGATACTAGGAACTGCTGTGGTGGTGCCATTTGATCTGATTGCTGCTCGTGGACAACAAGTTGATAACCAGGTGGTATACTGTTTAAGACTGCCGCTGGTATTTGTGGCATGTTCATACTGCCTGTAGTCTGATAGACAGGTCCTTGAGGGGGAGCTTGGCTCATATGGAGAGGTGCCTGGCTGACGTGTGGTGAAGCGCCGTGGTGTTGAAAGGCTGGACCAGCATTATATTGTTGGTGTTGTTGAAAGCCCATCATTACAGATCCATTGATTTGTGGGGGAGGAGGATAGGGTTGAGGTGGTTGAACAGGTGTTTGTGGAGCTGAAGGTCGTCTATCATGACGGGGTGCTTCACTCACTACATAAACGTTAGTAAGGGCACTTGGAGCACTGTTAAGTAACTCACAAAACATCTCAAGCGCATGACCTTGCAGATGGTGCTCAGTCTGTGCATGGTTCCGAAGAGTTGGCAAGCTCATCAATCTTGTGCTATGCTCGCGCTTTCCCCAGGAGCAGCGGGGGCAAGTATAGCCTTCTTCCATGCCCTTATCTAAGCCCATAGTGATCATACTGTTCATACCGTTCATCTCCATTGGAGAAAGATGGCGCTCGGAAAATATGCTGCGGCGAGAAGCCGAGGTTGGGAGGATTCAGTGAAGAGATGAAAAGAATCAAGTGGAGAGAGGGTAGTTGTAGGTCAATCCAGAATACAAAAATAGGCGAAGGAGAATTGCGGTTGCCAGTAGATAACTCGAGTTATTGGAAGGCGAGAATACTGAGGACGTCTTTGCTGTGGAGCGTACCGAGGGTACCAAATGTTGCGATATTGAAAATTTTCGAGGTCGACTTAAGTAGAAAAGGCGAGGCTGGGTCGTGAAGTGGAATCGCAGGTGTGTGGTGAATCTGTAGTGTAGGTGTAGCGACGGACTGGTGAGACAATAGGAAGTGAAAAAAGAAGTAGACAATGGCCGAGTTGAGGTCGAGGTCGAGGTCAGATGCCACAATTGTTCGATTGAACCGACTAGTCGCACGTGGACAATGGACAATGGACAGCTCAATGTAGAATGAATGCGATAGCAAGAAGATATTGCAGCGCAGTAGTAACAGCAGGCAATGAGCAATTCGACGAGTGAAAGAAGCTGGATATCTTTTTTCTTTTTTTGCTGAGTGAACGGGTGCGTTGATTTCGTTGGCTTGGGACGAAAGAATAGAGAGAGAGAAAAGAGAGAAGAAGAGAGGAAGAGGAGCAGTAGAAATAGGTACCTACAGAAGACGAAGCAGAGCCTTAGAGGCCGACGACGGCAGTTGCAATCGACGAACCGACGGCGACCTGTCTAGCTTGACGAACCACCGACGAACCACCCACACGAGAAAAACTACCTACCTACCTAGTAGGGACGGGAAAAACCATCCTCATACCCCTCATACCCCCCCTCATGCCTTTCCGAGGTTCCAATTGGCGACAACGACTCGATCGCACCTTCTATTGCCACTCCTAGACACCAACAACACCCAAACCACACCAGGTATCTTTTAGCCTCTGTACTTGGCTTCGCCCACACGCTCATTACCCCCCAGGATATAAAAAGATGACAACACTTTAATGAGATATGTGAGGTCATTCCAGTTGCTACAACAAATAAGCCTAGCAACGACGACGTCATTGCAGCGACGAGGATCCACTGCATCAGATGGCCCTTCTCACTATACCAGAATATACTGTTGCGTAATAGCAATATCTATTCAGAAAGAGTTTACTACTCCGTTATCAGTAAATAGTAGAGAGTACAATATTAGAGGATTTCTATTAGTAGAAATCGCACTCGCTTCCGGGGATTGAGACTTGAGGCTTATTCCGGGAAGTGTAGAAGACTTACAACAAGACGAAGGTAGCGAATACTGAAAGTGTTGCACATGTATGATTTTTCGATCGAAATGAGTAGATTCTGTAGCATGGCACCTAAGCGAGAATAATTTATAATTTCGTAGGCCATAATTCATAATTTAGTAAGCATCAATAGTGGTAACATGAGTACAACACAGATTTTCCTGGATATCAAACACAATAGTAACAGGTGCTTCAGACACAGATTCTTCAATCATCTCGCGAAATGTCTGGGAGTTCGTGGAGCCAAAATCGAAGTACAACAGATCATCCCGTGTCTTGGGTGGCTCTATAGGGACGGAAGATACGTCTCGCTTTTTATCTGTTTTTGAACATATTGGTTCTCGAGTCTACACAAGTTAGAATGAATAGAAAGTAGAGCAGAAAAATGGTGAAGCGTTAAAACAATACGGCTGACTTTGAAAAGACTTGTTACGAATCTTTATGAATTCTACAAATCTTTACAACCTTGACGTGGTATAATTTCTCCAAACCATGAGGGAAGCCCAATTAAATATTTGGAGTATCAGCCGTTTCCTCGTCTTGTAGTAAGCAAAGATTGAGTTCACACTCGTCAAACAATCATCACATCGAAGAAATTCATAAAACATTCAGGAGTCAGGACCAGTAAATTTCGTCCACAAATAACCAACATAAACAACATTCGCAAAACACAGGGTATCTCACTCATCTCGCACCAACTTTTTTCTTTCCCTCAAAATCAAGCAATAACTCTAAACTTTTGACTCATAACAAGCCACTTCCTCTTCCCCTTCGGCGGCTTCCCATATACCTCCCAATTAGGGACCAGCACAACATTATCCGTGAAACCCTGTACATCAGCCCCCATCCCATACCTCACACTCCCACTGACAATAACCCCAATACTGATTTTCTTGCCCGCATTATTCGGCTCCAAGAACCCCTCTGGCGCGCCAATGTTGAAGTTCGTATTCAGAACGTGGCAGTCGAAGGATTGCACGTCGTAGTGTGTTTTTGGAGGTTGCTTTTCAAAGATCGCGGGTAGGGAGGAGGGGTCCGCGACAAGGGTTCCGTTTAGGAAGATTTCTGGCTTGAGGGGCGAGGTGGAGAGCAGGGGGACGTAGTAGCTGGGGACGTCTTTTAGAGCGTTGGGTCGGTTTAGAGAGGGGTAGTATGTTTGTGTGAAGATCTCGGAGACTGCCAATGGATTAGTATATTGTATAGAGATGTGAGGAGTTACTTACCCTCGACGGCGACTCTGACTGCTATATCTTCGGCCAGTTCAGACATCTTGAAGGGGTAGGTTGTCGCTGGAGATTCTTTCCAAAATTGGTTTCGTAGGATCCTCAAGCCAAAGTTACGGGAAATAGCTGTGAGGTGTGAGGTCGCTCATCAATACGCAAGAAGGAGGAAAATATTGGTTTGTGGTCAAGAGATATTCAAGAGATTTTGTGGTACTGTATTGAGTATGATGTGAATTCCAATTGACTGGTACTCAGGTACACAGGTATGGAGACAAAAGCAGAAGCACGTGGATTGTGCAGGTGCGGCACCATTCCGCATTTCAAGGTTGTGAAGCTCCAGGCCACACCCACGAGCCACCCGTGCCACCCAAACCCCCCCTCGCCATTTCTGGGGAACCAACATGAGCTACGAGTAGGCTAGCTGGTGAGCTCCCATAAAATCTGCGATGAGTCTTACAATACTAGTATCGCGCCAATTGCGACCGCCATCGCGACTGCGACCGGCTCGCAAAGGTATATTTTCTTTTCAATCGCCTCGGGTATGCCAGTCATGCAGAATTTCGAGCTCCTCGCGGCGCGCAACCGCTTCTGCGCCATCAGCACCGACGCCAGCAAGCTCCAAACCGGCAATTGAAAAGCCGTATTATGTCACCACTCCAATTTTCTATGTGAATGCTTGTAGGTACCTAGAGACCGGTGTCAGCGTCTCAAGAATTTCATAGCATTGCATGCGCTAATTTTCGTGGTAGCTCCTCATGTAGGCCATCTGTTTTCCATGGTGCTCGCGGACATATTCAAGCGATGGCAGGTGTTAAAGGGCAAAAAGGCATTCCTATCCACAGGAACAGACGAGCATGGGATAAAGATCCAACGGGCGGCCAATGAGGCCAATATGCACCCGAAGGAATTTTGTGATACGACCTCAGCGACTTTTAAAGATGTGGCGGAGAGGATAAATCTTGCGAATGACCATTTTGTGCGGACAACAGATGCCACTCATATAGATGCTGTGCAATACGCTTGGTTCGTGTTGGAGCACAATGGTTATATATATCAATCGAAACATGAAGGGTGGTATTGTGTCAGTGACGAGACTTACTACCCTGAATCTGCGACTGAGAAGCGAATCGATCCGCATACAGGCCACACCCTTATCGCATCGACAGAGACAAAAAAGGAGGTAGAATGGAGTAGTGAACTCAACTACCACTTCAAATTGTCGGCTTTCAAAGACCGACTGCTGGAGTTCTATGAAAAAAACCCCGAATTTGTGGTACCAGCGACCAGGATGAAAGATGTAGTCAAATGGGTGTCTGATGGTCTGGAGGATCTTTCCATTTCCAGACCTGTTGAGAGACTCCGTTGGGGCATTCCCGTACCAGGAGATGAGACCCAAACAATTTACGTATGGTTAGATGCTCTCATAAATTATGCTACCAAAGCTGGCTATCCATGGGCACCTCGCAAAGAGCAAGAACTAGGCTGGCCAGCAGACGTCCACGTAATTGGCAAAGACATTGTCCGATTCCACTGTATCTACTGGCCTGCCTTCCTTTTTGCTCTAGGTCTCGAACCCCCCAAGAAAATTCTAGCCCATGCCCACTGGACGCTCGGGAACGAAAAAATGTCCAAATCCACTGGGAATGTTGTTAGTCCTTTTCTCGCTATTGATCGCTTTGGTGTCGATGCTATACGTTACTATCTTGCTCACGACGGAGGTATTGCTGACGATACTGATTATGGAAACGACCATATTGTTGAGCGATACAGAAAAGGTCTGCAAAACGGCATCGGAAATTTGGCAAGTAGAGTCATGAGAACTACAGCTTGGAAAGTACGGGATTCCATCAAGGCGGTCGGAGACCGGGTTGGAGACCAGGGATTTGAAAAAGATCAAATAAATGACGCTCAATATCTTTATGCCCTTCCGGCACTGGCCGACGCCAAAATTGACGCACTCGACTCCGGTGCAGCTTTACGTATAATAATGGACGCAGTTTATTTGGTAGGACACCATGAAAATTCCAATGTAAGAGCTTTCAGACTGACAGATTCGCAGACAAATAAATACTTCCACCAAGCCGCACCCTGGCACATGATAAAAATCCCCGAGAGTGATGCAGAATACCACGCCACGAAACAGCGTATCGAAGAGGTCCTATATCACTGCACAGAGAGTCTGCGTATCACGGCGATCTTGTTGCAGCCGTATATGCCCTCCACGATGACGCAGCTGCTTGACCTGTTAGGTGTGCATAAGGATAGAAGAACCTTTGGGGATGCGGTGTTTGGAGTAGATTTTGAGTATGGAGAGCCCCTGCCGGGAAACTCAGAGTGGTTTGAAAAGACCCGTAAAAGGGATGGGGGTTTATTTCCGCCTTTGCCTGTTGACACTTGATTGTTGCTCGTCCTTGTCTTTGTGGCCTGTCCCAACAGTGACAGAAGAGGTGGCTGCGACACACATGAGCAGAGAGTATAAAAAGTTGCCAGAAGAGGCAGTTGACCTATGGGCGATTTGATCGATCGGGAATCATGAATATGTCACCAGAATGTGGGAAGTGTATCACGGAAACACAACTGTAAGATTAAAACAATACTCTATATTCAGATAATGAAGATACCGCTGAGAAACATCCTCTCACTATTTCCGGCGACGACAACTTACCGTGGCTAGGTAAGTCGAATTTCCATGAAAGGCAAATTCGTGGTTAAATGGTACTTACTGCTAAACCATGAACCTTACAACGGCTCGAACCCAAGGACTTGTAGGATATTTGTTTTGTTTTGTTTTGTTATTCATACTCGGATCTAAGCATTTTTAGCTTATGCCGGCGTTTGCCAGCTTCGGGTCTATCTTATTTAAGTCTCTGACCCCATCCTATTCCACCTATTCCACCTATTCCACCTGTTCCACCTATTCCTATTCCACCTATTCCACCCATCCCACCCATCCCACCTATTCCACCTATTCCACCCATCCCCCCAGCCCCTCCCCCCAGAGATATGAATAAGATAGTCGAAGCCAGAATATTGGAAGTACGTGTGTTATTAGTGAATGTGTTTGCTTAGGCTAACTAATGCGGGCACCGATGAGACCCCTCACTCGGGGCTGCCCTAAGGACCCTCCAGCTTCGGCGTGTTTTACCACAGTTCCTAACTAGAGGCTCTGTGTTCCGACGTATAAGGTATCCGTTTAGCCTTCTTTTCCTAGGCGTGATAGTGTCACTACGCTAGTATCTTTAGGTCTATCTGGGCCTTGTCGGAGTGTTGATACGTGCGAGTGAGTATAGAATCCGCATCTCACGGGTTCCTAGCACCGGGTTTCCGTTGTGTTTATAATTGTAGTATTTACAACACTAGATAAAGCGGTAGGAGGTATCCTATGCTAATCTATAGTCGTTAGTAGAGTTCGCCTCTAGGTAACTAAACCTAAGGTCTGTTGTGTTTGAATTTAAGTGTAGTTGCTTGCTCCCTGACGGTCGCGGTCGCGGTGTCGCCGGTCGCGTTTAGGTCAACATTCCCTATTTTTGGCCACTATACAGCTATCTCGACACTTAAGTAGCTTTTACGCGATTTAAAAGTTTTATAGAGATGGGAGATAATATATCAGTGTGTTAAAGAGGAATTAATGTGTTGTGGTTGAGGGTAGTTTCAAAAAGTGTGTTCTTGTAAAATGTGTTGTTTTTCGGACTTGTAGGATATAGAGATTGGGGACGATAATATCACAGTTTGCTCTGAGATTGCCGGTACGACCTTTCTATATTAGTTCTAGTAATTCTTCTTTTGCTGGGGCTACGGAACAGAGTTGATCGGATATCGCCAACAATCCTCACATCATAATAATTAATCCTCACGTAACTATAAGTACCGTACTAACTCGAGAGGACGGTCCAAAGTGGTAGTGGGGGTGTTTTAGCCTTGGCTACACCAAAACCCCCTAGATCTGCCTTCTTCTACCTCTTTTAGGGTATATCAGAACTCGGAGTACGTCTAAAAAGGACGGAAAAGTGGTCAGCAGTGAGTCGCGGCTAAAATCTACAACTTGCTATACTACGACACATTCCATTCTACCACTCCCCTACTACCACTTTGGACCATCCTCTCGAGTTAGTACGGTATTAGCTCGTCTTCTATATAGTGCATCTCGGCCGGCCACCCCGAGCCACCCTACCTTCCCTAATTAGGTACTATCGCCCTTGCCCGCTTATAGCTTATACCTTACTGTCGTAGCCCCTCTAGCTCTACCTATACCGAATAAGCATATCCCCTATTCCTCTTACTGTTCTAGATCGCTATTATTGTCTTACGTATGTCCTTTTTGTAAATGAAGAAGGCTAGGACTTCGGAGTCTCCGAGGCTAGGAAAGAAGATAGGAGTGTTCTCGTGATTCTAGTTCTATTAGGTAAGGCTTTCGTACTACAGTAGCGCTTCCCCCTTAGCGAAAATAAGACAATATCGCGACTGCGTATCGCACTTCCCTCTCTCCCTCGCTCCCTCTCCCTCTCCCTCTTCTCTCTAAATAAGGAGCAAGTAACATGAAAGCAACCGAGTTATACAATTTATATACTAGCTAGAGAGGAAGGAGAAAGGAACGTATAGCAGCCTGAGCGGGAATATAAGTATATACGACAGGCTAACAGCGAGGGGAGCTAGGACGAGCGATAATTTTTATATAGCAAACAGTGCTTATCTAAAAACTTCTACTCGTAGTACGTGAGGATTAATTGTGAAGGATTAAATACTACGGCCTTGGGGAGTGGTGGCGATATTCAATTAACTCCGTTCCATAGGGCATATGCTATGTAAGACTCTTATTTAGGATCCATTCTAGCGAAAGGGGAGTGCACTCGGGATTTGGAGTACCTACCTCTTGTACTTTTCAGTACAGGTAAAAGTAAAAGTGTTTTTTATGTAACGATAGATTCGTTATGCTGCGTTGCGTCTCTGATGTAGTTTTCGTTCGCTAAAATCGATAATTCACTTGAAGCCCTGGAAAAAACACGCGCACTGTTGAAGCAATTCTCATTGAGGCAGGTGCCATTCAGAAAACATAAAAAAAGGGGAGTCGATAGCTTCCATAGTGAATTTGCGGCAAAATGGGTGGCTGGGATAAAGATCTTGAGCCGAGTTCTTCGACTTCATTATCCCAACTTGATTCTTCGCTTGCTCGACACTTATTTGCGAACTCCAAAACACAACCACTACAACAAGAATTAAGAACAAGACCAAGCATCTGTATTTCTTTGAAGTCAGGCTTGGTTCGATTCTCTAATTTATCTTATTTCTGGTCGTCATCTAGTTCTTTCACTAAGATTTCGCTCTTGGTTCTTTACGACCTCACCTTCGCCTTCGCCTTCAACTGCCTTAAAGTCGAGCGCCCAGCCTCCTGATTTTTCCTCAACTGGAACTAGAAGGACGACGACAATTCTCTCCACCTCAATCTCAACCCAACTTTTCTTCAACCACCACACAACTTTCCAACATTTAGAACAACACCCTTTCTCAACCACATCCATTAAGTCTTGACCTAGCGATCGCTTAGCAACTCACCACCATGAAGGTCGAAACCAAAGGTTTCAAGGATGAGTCTTGTACTTTGCAATTCGCGGAGGAAGACGCCGAGGAGTCGACGCAAGTCATCTCAGATGAAGGTGCTACTCACAGCTGCTTTATCCTAACCAAGCCAGGAATTGCTATCACTCTTCAATGTACTACCAACCTGCCTGACGGCACGGAAGAGTTCATAGAGTGTGTAGTCGACGGTGTATCTAGGAGTATGACTGCACTTCGACAAGGCCATGGAAAGAAGTACAATTATAAGACGAGAATTGACAAGGTGTTGAGCTACAGATTTGACGGCGGTAAGAAAAAAGGTCTTAAGATCTATAATATGGAGGCTCAGTTACGTAATGGTTAGTACTTATTTCCTTCGCTTCACTTGACAGGCTGCTAATATCATGCTAGACAATATCAAGACCACGCCTGGTGCTACAATCACTACTGTCAGTACCATTGAGGTCCAGCATTGGCGTAAATACTCCGATGACTCAGATGCACCAGAGTCAGGTGATCAATGTGTCAAAGAGAGAGCCCCGAAGTATGATCAATTTCCTAGATGGTCAGATCGAGAGCAGACCTTTTCTGACGACCCCCCTCATGAGTATTCTATCGAGTAAGTTCCTCTCTCCTAATGTTCGTCAGCTCATATTGACGATAAAAGGTTCACTGGCGATGGTAAATCAAGCAAGGTCCTAAAAGACAGAATGTCAGAGGAGAAAGTTGGCTTCAAGCATTTCCGCACTTATAAGTTCCGTAAGTCCAACATATTTCCTTCTCGTTCATCCTCTTTACTCCTCTAACACTGGAGTCATTCTCTATTTTATTCGTTGCGGTTGTGATTAATACTGGTTACCTAGATCTTGTTTCACCTGAGCAATTTCAAAAGCTTGGTGGTACAACTCCTTCCACAAGCCAAAGCTCGCCACAAGTTGTAGTCCCTGCCAAGAACAAGTCCCAAGATAATTCCAAGGAGAAGACTACCGATAACGACAAGAAAGTATCCAAATCTGTCAAAGGCAAAGAAAAGGAGTCTGTTGAGCCTAGTAAGGCTAAGCCGGAGAAAGCCCTTAAAGCAAAGGCAGAGAAGAGTTCTTCAAATGTCGCAAAGCCAGCTCAAAAGACAGGCGAAAAGAAGAGTTCTAGCAAGCTAACTACCAATGGAAAACCCGAGTCCGATGTGGCAAAGGCTGCTCAAAAGGCAAGCGAGGATAAGAGTGCGAGTAAGCCAGCTACCGAAGGAAAGCCTGGAGAATGCGCTACACCTATTGATCTCCGATCTCAGTCACCCGATTTCGACGAGTGGCCCTCAAGTGAGGATGAAGACGTTGAAATACCTTCAGGTTCATCCGCTAGCCCCAGTCCATTACCAGAAGAGGACGGTGAGAAAGAAGATACTCAAGAGGAAGAGAAAATGGATGTAATTAACCACACAGAGGTTTCAGCAGAAAAACAACCCATCATTCCGAAGGAGAGCCAAGATGTACTTGACGGTTACCACGCGACTGTAGAGGAGTTGATTCAAGAAGATGAGGCCATCAATTCATTCAAGCCAATTTACCTTGAAGAAATGGACATCGACGTAGAGATGGAAGAGGTATTATCAACACCCGTCGCAAGGAAGCGTTCAGTCGTGTACGGAATGCCAGGAGGACCAGCCGATAAAGTGTGGCGTGCTAGAGATCAGGCACTTGCAGAGGCAATGTGTTCCTCGCCAGATCCCATGGAAGGTGTTCAGTCTGCTAGATCTTCTACGCCTATCGCTGGAGATGAAGAAGTTAAAGGAACTGGATCAACTGATCTTGAAAAGGGTCTCATGACTCCACCACCTTCTACTCAAAAGAAGTTGGTTCAATCTATTGAAGGTCCAGGATCTCCGAGACTGTTCAATAACTTACGGAGTCCCACTAGAGCCTTGAGTCCCCTTCGAAATGTCCATCAAGCCTTGGAAGAACATGTAGCAAATGCTGTTACCGCCGTTCAAAGGTCAGCCCGCCGATTATCATTTGAGGGTGGTCGTTCCGTAGAAATGGACCTCATCTTTCGTATGGAAGAAGGCGCCCGTCAAGGTAATATTGGAGATCTCAATTCCCTAGATTTGAGTGTCCCATTTGATTCGAATGAAAGTCGTTTCGCGAAGATCCCAAGACCTGGTTATAATAGACGAGCCGTTGAAAAGGGAATGAGCGCTTCACCTGCACCTGGTAAGTTTTCAAATTTCAGCTCCTCGCTTCGGTTTGGATAGAATACTGACAATGATATAGAGAGTATCCCAGATCGCTTCCGTCAACCATATTCTAAGGAAAGTGCCCTTGCGTTGTTCCGTGTGGAGAAGCTTCCAGTTCCACATCCACGACTTGAGCCAACCGAAGATGACTTCTCTGAGGACGATAGAATGGAAGGTTTAACACAAACCGCTATTGAATCTTCACAACAAGGAGCGAAATCAACCAAACCAGTCCATCCCCGGGAGAAGGCCGTTATTTCAAAGTCACCAAACTTCTCCGCAGACGTCACAATCTCAATTGAAAGCGACGACGATGATGTATCCTCCACCATCCCAGAGAGCATCCAAAAACGCAAAAAGAAGACCGAGAACAAAAACAATGGGCAAGATCGACTCCCAGTGCCCTCTCAACACCTCCCTCTACGTACACCCTCTCCCATGGCCAGCACCCCAACCATCCCCCCTCGACCCAAGAAAGCCGCTGCTCCTCCCCGTGCTTCGACACCGCCTACTCCCACTCCCAAATCTCGTCATGTCCCTGCGGCGTTAAAACCATCATCCAATGTTTCTAGCTCAAAACAACCAGTTATCACGCCCGTTGCGCAACTCTCCAATCTCTCGCTTTCGAAGCCTACTAGTCCAGTCGTCACTCAACCCAAACCATCAAAAACCCACCCACCTAATCCAACCACCCCTGTCACGCCTGCCCTTACAAGCACACTCAGAAAACGCAAGACTCATCCCGAGAACACTACTACCGATCCCCGAGCGACAAAGAAAGTCACAACATCCACATCCACAACCAAACCAGCCGTTACGAAATCTACGGATCTTAGTCATCGAAAAGAAGCAGCCATGGCTCGCCTCGAGAAAGCCCAGAAGATAGCCGAGGAATTGGGAAAGAGGGAGGCGTTACTGGATGAGATCAAGGGGATTGAGGAGGAGGCGAAGAGGATTGAGGGAGAGAATGAGAGGTTGATGGTTAGTCTTTGTCGTTCTGATGCGTTGTGATTTTGGAAGAGGTTTGAGGAGAGTGTATGGGTGGCGGAAGGCTAATTTGAACTTTTGGTTGTAGGGGAATATTGAGAGGTTTGGTCGGAGGGGTGCGTAGGTGGGCTCAGTGATAGGAAGGAGAGCGTGGGTGTTCAGAGGAAGATATCAAAATTTCATTTGTTTATGGAGTTATTTGCAGGGGCGTATGTTTGTGGAGGAGATTCAACTGTCCTCCACTCATAAAATCGAGGGATGGTGTAGGTGGCGATTTATTTTACAGAGGTTGCAGTTGGTAATTCATTACGAGGGAGGCGTTATCAACTGTAACGTGGACTTCGGGGGCTACTAATGAAATTCAATCTGAGGGAAGGAGTCAAATATCATGAAGCAGGGAACGAATGCTATTACATAGGTTTGCATAGCTAGCTTCAAGGGGATGAAAATCAAATTGCTTTTACTCATTTTCTACATAGACCTCGTGCCCTTCAATTTTTTCGATAACCCTAGCACGTGACCCGCTATTACCATTCACCTAGCACCCAATGCACTTTATCTTTTGAAAAAAGACGTTCGCTGTCAACCAACAAGTATAAAACACGGGAAACATAGCTCTTTAGCCGTGGTCTACTGGTAAGGGCGCCAGTCAGTATCAGTGATCTTGTTGGGCAGCCATAAAGAAACCCAGGTAATGCTGTGTTTGACCCGAGCGGTAGGTGCAACTTTAGTTGTACTTATTAGGATCTTTTTGCCATTTTATTTTATCGTATTCCCTTTTTTCTCTTTTTTTTTTTCGCTATTTCTTTCTAGCGACGAAGCAAGCAGGGCAAAATTAAGCGAGTGGCAATTTATCGGCCTAAGCGCAAGTACGCTAAATGTAGTTTTTGTTGCAAGGTATATGAGGTGTTCAAATCATAGAATAATAATTGATTGATTAAAGAGCTATTCCAGAGGGGAATAGCCCTCTACTTATATGTATAGGAGTTTTGGTTAGACCTATATAGGTTATATGCCATGTTACGTAACTCTATGTTCAATACTCCTACTCGAACTAAACTACTTCTAGATAAGTTTTATAGGCTTTAATAAACCTTAGTACTAAAACCTTTTAAAGGATAAAAAGTGATAAGGAAGAATATCTAGTTTCCTAGTAGTTAATTTAACACGTTTACCTAATTATTATCATCGTTTAAATCCTAGTTAGCATCTACTATATATACTAAGATATCTCTAAGTATAGTAGTATTATCATCTAGATTAGCTTCCCCCTTAGTAATAATGTTTTTATCTAGTATATAGTAGTCGTTATTAGCTTCCTAGTTTAGGTATTTTTTAGCGTAGTCGTTTAAGTATGTCCTAAGTATTATACGGCTAACGTTCTTAAGTCTTCCCTTCGGTATGTTTGTTCCTCTTCTAACCTTTATTTTAATTGATCGATCTATACTAACAAGGCGTTCGCTACTAGTCTTTTTAATATATTATTAGATTCCTAGTATTCGTTTAACTTCAAGTATCGTTAATATATTAAAGTGTCTCTCTAGGAATTCCTTTATATCGTATTTTAGTACGTTTGCTACTTCTGCTTTAGCAGCGGCGGCTACGGCGGCATCTACTCCTATTAACAGAGCGTACGCGGTTATTCGAGCCACTTATTCGTCGATTAGCAAGGTGTTAAACTAGTAGACTAGTAAGTCTTTTATAGGGGACAATAGTAGTATTTATAGACGACGTCGCTTTAGTTCTAGCGATCGAGTTTTAGGACTGTTTATAGTACTAGCTTCTATAGGAGTACTAGCCCTCTCAGGTGTAATAGCTCCCACAGGAGTGCTAGCCCCCTTAGGTGTAGTGGCTCCCACAGGAGTGCTAGCCCCCTCAGGTGTAGTGGCTCCTACAGGAGTGCTAGCTCCTTTAGGACTGCCGATCGTAACTTTAGGTTCGCTATAATTACTAGAATAGTCGTCTTTTTCCTACTCGCTATCTACGTCTTCTTCTTCTACTATATAGGGTTAAGGTCTTAGTCCTTTTCTTAGTTTAATAGGACTAAGGTTAATAATCTCGTCGCGGGCGGGAAGCTCTCTACTATAGTCGTAAGGATCGTTTTATATACTAAATGATACCTATTTAAAGCCGGCGGTTTTTAGGTATTGAGGTATCTAGGGGAATTATATAGTATACTTCTAGTTCCTTATAATATCTTAGATAAAGTGACTTAAGTAAGTAAGGCACTTACCTACCCTACCTGTGTTGCCTCCCCCTCTGATCTATACGTCGAGGTTCTTTATACCGCGGTTCTTTTGTAGGTAGTCGATAAACTTTCTTTATATACTAAGTAGCGCTATAAATTGTACTACTTTATCTAGATACGTCGTATCGGTATTTACGTCGAAGATTAGTAATCGGGGTCCTCGTTCGCTAGGAACTGCCTTCTTAATAACTACTACCTAGTTGTACTATAGTATATTTAGGTACTAATCTCTGTTTATACTAACCTAAGTCTTAGTCTAGGTGACTATTATTATAATAATCCTATCTCTACTTTTAATCTAATCGGGGCTGAAGATATATAAGAAGCACTTAAATAGTAGATAGTAAATCCTTATATCTTCGCGCTAGTTCGCCTTCTCTTATTGTATTAGATATATAATAGGATGTTATACGAGCTAGAAGTGTTAATATACTTGGTTATAGCTGTTCGTAATCTTTAACAGATACTACCAGACGTTGTAACTTGTCGAGTTAGTTTTAAGGCTTATAGGCGTAGGTAACTTTAGTGTTCGAGGACTAATATTAGCAAAGTTAAAGAAAGGTTCTTTTAATAAGAAAATTGGTTTCCTACTTAGCTTTAATCCTAGGGCGGCGTGTAGAGATATAGCGGCGGATACTTAGATCAGAGAGTTTAATAGAGTAGGTAGAGGAAGTACGTTTCTCTTATATAGTTCACCTTCTGGTAGTTAGGAAAAAAAAAAAAATTTATAAAAAAAAAAAAGAATAGTTAGGGATTACGTCATTATAGTCCGTACGTCGAGCCGTTTACTTTTTTTTTTTTTTTTTTTTCGATCGCGGTTTTTATTAAATAACTTTCGTAAACTATAGTTAAATTTAATTTTTATTTGTTTAAAATAATACTTAGGACCTTGTATATCTTATACGTAAGTATAGAGACTGTATTATATGTTCTTTATAGTTTGTTGTTAAAGTGTTATTATTACTTTACGGGACCTTTTTAAGCGAAAGCGGGGTAGCGGGGTAACTATAGTCCCCCTTTCCTTTGTACACCTATTAAGTATCGAAAGGCTTTAAAAGCGGTTTTTACTAGTGGTTTAGTAAGGCTATCTATAACTTGTTCCTTGGTTCCGATGAAGGTGAGGTCAACTTCGCCGGCTATAACTACTTCTCGTATAGCAACATCCTTAGTAGCGATGTATTTAGACTTACTATAGTAGACTAGGTTCTTTATAAGTGTAATAGCGCCTTGATTATTATAGAGTATAGTCGTCGCTACTTAAGGCTTAGTGCCTAGGATAAGTTGATAGAGGAGCTTTTATAGCTAGATTACTTTATTTATAGTATTTGTTTCCCCCTTAAGTTTAGCTTCGTAGGATAATAGCGACACTGTTAGCTGTCTCTTTAAGGACTATAAGACAGCTCTACTACCTATATTAAATACGTATCCTAACGTTGATCGTCTTATTTTATAATAGCTAGCCTAGTCAGCGTTAGAGTATCCTGTTAGTCTTCCTAGCTTACCTTTAAAGACTAGGTCGTAGCTAGTAGTACCTTTAAGATATCTTATGATTTTCTTAACTACTGACTAGTGTTCTTCGGTTAGATTTAAGGAGAATCTACTAACAATAGATACTAGATAGGCTATATTAGGGCGGGTCCCTAGTATAGCGTATATTAAGGAGCCGATGGCGGATTAGTACTGTCTTCGAAAGACTTTTGTTACTTTGTACTCTAAGGGCGCTAGTAGTAGGTAGTAGCCAGTTTCTATTAGTATTGCTAATGTTTTCGTATTAAATATGTCAAACTAGCGGAATACCTTCTTAACGTATACTTACTAACCTAGTCGTAGTGTACGTTAATTGCGGTCTCTAGTTACGCTTATCCCTAGGTAGTACGTAATAGGTCCTAGGTCTAATATCTTAAAGCGTTAATTTAGGGCGGCCTTCACTTTGTTAATCTTAGTAGTATCTCTACCTATAATTACTAGATCGTCAACGTAGGCTATAATAATAATGTCTTTATAGTAGAATACTCCAGTGTCGGTATTAAGGGCTTAAAAACTAAGAGTTTTAAGGAAGCCGTAAAGCGTGTCGTACTACACTTTTAGCGCTTGTTTTAGTCTATAAAGGGCTTTGTTGAGTAGGTAAACTTTAGTGCCGTCACCTCTACTAGTTAGGAGTTCGACAAATACTTTCTCGCTAATAAGGCCGTATAGGAAAGCGGTTTTAACGTCTATTTATTCGATATCCTAGTTCTTAGCCGCTGAGATTATAAAGATTAGTTTATAGCTTATTAGTTTAACAACTGTAGTAAAGGTTTTAGTAAAGTTAATCCCTTCTTCTTATTCGAAGCCTCGTACTACCCACCTCGCCTTATAGCGAATAATTTTACCCTTTTATCCCTTCTTTAGCTTATAGACCTATTTACCTATAAGTACTCGTCTATTAGTTAGTCGATCTACGATCTTCTAGGTCCTGTTCTCTTCGATTAAGTTTACCTTATCGTTTTTAACCTCTATCTACTTATTAGATTTATAACAGTTATAAGCTTACTTATAACTTTAAGGTTTAAAAGCGTCGATCTCTTTATGTTAGGAAAGTAGTACAACCATAAAGTAAGGGTCTAGAATATATTAGTAGACTAGGGCGAGCGGTTCTAGATCTTCTAGTCCTACTAGTCTAATACCTTGCCCTAAGAGATCTTTATTAGTAGGCATTGTATTTAGGCTATCGCGTAGATCCTCGGAGTCTTCGACGGTTAGTAGATAATGCCTAGCGTGTGAGCGAAGTACTCTTATTAGTGCCGGTGTAGCTAGCCTTCTCTGTACTACTAGGGTTTGTCTTAGAGGCTCTATTATAGGTGAGGGTGGTGAAGATAGTGTTAGTGGTGGTTTTAACCTTATAGGTAGATAGTCATCCCCCAGCTCTTTAAAGCGTGGTTCGTAAGGGTTAGGGGGACTAAGATATCCTAGTCTTAGGTATTAACGTGGCTTTTTATTTAAGGAGTTATTAGTTCTAGGCCTCCTATTCCTAGCTTCTTCCTACTAGTGTACCTTACTATTAAAGATTTGTAAAGATTATAGTAGTTGTTGCTTATAAATCGCCTTAATCTGAGCTTCCTCTCCTGTCGGATCGCTGACTTTTATAGTAGTAGTTTCCTTAACTTAGGTATAATGTTGTGATAGTCGGATAGGGTTAGCTTCTTTAAGTCGCTAGTCTAGTGTTATTTCGGAGGCGGGGACTTCTAGGATTAATTCCTTCTCTTAGAGAGAGACTTTTATTTTATTAATATAAACGTCTTTAGCTCGAGTAATTTAATTGTCCTTAGTCTAGATCCGCTTAATGTAGTCTCCTTCGTAGCCTATTAGGCGGCCCGAGTAGGTCTGATCTACCTTAGGTTTTCCTTTCTAAGGATTGTTTTTAAGAATAATATATTAAGAGCTAATTATTTATAGATAGTCAATATAAGGGAATGATCTAGTAACTACTTTAAAAGGTAAGATACTAGTAGCAGAGTATATTTATCTTTTGTAGAGATAGACGAAAGTATAAAGTAGTTTAGGCTATAGATAGTCTAGTCTAAAGTTAGGACAGTGTCTTCTTATTATTTCTACCGTCTACTAGAGTGTTTGTCTAAATCGTTTAGTAGCTCTATTTATTTTAGGGTTATTAGGGATAGTAGTCTCGAGAATAATACCTTCTTCTCTAAAGAAGTCTCCTAAGGCGTTACTGATAAACTCCCCTCTATTGTCGCTGCGTATATAATAGATTTGTCTTTCTAGTCTCTTATATTGTGCCTTATACTCTTTAAATCGTTTAGCGACGTCGCTTTTATTATATATCCCGTAGGCTTCGCCGTCTTTTGTTTTGTCGTAGTAAAAGTGTACAGTACCTAATACTTAAAGCCGAACATACCTAGTTTAAGGGGTCCTACTACATCGGTGTATATAAATTCTATTAGGTAACGGCTAGGTTCTACATGTCTAATATATAGTTTTACTTTTATCCTTCCTTTAGCGTAGGCAGTGTATATACAGCCCTCGGTATAGGTCTTTTTATCTATGCTGTAGGATCGCTTTCGAAGTACTTCTATAGCCTTATCGCTTATATGTCCTAGTCGAGTATACTAAGTTGTATTACCGGGTTTGTTTGTATATACTACCTAGGCTTTAACTGAGGTATCTAAATACGGTTAAGGCTTATTTTATAGTTAGAACGATACCGACGGATTCTTTATGTTTCGAGGGAAAGGTAAGGGTTTTTCCCTAAGTATAAGGAACTATAGGTTGCCTTGTACTATGAGTTTATAGGCGTAAGGATTGATAGTTTCCGGGGTTCTAATAAAGCCGTATAAGAGTTGTAGATCTACTTATAGCCTTTTAGACAGCAGTTGTCGGAACGAGAGTAAGTTAGTACCTAAAGTTAGGTAATAGAGGATGTCGTTTAGGATAAGTAGTTAGGGGCCAGTTTTCGTTTCGACTAGTAAGCGTATTATACCTTTTAATAAGATTAGTAGTTTAACCCCGCCGATGCCTCTAACTGCTTGTACGTCACTAAAGGAGAGTTCGGTTATACTTGTAAAGAGTGACTTTTAATAGTAGATAGATTTTAAACATCTACTGTTAATAATCTATTTCGTTATAAGAGAGTGTAATAAGGTAGCTTATATAGCGGCCTTAGTACTCGCGTCGAGATCGAGATACGCTATCTAAGTAGGATAGTAGTCGAGTTTATAATTATTTATAGGTAATAGTAAGCGAGCTAGTGTTCTAGTCTTAGTTACCTCTTTTAGATGTCTGTCCTTTAGTATTCTTTTTTTATTTTTCTTATCTATAAGTTGTTTCTCAAGCGTAGCCTTCTTATATAAATACTTCTTAACGTAGTCCTTTTCCTTATACTATCGTTTGTTATAGAATATACACTTAGGGACAGGCTTTCCGTTTCTTAAAGCTTAGTCCGAGGTCGAGGCTTATAGCGCTAAGGCTTTTATTTAATTTGCTATTAGGGCAGGAAGAAGGGTTCCGCCTCTATTTAGTTAAGATTCCTCTTTATTAACTATAGACATTAAGTTGAATATTAGTACGATTGCTCTAGTGTCGGATATATAGTTGTAGTCGCGGGCCTAGTAACTTATAAAGGGCTTGTAGGCTAGAGGAAGGCCGAACAGATAAACATAGCTAAGCTATAGATCTTAAAGTTTAGCTTTAGGGGAGAGGTCTACTAGTTCCTTATCGATTATAGTAAACGTAGTGTTATATTCGGCTATAGTTGTAAAGTTTTTAGCCCGTAGGGAGAATAAATTTATAGTAAGTTTATTAAAACGAGCTAAGCCTCTTTTTATATAGCCTTTCTCTAGTACGTTTAAAAGGTGTTTAATATCGTACGGTTCCTTCTCGACTTTTATTTATACGTTAGATCCTAGTTTACCTTAAATAAGTCGACTCCCTACGCTTGAGTATCTTCGCCATTCTTCTACCTTAATATTATAGTTATTAAGTTTAGCCTTCGTTAGTGCGATAGCTAGGTTGTTACCTTCGGCTAGTGTTCTAACTGGCTTAACTAGTTTAGTAGCTCTGTGTTCGATAATTTGTTCGAAGTAGTCTACTTTAATATAGAGTCCGTTAACAAGTTTAAAGTACTATATAGACTAGTTAGTCGTATCGAGTTTAAGGACTAAACTCTATTCTATAGTAGAAGCGAAGTTGTATTTGTCGGACATAGTAATAATAGAGATTCTTTAGCGTAAAGGCCGAAAAGATTAATAGAGGTTAAAGTGTTCTTTAGTTAGTCTATTTCGTCTTAGGATATCTCGATTTTAGTGTCTAAGTCTTCTAAGTCTAAGGGAGTCGAGGGGGGTATATAATCTAGGTCTTTAAGTTAAGAGTCCTTGTAGAAGAATTTAGGGTCTGTATAAAGAAGTGTTTAGGTATAGTAGGGGTAGAGGTCTAGTCTAAAGTATAGAATAGGTAAGTGTTACTTACTCTTTTTTATCCTTCGAGTAGCTAGGAAGCGTCTCTTTAAGGCTTCTGTTAGGCTCTTCCTGTCCCAGCTACTAGGCGGAGGTTCCGTCGTGTTCGGAGATTGTGTTCCTCGTTCTATACTTATTTTAATATTTTTTAAGACAGTATTATATAATTTATAATAGAATTTAAGGAGGTTAGTTAATTTAATCAAGGGTTAGAAAATTAAAGTTCCCGAGCTAAGATTTTTTCTAGTATATTTTAGTCAGCGTATAGGGATTATAGCTTGGGATAAAATTAGATCCCCTTAGTTTTACCACTTTCCTTTTACTTAGTCTTATTTTAAAGTAAGTTTCGTTTAGATAGTAATAGGTAGCAATGTTATATTAATAGAATATAATAGCTCTTGTTAGTAAGACACGCTTATATTAATTAAAGATATTTCGTTTTTTAGACTTAGTAGAGTTTTCCGTTTGTTTTCGGTAATTACGTCTTATTAAGGCCTAGTGCGGAATTCCGGGCTTATAACCTGTTACAAGGTATATGAGGTGTTCAAATCATAGAATAATAATTGATTAATTGAAGAGCTATTCTAGAGGGGAATAGCCCTCTACTTATATATACAGGAGTTTTGGTTAGACCTACATAGGTCACATGCCATGTTACGTGACTCTATGTTCAACAGTTTTCCCCCTATAGTACAGTAGCTGAAACCACTACTACCAAGACAAGTACAAACAAGTGAATATAGCATTATCGCAACAGGTATTGTTTCTAAGGATATATTACTAATTAAGTGAATTAAGATAAGGAGAGGCTTTAGAGTCATTTGTAGGAGATGTCGATAATTAATTAGGTGTAGGAAACAATCAATTAAATCACTTCGGTACAAATGGAGCCCTCTTATTGGCCAATCTATATATAGATTCCAATTGGAAGTCCAAATTCCAAAGCCTCACGCCTTGGAATATTTCATTCCAAATTGAAGAGACTTTGGAATATTCCACCTTGGAATGGAATCTTGGAATCCTTGGAATCGTATTCCAAGTGCCGAACGTTGATGGGAAACACTACCGCTTAGATGATAGGGAGGCTGAAGACCGGCGGTAAAAATAGAAGGAGAGAATTGTCATTGACAGGGGGCAGAATTGAAGAATAATTTTAGATCAAAGAGAGAGGAAAGATGCAAAGGAAGTTTACTCGCGTACCATTAATCTGTAGCGCTCTGCCACCAAACTTTTAGGCCAACCGATGCGCATTTCATGACAATGACAAACGCCTTTAGAACTGCAAACACCATCAACTTTGCGGGTCCTCAGGATTGGAATGAACGAAACCCCAAATCTCATCCGCTGTCTACCCAGAATACCATCTTCGCCCCACCATAACCATAACTCTCCAAAAGAATTTCACCAGAAGAAAACATGGATTTTGAGGGCTTGTATTATTCTCACTTCGCTATCTCATCGCAGCTCAGAAGAAGATACAATCAACAGGGAAATGATGCCAGGACGCCTTGTATTTAATTTGCAACTCATATCTGTTTGTCCCATCCTTCATGCACCGACAAACAAATCCCATTTCCCTCACGTCCAGCCTTGAAACAAGTTTCGTTGGTTAATTTTCATCGCGTTGGTGAAATTTACTGTGCAACTCGCTTGCCCTTGGCATTCTTCTTTGGGGTATCGCCGATTGAAAGATCTATTGGAGGAAGTAGTAAGTGAAATGTTCCAGATATAATGGTAAAAGGGATTGGGCGTTTTGATTGGGTTATTGGGGTAAGGATGGGAATCGGTGGGGTATAAGGGGACGGGAACGTACTTGGTGGGAGGGATTGCTTTAGCTTCTCGACCTTCTCGGAATCCTTGAGGACGAGAGTGTAGAGGTGGCGTTGGCATCGGACCTTGAACTTGACGATTGAGCTCTTCTTGTTTCTCTTTATGCGTGCGGCTGTGTGACCCTCGAGTTAGTTCCGATTCGAAAATATCCTCATCCTCATCCTCGTCCTGATCGCCCATCCGTCATTCCTCAACCATTTGAACACCCTTCAGACGTCTTCAATCCTTTCTACAAACTCGCGCCCATCATATCAAGATACCGCGCATCGCCTCGGGAACTCGTAGGGAAGAAAACACATACAAGAAGCATCCTTTCGTCTGCAAACCTCAATGAACTACCAGCAAAAATAAATTAGTTTCAACCCTTCAAAAATTCCCTGCACATCCAGCTATCCAAATGATAATTCGCAGAGGAGTTACTTACTTGCTTGATGTCGGAGATTTCGCGAGGCATTTTGGCGGTAGTGTCGAAAGTCTGCTTTTGAGAGAAATTGGACGTATATCTTTCGTTATTGCGCGGTCGCTGGTGTTGAGAATCTTCAATAGAGACGCCATTTGTGGGTGATTAGTCAGCGGAGCTCGGCTGCAGGGATTGCGATAAGGCGATAAGGCAGCAGCTTCTTGATTGTGGCGGTGCTGCGCCACAGTATGGTGGCGACGGACGACTGGCTCTTTTTGAGGGGATAGGTGTTCATTGTTAACTATTTAGCAGAAGATATTGAACTACTTTTTTTGACTGTGGAAATTAAGAGCTTCTGGTCGCCGATATCAAGGTTCTTTTCGAAGAAGTTGGCTTCTTAAGAATATCTACAGCCCCATAAACGCCATATTCGCTCGCCCCTCTCTGCCTCTCAACCCGACATCAAGATGCCAGGCACTCCTCTCGACCGAGTAATTCAATCTCAAGCTAAGGTACGTTTATATCAGACTCAGCTATATCAAATAACTACTAACAACCCTCACAGAATGTAATCCTCGGTAAGCCGCATTCACCAATGACAAGATCACCTCTCTAACAGTCATACCAAAGCATTCGCAGGGATCATAACAGCCAGCGCCGTCTTCACAATCTGGGGCCAAGATATCTTCCCCCAACAAGCAGATCCCACTGGTAGTACGTAAAATAACCATCCGACATATTTCCCTTCAATTTTCCGCATTTACACAAACCAAAGTCTAACCCCTCTGTTTTCTCAGACCCAGAAAAATGGGATATCGATGAGTTACGAAGATGGCTTGCATCCGTACGTTGCGTCCCTCTTTATCCCCCTCCCCTTCATTCTCTCGGCAAATTTTGTTATGAAATTATGTTATGAGCTTTCTCACGAATCCCCAGTTCTTACCAATATGAAATATACAGAGAAATCTACATCCCGAAGATAACGCGACGAAAGAGCAACTTCTTGAGAGAGTGAAGGCCAATTTGAGGATTCCTAGAGTTTGAGTTTTGAGTGATACCCGGTCATATGCAGAGGAAGGAAGTTGGATGAGAATAAAGAATGAGGGGGTCGACTTCTGAATTTAAGGTTGATGGGAAGACGTGTTGTTGAGAGGAGATGATTGAGGTTATACTGAGCATGGATTATTTTTCGGGTTTACGAGACAGTGTCAGTAGATGAAGAATTTAGTCTACTCGTTTCTCGGACGTAGTTGTATACTTGATGGGTCTTTAATATAGCATCATACTGAATCCTATACGTTAAAAGAGGTGATAGAGAAGATATGATTTCGCAGTATGAAATACTGAATTGCTTTTGTTCTTCAATCTAGTTACATCTGATAAACGTCACGTTAAGACATACACATGAACATCCTATTCGGGTATTCCTGGTTGAGTTCTCAATTTTCAATTTTTCATTTTCTGTTAACTTTAGTCAAGAATGTACTTAAATAACGATCGGTTCCCAGACGGCAGGGGATTCAGAAACAAGGAAGGGAAAAGACGAGAATCTATATTAAAAAACACATATTTTTCAAGTAAGGACAGACAGAGTCCCGAACAAAAGTTTCATTATAGTAGTTCCTCGTTGATTCCCTATTTACTTTCCCATATCCCATTCACATCCTGCCAAAACCAACCTATCACTCATCCCGTTTCCTGATCCTCTGACGGACACTATCAAAAACATCAGCCCAAATTCCCGTTGCAAATTCCCAAATTCTCCAATCCACAACACCGTCTTATAAGATGCAATACTTACAATCCAACGAGGATAGTCCGTAGTCCATTCATATCCATAGCACTCGTTCGTATCGGTAAAAGCGTAGCGACACTACAAAAAAAGCCACAATCAGCATACCATCGAAAATAAAAGCAAATCCAAACAACCCATCACTCTGTCTTTGCCGTTTCCTGATTCTCCGACGGACATTATCAAAAATATCAGCGCCAAATTCCAATATTTTCCAATCCACAACACCGTCCTATTATTTACAATCCAACGAGGCTTTCTCTTAGTCCAGGCATATTTTTGGCACCTGTCCGAATGCGGAGGAAGAAATTTACACTACATAACAAAATCAAATCAAGACAAAATCTTCTATATTACAAACGTGGAGAACATTCTTGGTCCGGATCCGGAGAAAGAGCAAAAACCTCACCATCCAGCCACCCGACCGCTTGTACTCTCCAGTATCCCATACTAGATCTGCACTACACGGCGCAATCCCAGTCATATATCCGGGTTTGAAATAGGTTGCTGATGCCAAGGTGGCGAGTGCTATGATGTGGATAAAATGCATGTTGGACTGTGTATGGTGCAAGCGTTGTACTGCGACGAGAAGTTGATTTTGGGAGGCTGCATCATTTCCGATAAAACATCAAGGGATTTATACCCTCCAGTGTTCCGGAATAGTATAGAATGCTGGGGTTTTCTAATTGGAGCGCAAAGTACGTAAATTAAGATACAATTTCGCGGACCGATCGTTAATATATCAACAAAGTATATTAAACTAATTTTGATCTCATGCCACCCAAAACACCACTCTTAAGGTAACATCATATTTTAAAAAATCATTTAAGCATCTGTATTCTCCGGTATTCCAGTACAGTATTGGATATGGCCATTTCCTTATTAGAGCCCAAGGAATGTATACGGAGATAATTCGTTCTTGGTGACAGGGTGACAGGGATTTGAAAAGGGACCCCAAAAACAAACCCCTTCCCTGTCCTGGTACAAACTAGCAACGATATACTCCCCACTTGACACAGACCAACCTGCCATATTTTGTGGCAATGTTATCTGTAAACAAAACAAGACTCATCTAAGTAGGTGGTCCCCCCGAGAGTCTACTGAAAGTATTTAAACCTCTCGGTTCTACCAAAACACAACCACAACTACAACCACGACTCGAGAAATACGCCCACCAATCAATCTTCTTCCCACGCTTAGACTTCTAGATCGAAATGCCGATATATGCAGCCTTATAACAACAAAAGAAATAAGAGATAACTCCAAAGTCACAGAAGTCCAGAGCTCCATGGAACGGATTTTGGGGGACGTTCAGATCTCCAAAGCAGATGAGATGCTTAGCGAGATTTACTGCGTGGTAGTTTATTATGTAGAGTATGTTCAACAAACTGGTAGGACGCCCAGTTACCCAATATATCTCTGGTAGTTTGTTAAAGACAACCAAATGGAAGTAAGTAGTAATGATAAATTCTTATAGGCGCCTCAAACTTTATTCAGTATTCGTCGCTTAATTACGTACTTTCAACAACTAAATCATAGCTTAGTTCTAGTTCAGTTTCAGCTCCTGGTTTTTCTTAGGTGACCACAGTTTTGTTGCACATCGCAGTTCAGCTGGTGACTATCTTTTTCTTAGGTGGCTTAAAAATTTTCAGCTCGCTACAACGGTTATTTTGCGGTATGGCGATTTCAGGTTAGTGCTCTAGATCTTATGCGAAACAAAGTCTAATAATTTAAATAGAGCTGTACGACGACCTTAAGAGGACACAGATAACATTAGTAGGACACGAGAGGGGGATTCTATCAAAAACTATTAGAAAATCAGTTTGGAAATGTAGAAAGAAGACTTCGTGATGGAAGAAATCAACATAGTCTAATACTAGGGGGGCCTTCATCAAGTATCCAGTGACATCTATTGATTAATAGGCAAGCACACATATGTACACTCAAGCATTAACAGATATCCTCAATCTTCTGCTCCTTCCCATCATGAGACCCCAAGTCAAGCTTTAAAGTCCTCCCAAAAAGCTCGAGAAGAATCTCAAAACAAATCTTAGTAATAGCCGGATCATACCTCCCCTTAGACAACTCATCACGAATAAATGCATCTGCAAAATCATCAGCCACACCTCTCAAACACCGTTGAAATGAAACTTACGTTGTGCCCCGGCAACCTCATACCAAGAAAATATAACGCCTGAATCTCTTAGCGTTTTCCGAATCAGATCTCGTCCTTCGGGTGGGACATGGTTATCTTTGGTGCCGTGGATCAGTGCTAATTCGGCTTTGATTTCTTTCGCACGGGAGAGCGAGTCGTCTTTCATGCCGGCTCCGAGAGTTGCGGAGTGCAGGTCGGTTGCGAAGTAGGTTACCACGGCTGAGACTCGGGGGTCTAGTGCACAGCGGTAGGCTAGATGGCCTCCGAGACACTGCAACGGGTTAGAATGCTTTGTAGAGAGGGAGCAAATCGGTATGAGACTCATTCGCAGCCATTGTAATCTAAGAAGCTAGAAACAATAATGGGACGTACCATGCCTGTGGCTCCTATCCTGCCATTGCATGTTGGAAGTGATAGAAGAGCGTCAATGGATAGAGTTGAATCCTCATCGTAACCCGCTAGTGTCTATAATATTAAGTTATTACTTTAAATTGACATGTTTGGATATATTACCTTCTTGATCTTGTATTCATTGCCGGCATCCGTACCAGGAACATCGTATGCTAGAGGTTCAGGACCTGTGAACTCATGATATGAGGATGGAGCTGCAACAATATAGCCTTGACCTGCAATTTGACGAGCGAAACGTGCTACTGGGCCGGTGACTACAATTAAAGAATTAGTGCTAGTGCTTGCCAATTCTCTGTCTTTCTATGAATATATAGATGCATAGAACTGAAGATTGAATTGGAAGCATGCCAACTTGACTTACCTTGGTAAATCTCTGAGAACAAAACTACACCAGGAAAACGTCTGGAGAGACAAATCAGCTATCACTTCTTGGTATGCAATTTTTATATCACTCATGTTTTGGATTTACGCACGCGTTTGGATAACCTGGTATAGATGGGTGAAAGAGAAAGATTCCTATAGAATGCAGCACCACGCCATCAGTCTCAGCACTTCACACCCCGCAGAAAGGAGGGGTAAAACGGATTTTCTCACTCATAGAACCATCCAGGCCATTGGCCTTGGTGGCAACATCTTTGTGAGTTTCGAGGATGAGCATATTGCTTCAAATTGTTGTCAAATTGGAACCAGAACAGGAGATGTTAACATGCAACTCACACAACGGAGGGGTTCTGGGCAGAAGAGGGGTGGAGGGGTGGAGGGGCACCGGGATAAATTCAAAGTTGACCCGATGTCACGTGATTAATCTCGCGTCCTGGTCGCGAGTCTTTTTTATATTAACTCTACCTACTTGAGTAGGTATCTTCGTCTCCATTTGAGATTCAACTTCTCAACCCCGCACTCTTCACAGTCGAAACTTGAAACGCGCTGCGACGCTACGCCTGCAACAAAATTCTCTGCCAGTACCAGCACCAGCAGCATACCCTTATCCCCATATCGCGTATCGCGGCTGGCACCGACATCACCAGCATTCCTATGCGTCCAGGCCAGTTACCGACGCGTCCTCAAAAATCGGCCGAAAACATGGAACTCCGGATATAATCAGCCACGACGGGCGAACACACGGAAAATGAAGACGACAGCTATTAGAGAGTGATGGAGATCTTATTTCAATCGTAATCCAATCGACAAAGTTCTGTTATAGGGCATCCTTGCCGTATACATCATCCCAACAAAAAGCTCCCTGCAGTCCATCGTTAAATGCAGCCAGAGATGCAGAGTCCATTCTCTAACCCCGCTGCAACCTACAACCTGCAACCTCCCGGCTGAATTATTCCCAGAGGAGAATCCCGAACACCACGTACGCCTCCCAAGAGACCCTACTTTTGCCCAACGCCAAATCAAGCTGTACAGATATTTTCCCTCAAAACCTGATAGGCAAACCTCCTACCTCCAAACTCCAAAATTGATCCCGGATTGCATTGCCTCGCATCACATCTTATATTACTTCCTTGTGTCCGTCACATCACACCACTCCTCTGCTCAATATCTTCCTGATCAAAACAAAAGGCCGACACATCGAATAGCAATGGATCGAGAATCTCGCGTTGCGAGTCGTCCACCCCCTTGGACGAGTGGTAATTCCTTGACGACCCGTTGGATCGTGAATTTCCGTTCTTGAGAGAATCCAGTTCTTGTTTTACGCCCCTGTATTCTGTTTGTAGCGACTCATATGAACGAGAGAGATCGGTGTGTCGGCCTTCCAGTTCAGCCAGTCGTTGCTCGAGTTCTCTCATGTGTTTCTCTTTCCGATCCCTGAAGGCTCGCTGGGATGCACGATTCTGAGCTCTGCGGCGCTAAGAGATGGTAAGCTTGCTGTGTCACCAAGCAACCATTGGATCACCTACCGAATGCACATGAGATGATACAATCTTCTCGCTTCCATTCTTCCTTCTTCTGCGGTCGTAGTCTTCGTACAGACTCTCGATTTCCAACTCGACTGGAATGAGGCCCAAAGGCGCAGCGCCATCTTGTGTGGAATATTGCATAGGAAATGTTGGATATGACATGTAGCCATTCCCACCATATGAACTATCGAAAGTCTGTATAGATGTGAGCTTTGTCGACCACGGGCTGGTGAAAAGCAGGCCTGGGGATGCTTACATTGTAACTCAGAGGGGAGCTTGCGGAAGATTCACTTGATGTTCCATCATATAAACCTGGAATAAATTCACTAGTCGACGACATATGCTGCCCATCTGGGGAATATGACCCTGAGGCCATGGCACACAATTGGATGCGAGGGCTATGTAAGGCTGGTTGTGAATTGCGTTGAAGTTTTGACACTAGTTGGCAAGGACTGGTCAAAAAGATGGATTACACTTTTGTTGGAGGATTGAGGTTCGACAGTACTTTAGATTTGGAAATCAGAAGGCTTTTAAAATCAACAAAGGATGGGAGGCCACGCCCTTATGGGCTCGAGGCTGCCTCCTCGGTACCATCGACCCTAACGGCCGCAGGATCTTTCATCCTCGGTGTGGCCTCATCCTCAACACCACAAAAGATATTGCGTGCCGCCTGCCGTATCCGCTATCGAAGTTATTCCACAAAGGGATAATGTAATCACCAATCACAGAAAATAAGGATGTGACTTTTTGACATGGGGCTGAACTCCGCTCTCCGGGGGCAACTCAAATCTGATGGTAGTATTGACCAGGATTTCTCGAAACGTGGGAAGAGGTGGAGATGCCGACCTTCCCAAGTCATCGACCACTCAAATCATTTCGAGAAACATTACCTAAATTCGAAATCCCGTAGAGGGTCGCTTACGTTGAGCTTTCCAATTCTGCTTACTTTGCACATATTTGCTGTCGTAAGCAAGATTCTTGTGACTGCAACCCCACCTCCAATGCCAAGCTGCCCACTATACCCCTCGACTCTTGGAAATCTTTTCGAACTCATGCGGGCTGACAGCATCGGATTTAGTTCGTTGTTTGCATACTCGGGTATTGCCCGCTAGTTGTTGAGAAAACCTCTTTGTTACTCGTCAAATTTGACGCCACGAATTCAGCCGGATAGAAGCACGGCATGTTTTGGTCCATCATATTGGGATACCAGTTCGAAATGTTATGTGGGATATTTCTAGATGTTCGATGCTCAAGCTGAACAGGTTTGAATCCCTAGATCTGATAGAAGCACAGCCTTGAAAAACTACGATGTACATTGCCGTTCTCGTGGCAAACCACAGCTTCGGGTCTCGAAGGAGCTAGTTTGTTCCGTCGAGGTGCTACGTTGGATGAGGACTTGCCTGTATTCATTTATTCTCAAAGATTTCTACACAGGGCCTTGTATCGAGCAATTGATGGATACTGTGCCTTGTTGGTCCCATGACGAAAAGCTTTCGAGATCTCTGTCCTATCAGCATTCTTTTGGTCCTAAAATGGCCAGCTACATAGCTTGGTTGCAGAACAAGTCTTGGTGATCAATCGCACCAACAGAATATCCCGATAAGGAATAAGGTTAAAGAAGGTTGCATACGTGCCTGCACTTTTCTGCAGCGTATCTGCCAATCAGAGACATAGTCTTCTTTTGGGAGATGAGAAGTGTGCTCTACGTAATACACTTTCAGATGACTCAGGCGTTCTCTATTTATCCATCGATACCGAAATGCAAATGGAGTGCAGCATGGTAGGCTTTGCATGTTTGACTTTAAGATTTTGCCAGGGCAATATGGTACTTGTTCTACTAACAGCCAGCACAATCATCTCAAGAAGCTAACGTTCTACCACCAGACAACAGGGAATTCTCGACGATGTTCCGTCTTCAATTCCATGAAAGTCGTATTCTTCAATTTACCGTCTTACGGCAAGCCTTCACGAAGTAGGGGGCCCACGTGGGAATAGGAGCATCCTAAAAGCCCCGATCGCCATAGAGACCAGGGTCCTCATTACTGCGTCACAGCCCCTTCAGCTTGAAGATTTGCTTGCTTTGTCTCTGCGAAAGTCAACGCTTCCAAAAGGGCATTTCTCGTATTTGGACTTCTCTATTTTGACAAAACAGATCTATTCATAGAGTAGCACCGAAGTGGCTCAAACACGGGAAACAACGATCAACGGTTGTAGGAAGAATCCCGGGAAAGTCCTGAGCCTTTGGATGGAGTACAATATGTATCATCGATGTCGGCAGTGGCAGCGTAACATCAGCACGCCTTGATGAGCGGCTGCATCGGACCTTTGCGGATCTATCTCTTTGGTCTACGGGAGGATTGCGGGATCATGGAATCACGACGCGTTCTTACGGGGTAGACTCGTAGAGAATAATCTGTGGCTTTGCGCCGAATTGGTCAATGCCACTTTGCTCGAACTTTACTAGAGCAGTGCTCTCGAATATGCCTTTTCTCAATCCTCTCTATTAGGCAGGACCATTTTCTCCGCCTGATTTTCGTCTGATATTTTCACAAAGCAACTCACTACGCTAGTATACCCCCCATCATTGAATCCTGCAAGGCTACTCAAATACTTCTTCAAAGTCAGCAAGACAAGTTTATCTCCGGGTTGTGGACATGGAAGTCATCTAATCAAATCAGCTCACATGTAAAAGGCGTTAATCCCACAGTGCTTATGGAGATGGTTCTTTGTTACGTTTCTCCAGATCAGGCAATTATCTCGACCTCATTGACGCACGATTATAGCATTCAAAATGTCCTAAAAGGAACACGTCGAACTCCGACAAAAACTAGGAAGCACTCCGTTGTCCGTTGCCTGTTTCTCGAAATATACTTCCGTTGATTCGAAGCAGATATCCGTACGGAATACAGACAGGCTACTCGTTTTCCTGAGCGGTGTACATGTTGTCCCACGAGGCCACTCGTTCCTACGTCAAACCCCAGTTGAAAAGCTTGGGTGCCCTTAGAGCCTCCAAAGTGGAGCCAAACTTAAAGATATAGATCTACATTTGCGTCTCGGGTTCCCAAGCACCACTTTGGTTGGTGGAAAAACAAGCATACCCACCCTTTACAAGTTGACAGCGATCTGGATACGATTGCCATGGTGTTTCATTTGCAGAAGGGCCGGGTTTACTCTAACCATTGACCGCCTCGATGTCCCGGCACGGCCCAGTACCACGAGGAGAGCCCGCTGATATGACGGTTATGCATGGAAACCGGGTCGAACCCTCATGGAACACCACACATTGCAGTCTCGAGATTCTAGGGGTCCTGTCAGCTTGTTGTTTCTCCGGGCTCCTCCTCGGTGTTTGCGAGAGCCACGATATCAAAAACCCCTCGTGTCTATTTTTCCTTCATACCTTGAACTTTAACCATTCTTTTGCTTGTTCATATTTCAAAGTAGAATCCTGGACTCGATGCCTTACATCTGAGCCTCAAAAGTCCACCGTCAAGCCTGTCTCAAGATCCAAGCATCTCGTACCTACAGCAGTATCTGATCTTACAGTCTGACTCCCACAACAGTGGTTCCGTCCTTCGACATCAAACTCCGTATTCCGACCTTCATGTCCGACGAGGAAATCTCCAAAGTCCATCAAGTCAGGATACCTTCCCCAGATCAGGAACTCGCTTCTCCATAAAACTTCTCCCCCCCTGACTCCACTGGTAAGCTTATCATTGGATGTAACCACCCGAAATCGCAGATCGTCAACCATTTCCCCTCTCCTTCCCCATACACTACCGCACGCCTTCAACTTGTAGGTCCACACAAGACAAGCCATTCAAGCGAAGAAACTCTTCGTGATGATGAGGGTGGTGAAAATATAAAAAGTGAACAAGGGGGTGTTGGTGGGGTGCAAAGAAGGACCCTGGAATTGTGAATCATCACCTTGCATCAACGGTGCATAACCCACTCTGAAAAGCCCCCCACCATACATATACCATACATATTTCGAGGCAGTACCTCTTTCCGTCCTAGAGTGCAGACCACCAGGACCAAAACCAGCCCACTGACCCCTCATCTTGAAATAACAAACATAGCCATCTCGTCCATGGCCATTGGGTAGCCTAATGATACCCCTCTCATGAGGGGTATCGCCAAGTACGAATAGACGATGCTTCTCGCGGCAACACAACGCAGCCTTCGGGTCTAAGGTTAAGCGACCGGGTTTACTTGGAACTGGGGCTTGCTTGATCTTACTTCATGTTTGTTGTTGTTGGTGGGTTGCACAAAGTATTGTACTACAATGTAAGTTTGTGTAGGACGAATCAAACCCCATTTCTCCATCGACATCGACATCGACATCGACATCGACATCGACATCGACATCGACATCGACATCGACATCGATATCGATATCGTGGAGGGCATCAGGTTACATTTCGCGAGGTTAAGCCACATCCATATATATCTATACCATGAACTACATACAGTCCGTTTCGTACGATACGCCACACCAACATACCTACACCACATCCACGATAATCCAGGGCAAACTATGATTACTATTCATCAAGGGATGTGGAATCAAGACGTCACACGTCACACCACACTTGTATGTAGGCTTTATGTAGAGTATGTAGGATATATAAATAGACCGCGAATCAAATTCATCTTAACATCTAAGCTAACCTCGTGGAGGGCGTCAGGTGATATTTAGTGTATTCAACGAAACCCGCCACATACTATACATACCATATTTACATACATCTAAGAATTCGGAACTCCTCAGTACCAAGACAGATAAAACACATGACCACTACAGCCTACTCACTCTACTCTACTATACTCTACTCTTCCATGATCCAGAATCAAGACATACGCCACGCGCCACACTCCTTCTGTACTTAACATCTGGGACTAAGAGGAGGGAAAAGGAAAAAAAGAGATCCGATAATCGGACCATTGTAATTCGAATCAAGTGAATCATGCGATGATATCTAGATCTTTCTTTCCTGAGTATTAGATGACGATTTTATCAAATTACCCCGATACTAGTAGCGTGGACGTAGACGTAGACACCTACTGAAGGGTTGATAATTAAGATAAATAGGAATAAGATAAGTCCATTGTCAAGTGAGAAGTGAGAATTATAGTACGTTCATGATCACTTGGTCTATACTGTACTGGACTGGACGACTGGTGGTTGGTAAGATTTACCTGGATACTTTGATAGATAGCTATAGATAGATAGATAGATAGATAGATAGATAAAGTTATAGAAATACGTTTTATATTATAATACTTTATATTACGTTTTACACGGTTACACTTACGATATTTACTTTACTATGATATAATATGGGTGTATACTAGGTATGATTGCTATGCTGCTTAGGTTGGGTATATAGATAGATTCAAGACGCTACACGACACACGCCATGTCACACTTCGACTTTGTATCTGGATTGGAGAGGGGAGAGGAGAGGAGAAGGTTTTGGATATAGAATCAGATCATTATGATGCGATACCAATTTTCTTCTGCTCTGTCAAACCTCACACAAATATACATACATACATACATACATACATACATAAATGCATGTCTACATCACATCACATCCCTTACTTCCCTCCCTGTCCAAGTATCCCCGATATTCTACTTGTCAACACTCACCAGCAAGTACCAACTTCAGTAAAGAAAGTGGGAAACTAGAACTGGAACTGATAGCGCCTACGGGTATATATTAATTCCATCTACCTACTATTATGTACACACACTTCTCTTCTCCCCCTCAACTCTCAACTAAAATAACAGATTGATTCCCTCTCCCTTCCATCCATCCATCCATCATACCCAGGTAGGTAGATACCCGAAAAGCACCCTACCTAACCCATGTTTCCCTGAAAGATGAAGAGAGAGAGAGAGAGAGAGAGAAGGATAATGAAAATATACATCTCTCCACATCCCCCGTCCATTATTCCACCACACCCAATCCAACCCACCCCCTCACGCCCAAATAAGTTTCTTAAAACTATGTCCCAACTGCTCCAACAACCCCGTCGCCTTCCGTGCCTCAGCAAGACTAATAATATCCCCCTTCTGCACCAGTGCCCCTCTCTCACTCTCACTCTCACTCCCAACCTCCACCACCCTCCCAGCCTTTACCATCCTCTCAACCTCCTCACAAATCCCCTCAATCTGTTCCAACTCACTCATCTGATTAGCATCCGACGAAACCGCCGATCTCGTATACAGCGCCTTCAACGCCAACACGCGATCCGCAGGCGACGAAGGACGTCCAATAAGAGCCGCAAGAGGGGCAGGGACAGAAGCAGAATTGAGACCGAGGAACTCGATATCTGGGATACGTGCAGTGTTTGCCATGGAGCGGGTATTGACGCGGGAGATGTCGTTTTTTCCGATTTTGTAGGTTATTACGAAGCCGACGTTTCTTGATTCGTCGGCTTGGGAGGCGGTAAGGGTTGAGGTGATGTAGGTCCCGTATTTGATGCTAATGATGTGATCGAGGGAGACACGTTCAAATGAGGAGACTTTCTCCATGTTCCAGTCGAAACGACAAGAGTATAGTCCGGAATCAGTGAGGAGGAGGATGGATTCCTCGAAGGGAGTGGATTTGATGGTGTTCGGCACGTTAGGAGTGAGTAGTGTCCAGCCACCGATCATTTCTTCGTCTTCGTCCGCGATGACCATTTTTTGACAGGATTCTATGGCTTGTTGTCGCATTCGTTGCATTGACACTGCTGGGTCTCGAGACATGAGGTTAGATTCGAAGTCATCGAAGACTAAGCTTGACATATTTCCGATGAAGAAGTCTATTGCCGCTTGGCTGAAGAAATCATTCACGATACTGTAAGAAGAGTTAGTAAGTACAACATAAGCTTGATCTTGTTCTTGTGGCCACATACCCGCTGTAGAATCTGGATATCGAGAGACCCATGTCGGTTATAGCCCCCTTATAATCCCGTTTTCGTGTACGCGTAAAGTCACCTTTCATAGCAGCAGTCGAGGCATACTGTTTAGAAACTGCATCACCATTATCCGCCCATAACATATTGAACCATTGATTGGTTTGGTCGACCTGAAGACTGAAATCGATCCCCTCATCTTTAAGTTGCTGTTCTAGCGCTCGTTTCCCAATGTAATTCTGGACCACATTCGTCCGATCGAGACAATCCATACAATTGGTCCTTAGAACGCCGCTTTGCTTGGATGTCTGAACGCCGTTGGCCTCCACTGTAAAACCAAACTCATCGAGTTGGTCTCCGAGACTATCTATGAGTAAACCTACATTTTCAAACTTCATGCCCCGACAAGCTGAATGAAAATCGAACCACTCAAATTCAACCTTCTTTCCGCCAATCCCCCCTGACTCATTTAGCCGAGTGGCAAACTTTTCGAACTGTCCGCCAACAATGGCTTCAGGGCCGTGTTTCTCGACCAGTGAAGCTACCTGAACACGGCCATACCGTGAAGATATGTTGTCGAAATGTTTGCTAAATGCATTGTAATTTGTTTCTACAGAGTGCTGAATTTGGGGAACTGGTTTGAATGAATATGGTGTCTGAGAAAAGAAAATGGGGATGCTTCCTCGCAGTTGCACGAACGAATGGATCTTAGACGTTGGTTTCCACTCCGAATCTGCTAATATCTGTTCTGTTTCAACACTGTTAGCAGTATGACCCTCCTCATCTACTCCTCGTCGCAAGTATCGTAGGCCAGCACGTTTCACTGATCTCCGGGATATCAAAGTTAATGAAAATGATTTCATTGTATCCCGTCTGATCGGACTCTTGCTTCGATCCCTCAGTACTCCAAAAGCCCCGTCCATATCTGGGATTTTTCCTTCTTGGGATATTCGAGGTGACAAATCCTTCATTTCCATTGAGCACTTTTCAGCGCCATCTAGAACCAATATTGGTTGCGGAGGATCCGTGTCCATCTGGAATTCCCTTTGCCCAACGTATCCTTGAAGGAGGGGTAAAACCAAAGGGCCTTGCCCAGCATCAACGAAAGGCTGCACGATATGTCGATTCCAGAAGAATAACGGATCAGCAGTCTCGTGAAGATACCCCTCGGTGTTTGTGGCTGGCCCTTCATGATTTAGAAAACTTCGAGTAAGATCATAATCGTAAGAAAAGTAGAAACTTCGCGACGAGCCAAAGTACAACTGGGCAGTTCGTAGTAGTTTTGGTACTAGAGCTCCCGCGACTTCTTTGGCCTTCTTGCCAGTCTCATCTAAAACATCGTTTCTGTCGCTCTGATCGCCAGCATCACTGCTTGTCGTCGTATCTGCTCCGCTATCACCCGTCCTTGGTGCACTTTGCTCTTCCGAAGGACCCATCCCAAGATTCCGTCTCTGATCAGCAGTCCATCCTTTCTTCGAAAACCACTCCTTGGCAAATCTCCCATAGCCACCTTTCTTAGAGATCACATCCTCTGCAACACTACTCTGCGTCTTCTTATGTCCATTCGAGCTAGAGCTCATCACCACAGGTTGTGCTTCCTGGTCATCAACATCATCGCTACCTCCTCTAGCTCCGTAGTCTTCATCTTCACTATCCTGCTCGTCCAACTCGTGTCCATCAACGGCGCCTTTCTGCAATGCAGTCTTAGTCTGTTCGATCGAGGCGCTGGCTTCGACTCTAGACGCAAGTGGAGTAACAGCCACCTCAGTAATCACATATATAGGCTTCCCTTGTATCTGCGCAACTTGCTGACGTCGGGTAATCGAGATAAGAAAGGAGGTTTTAGAAACAGTCAACAACCCTATGCGATTCGACACCAATACGTCAGCGGGGTTCCTCTTCTCCACATCTCGCTCCAACCCAAGATAAAAACCGCAAGCCGCAAAGCTCAAACCGCAAATCGCAAACCGCAAACCAAAAGATCATAAAACACTCACCCACAATCCCAAAAGCCTCAAAACTCCTCCCCCCATCCCCATCCTCGGCATCCGGCTGCCTCAACACGGGCCCAATATTCACCTCATTATACGCGATTTTCGTCGCCGTCGCAGTGCGCTGCTGCGATCCCTTATGCGCCAACGGCTGCAAGACCAAGCCATCAACGGCAGCAAAGATCAGGATCTTGCGAACGATACCAGGCATGCTGGTTCTCTGCGCTATCTCAAGGAGGCATTTGGAGGGAATCAAAGACGAGGCGGTGACTTGGAAGAAGAAGGGTGTAAGAGTAAGTCAGATGTAAATAATCTAACTTCCCGAGGTATTGTCTTGGCACCCCCACTCGTGAATGTTGCAGATGACGTCTATGCGACTACCCCACGGCTAGCCCGAGATCCCAGGTTGCAGGTGAATTGAGAATGTGGACACGTGCGTGTGGATCAGATGAAGGGTTTTGTTGATGGTGTTTTTCAATTGTTTTAGACAGTTTTGAGGGATCACCTGAGAGGAGTTTTGGTTGTTACGGTCTATAGTAAACTTGAGACGACGGTAGGACGAGGGACAAATAAGAGTACGCCGCGGGAGACAAGAACTCGGTTCTTGTTTTTCCAAGACTCACACAATTATAATAATGATATTATACGAGAAATGTGAGATAATTAAAATTTGCGCTTCTTCATCAACAAAAACAAGTCCATAACATTTGAGTAATAAATTCGTTGCCCTACGAAATCAAACAAAATAAGTTCTCAAGCTATACTTGTACACATCGAAATATCTATATGAGTCGTGACACCTCTTACAATCCCGGGGTCCAAATTCCAACCCTCGAAACTTTCTTTTAGTCTAAGAGACACCGCTGCGCTGGGAGCCTCCGAAGCTTGAATTTTCGGAAATATCTCCGGCTTCCGGTTGAGAAGTGACTTCCAATGTTCCATCATCAAATTTGTATACTATAAACAAGTATCGCTTATTACCTCACCCCGTCCCCCCCTCTTATTCAAATCCATCGATAGAAATCCCATCCCCCCAAAAAGTCCCTTCATTCAACGAGAGAAATCTCGTCGGAAAGAGTCCTCAAAATCTCATTTGAGGAAACAGTTCGTCACCCCATCATTATTACCAGCCCATACTCTATATAACTCCAAGCCTCCAGATCACATAGAAAGGCCATATGTGTTGTTACAGTTTCATGTGACTCATATCATATCTTTCATCCATTGAATTCAAATACTAGCTAGCGATAGTCAAAGCAAAAAGGGGGTATCAATCCATCCATCATCCATCAATCCATATCATCCATATTGAGCGCCAGTAAACACCCATCCATCCATCTATTCAAGCAAAGAAGAAAAGCTAAATACCATCCATCATAATCATCATAACTCAATCCCGTGACCCCATTATGCCCACAAATATCCGTCGCCATATCTGTCGACAAAGAAGAGAAGAAGAAGCAAAAGATTCGGAAACATGGCTAGGCTTTCTCAGGATCATTAATCCCACCAGTAGTAATGATATACGTAGCCTCTCTCTCCGGACAATCTACACCACCAAGATCAGCACAACCCCCTTCAAAATAGTATCAAAACATATAACTCACCAGGCGAATCAACAATCTTAGCAACCCGCTCCTCACCCCGTCCCTTTCTCAAAAGTAACCGGGTCGTAGAAGCGTGCGCAAGAATATGTCCACCAGCAGGTTTCCTTCCATCAGCACCGGCAAAGAGCGCCGAAGCACCAGGATCAGACATAACTTGGTTCGTCTACAACCTATATTAGCTCATCCATCCAATATAACTCAGATGTGCTGACATACCATGAGAACAGCAAGGTTAAACTCCTCCGCCATTTGCGTAGCACGTCTCAGAAAAGATCCAAGGACCTGTTGACGTTCCGAGAGTTCCCCACGACCCGAGTAATCCGTACGGTAGAGTGCCATGACACTATCGATAATCAAGAGACGGTACTCATTCGTTGCGAAGTTGGACGCGAGAGCCTCGAGTAACTCGGTTTGCATCTGTCAAAATCAGTTATGTATACCCGTGATTGTGACACACTTGAACCTACCTCACTATTTTGGGCTCTGGCATAGGAAATGTTCTCGCATGCTTGATCGGGGTCGACTATTGCCGTTAGCATTCGATTTTCCTGGGCTGAACAGGGGACTTACCTCCAAAACGCTCTGCAATTTCCATGATTCGCTCTGGTCGAAAGGTGCCTTCAGTATCTGCCGGCAGGATTAGCGAGCTTACGGCAGAAAGAGGGGGGGAGAGATTAGGCTAACCAATATAAGCAACCTTTCCTTCGGCACCACCCATCTCCTGCGACATACAGTATTAGCAACACGTGACGATGCGAGTTGGAAAGACGCTTACCTTGGGGAGCTGAGCTATGACTGCCATGGTATGCGCGAGCTGGGTTTTGCCACATCCTGTTATTGGTTAGTCGTGGCCGAAAGCAGAAACTATGACCCAGCTCACTGAACTCTCCGTAGACCTCACTGATACTCATAGTCTGAAAACCACTACAACCAATTAGAAAAAGACCTTGTTCCTGTACAACTGAACATACCCGTTCAAACAAGCATCAAGCTGCTTACTGCCAGTAGAAATACGAATGCACTTCTTGCGAACCTGACCCAATTCCGCAGCCGTGATGAAACCACTTGCACTTGGCTACCCCAAATCATCAACCACCACCATTAACCGCCAATCGTAAAAGCCAAAAGCAGAAGAGTTACTCACCGACATCTTCTTAGCAGCCTCCTTAATCTTCTCAACCTTAATATCAGAGAAACCCTTAATCTTGAGGAGACGTTTGGTAGTGCAGGATATCAAGCTCTGCTCAAAATCAGCAAGTTGCAACGTGAACTCAAACACATAAGTATTTCATCATAAATAATAAGAAAACATACCGCAACAGTATGGATATTATTAGCCTTCAACTTGGCAATATCCGTAGCTCCAATACCTGTTGCGTAGCCATCAGTCATCAGTCCCATCATACAAGCCAGCAAGCAAGCAAGGAAACACGCGAATGAGAAGCAAAACGAAAGAAACATACCATGAGCCTGAATCTCATCGATATCAAGGATACCGACCTCCTCATCATCACTAACAGAACCCGAACCACCAGCCATCTTGACAATGACTTCCTTCCTTGTCTCCTCGAGACTTCAAACCTCAACGCGTAAGTAAGCCCCCTCAAATCCCCAAGCTCAACACTCTTTCCCCCCCCTAACACTCTTTCTCCCCTAGTACCCCCTCCCAATAACCACCCCCCTAGCCCTAGCCCTCCTCCACCTAACCCCCGCAACAAAAACAACACCCCCAACAACACCAACAACCCCAACGAACCCAGCAAACAAAAATAAACCAACAAACTTCGCAGGACCCCAGAAGTCAGATGATCCGACTGACATGGAAGGTCAGAACCTTGCCCTGTAAGAGGAGAGACGCGTTGGGTCGAGTTTCCAAATGTAGGTATGAACGGGATGGGATGATTGTATGTATACCCAGGTTAGGAAGGTTAGTAAGGTTAGGGTCGTGTTGGGTGTCGGCTGTTGGATCCCAAGCTGGAGACAATCGGGAAGGAAGGAAGGAAGGAAGGAAGGAAGGAAGGAGCTGAGGGTAAGTGGTTGCCCGACAGCTGGAGCTGGAGAGCAAGAAGGGAAAACCGGCTCGGCTGCCTGCCTGCCTGCCTGGACCGGGCCGCGGTCGCGGACTCGAGACTCGTAGGTGGGTGCGTTGGCTGGGTTCCAATTGACAGCAGCAGTACTCAAAGCTGATTGTACTGTACAACATACCCATCTAGGTGACTCGTAGACCCGTCGTACCTAGGTATAACAAGGTGTAGGTGTAGATGTAGGTACCTACCTACCTGTAAGTATAGGTACCTACCTACCTATCGTGAGAAAAAGTACCTAGGTACCTACTCGTAACTTTACAAGTACAGGATAGATACATAAGGAGGTACAAGTAGGTACCTACTTCCCTTAGTTCCAGATTGGCTAAGTAGCAGTAGGTAGCTATAGGTAGGTACTTATGTTTACATCTTTAGTCAATATCAAATCATCCTCACAATAAAACATCATCACAAAACACGCAAAAAAAAGAATACTGATCAAAAAAATCATATTAAGTTTGGACTCAAGCCTCGATTCATCGAAAAGGGAAAAAAGCACACTGCTCGCTGCTCTGCTCTGCTCTACTCGCTGCCGCAATTAAGCCACCTACACGCATCCATCTCCCCTCCCCATTCCGTCACCCCATTCCACTCTATTGCCTGCCATCTCTCTACCACTCGCTACCCTTTCCACCTCCCCCCACCAGGTTTTGTACTGTAATGGTAAATCTTCGCCTCCCATCCTCCATGTAGTTTCTTTCAAAAAGGAACAGAAGAAAGAGAAAGGAAAACAAGTGTCCTCCAACCCACCCATCCCTTGCCCCAGGGAACAAGAAAGAAGAAGGAAGGGAAGGATAAACCACTGATTTCTACCCGAGAAAACAAACATGAGAAAATTAAATTTTGTTGATTCGTTGACGCCACCGTAGTGTAGTAGAGAAACAAAGGTCAAAATGCGCTATCTACCGGGCAAGCCAAAGTTCGTAAAAGGTAGGGAAAATTGAATTATCGTGCAAAAAAGAGCTTTTGGGGTTTCATGTGTGGAGAGAAAAACATGCGTAGACCAGGCGCCGTGTAAAAGCAATTCCGTAAGAGTGAAAAAAACGTCGATTTTTTCGTATGCCGAGCCGGGCATTATGCAGAACAGAATGAGTGGAAAGACGATCCTTGTTGTGTCCAAAAATACAGATATGAAAAGCGATGATCTGGTAAAATGTCACAGGTCGGCTACAATAGTTCATCGTATACTATTGCCCTGTGTTGGTCCAATCAGGGACCGACCTATGCAATAGGTTGAATGGGTGCAACGGCAGCCGGAACACCATGGTCAACACCATCAGCAGTGTGGTCTCCATTGGTAGCCTTTTGTGGGCCTATATCAAAAGTTAGTAGGTGAATTTAGAAATAAAACACGTGAGGTACAGGGCAGGGTTCGCTATGACTTGAGCATGATGGGGCCACAAGTATAAGCATGAAACAAACGCGGGGTTAGAAACTCAAAACTTACAATCTCTGGAGATATGACCTGCCTCACCACATTGGTAGCAAGTCTTGCCGGCTGTGTTCAAGGGTCCACCGTTAGGCGCAGTGCAATCACTGTACTTGGTTAGTTTACCCGTGGTTTCATGAGGCAATGATGTCAAGACTTACCGAGAAATGTGTCCCAACTTTCCGCAGGCGTAGCACTTCATGGCCTGAGCCTGGCAATCGCGAGCGAAATGGTTTGGACCACCACATTTGTAGCATGTTGCCGGGCGTGGGCCTCCACTGAATCCACCTCCACGAGGAACAAATCCGCCACCAAAACCTCCTCGAGGGGCACCGATTCCACGACCAGCACCACCAATAGGACCTGTACCAGCCGGAGCCGGGCAAGAACGCTGTAAAATATCAGTATTCGAGCATTTTTTGACAATTGTGACAACTTACAGCCAAATGGCCGGGCTGACCACAGTTGTAGCATCGACCACCCGTACCAGCTCCGCTGAGTCGTAGAGTTGGGCAGTCAGCCTGGACGTGGCCTAAACCCTGGCAGTGGTAGCATTGCTTTGCCTCGGTGGTTCGTGGCAATGGACAACCGTTGGATTCGTGACCTATTATGTGGTTAGAAACGTAGGTAGTGGAAAAGAGATATTGAGAAAGGTGGAGTTGTACCTGGTTGCTTGCCTGAAAAGAAGAAATGTTAGCTGGCTTCGTGGAACAAGGGAGGATATCGCAAGGGATGAGCATACAATTGTAGCAGAGACGCTCAGCAGAGGAGCAAACTTCAGCATAGTGACCAACGTTTCCGCACTTGTAGCAAGCACGACGCGAAAGGGACGACATGGCGACTAGTTTATGTGTCTGTTCAGTCCCATCATCAGCACAGCACGTCACAAATGCGCCATCCTCCGTCGTCCATTCCTTGACAATTCGGCGGCAGCGGTGTGGGGGAGCGAGAGCATCTGATCCGTCGCGATCACGGTCTGATTGCAGCCATTCCTCAACCCTGGTGGTTGGCATGTTTGTGGGCACGGAAGGGTCTTTAAATGATGGTTGATTTGGAGAGAGTTTGGGGATCAGCCCGTCGGCGTTGGATGACGACCATCTGCGCGGGCTGCAGGATGCATAAATCTTGTGTGACTGACGAGCTCTGAGTGATGTGCGAATAAGATGGACGCTGGCAGGAGGCTCGCTGCGGTTGTGGTGTTGTGGAACAGAGGTTGGTATCCAGTCAGTCGTGTGGTTATTGCCGCCGCTTGGTGAGATTTGCTGATGAGTCGCCTCTGTATCCACCATTCGCTGGCGCAAAGAAAGGGAGGATGCGACGGACCGCAGACGACCGCACAACAGCGAGAAACGAGACATAATACTTACAGTGCAGTTTGTTTGATTGGTGACGATGATGATTATTGGGTTTCTGCGTGTTTTGCGAATTCCAGTTTCCTTCCACAATCAGCAACTTCTCTCAACTTCCTCCCTGGTACAACGTCGCGCAAGGTGGACTGCAAAATGATGATGGGGTTTGTAGGAGGCAAATCTATGTCAGGAACCAGCTGCACACTTGAAAGACATTTCTTGGTACTGACTAGGCTACATACGGTCTAGGTTCACGTTCTGGCCTCAATCGTAAGGTTGGTGAAGGTCGTGCTGGGGCTGGGGCTTAGAGACCACCAGAAACACCAGAAACACCAGAAACACCAGAAACACCAGAAACACCCTTTGCGAGTGAAGTTTTCAGCTGAAAAGACCATTTACCCCTTTGACTCTAGTCCCTTTCTTCCAGAATCTTCTGTTCCCAAAATATGATGACCAAAAAGGCACTTAAAGACACTCTATTTCAACTGATTAGCCTCCAATTACCTGGAAAAAGATCTTTCATGCCATCGTCTAATTTGGTTAGACGGTTATCCGGATATTCCGTTATACATTCCAACTTTGAAATCACAATATAAAATATCTATGAATTCACCATGACAAAAGAACGGAATTCACCATAATATGAAACTTATTTAATTTCCGATTTATTGATTTGACATCTGTGGTCATTACTCTTATGTTTCTATTCCTGTCCTTTATCTTATCAGATGATACCACCAACGACGTAATCAGGTAATTCCCACCCTTGAACAACCTATCACCTATCAGCAGCAACCGCTCCCCTCCTCTTTGAAGTCCCAGTACTCTCTCTGTATCAAATCAAAACATCTCCCCACCAAATCCCAAAACTACCACCTTCCCATACCAGTATGGTAGTACCATACCCCCCTTCAACCTAGGAAGACTCCATCCTCCCTCCATCCATCAACACACCCCCCCACCCCTCGCATCAAACCCACCTACCTCACCTACCTAACCACCACCACAAATAAACTTTTCATAAGGCGCGTAAAAACTTTACTTTACTCCCTACCTACCACCACCGCCACTACTCCACCTAGACACTCCCTAGACACTACCCAGCTACCTCACAAAACCAGGTCCCATCCTGCAAATGCACCGTAGATCCAAACACAAACACAAACCAAAATCCTTACACCCCTCCCCCTTCCTCAAAAAACTATATCTCCCTTGACAAACCACAAACCCACAAGGATAATCCCATCCTCACCTCTTCCCTCAACCTAGCTCTTGTAACAAAGGAAAAAAAAGAGAGTCAGTCTCCAGTACTCCATACAAAATGACGCTTTAAATTCGTCATACCATCTTTTTATAACTTCAGATATGCAAATGCTTGATACAGTACCTCACATCCTGTTGGTATAACTTGGAAGGGATAATAGTAAGGGCATATCGGGTGCCAAAGGGTGAACAACAAGCATACAAAATGGTATACTAAATAATCGTTGATTGTGTTGATCTTGTGTCTACTACGTGGAATCCAGGCTATATATATAGCCTGGATTGTCACGTGAGTAAACACCTAGAATATATCGCAACACATCCCTCATAAAGCAAAGCAAAGCGTCAGAGTCAGTCTACAATACAAGTGGCGCTTCATTGCTTCAAGCTTTAAATTCGTCATAATAATCTTTTTATAACTTCAGATATTCAAATGCTTGATACCCTCCCCTCCCTCACATCCCACACCCCTCTCACATCCCATACCCCTCATAAAGCAAAGCGTCAGAGTCAGAGTCAAAGTCAGAGTCAGTCATCTAAACTTCAAAGAGGTACGTAGGTGTAGGTACTTATTTGAACCAGCACTTGTGTATACTTTTTAGAAACGAGAAATTCTGTAAGTTTACTGTATAGAAGGGACCTCGAATTGAGTAGGGTGGGAAAGAAAATACGCAATTACTTGAGGAAAAGTCCTAAAAAAAAACAAAAAAACAAAAAAAAAAACAGTAAAAAAACATCCTAGCTCCCATTCGAGAGCGCCCAGGATATTAAACCAGACTAACTGAGTTTTTTGATTCTTTTTAGGCCGTCTTATAATGTGCGATAGATTTGAATGCCTCGCACATAGGGTGGTATTCCCAAGCATTTTGTCGAATATTACCGCTGGGCCAAGACAACTGTTCTGTTGAATTGGTGACAGTGAGGGGTCTTATTGAGATATAAGTACTTTTGTCGTTTAAAATACGGGTTATTCTTTTTTGTGCGACCAATCATATTGCGCTATAAGAGACACGTGCTGTTGAGGGATAGGTTCTGATTGGCCAGATTTTAGGGTCTATAAGTGAATAGCCTTCCTGCTGACATTAGGTTGTTTGGTTGAAGGTTGATAGCCCTACGTACGTAGAAATGACGCTTTAAACTCGTCATATAATCGTCATATCAATCTCCATCTCATTTTCTCATTATTGAGTGTCTACTGTACATCATATCACTTGCTGCTGCCTTATTTCTCTGGTACTCACCAATAAAAAGATGGTTAGGGGTTAGACGAAAAAAGGGAAAAGGGGGATTGATCAGATAGTGAAGTTGGGTTGTAGTGAAGTTCTGTTTACCAACCTCCCAAGTTCCAGATTCAAAGATAGCCAAAGATAGCCAGCCTCAACCCAAAAAGCCCCAAATTCAGAGATAAATAATTTCTTGATTTTAATTGATATGTATGTATGTATGTTAATGTGATTGGGTATTATCAGTTCCCACTCCCAACTCCCCATCGCCTTCGTCCCCTCTTTATCCCCATCCACCATTCTTCTTGAAGAACAAATATACAAATATTAGTCTACACCCCCACCACCAACAACCTCTCCTACTTTCAACCCCTTGTCAACCACCATCTCAACACCAATTCATACCACAATGTACCAATGTACCAACTCACCCCCCACCACGGGTATATCCATCTCATCTCATCCCAACCCCCGACCAAATAAAAATAAGAAAAAGAGGCAGACGCAATCAATGCAATCCCTAATCCAGCACCACCAAGAATGTAAACAAGGTCGGGGGAATCCAATTAAATCCCCCTCCCTCAAAAAGACAATAAGAAAAAGTGACACACAAAAAGGTGACCAACCACACATAAGCTTCATAATCGTACAATGACCACACGCACTCTAGACTGCTAGACGAAGAAAAAGAACCACTTTCAAACTCGCTCGATATTCGCTTGACTTTTCTTCTATTCAAAAAGATATTATTCAATTCAAAAAAATCAAAAAATCAAAAAACAAAGCTGTGTCTTCTCTGTGTGTTATCGAGATCCAACATGCACTCGTCCCCGTTCCGAAGGATGGACAGGCAATGGAATATCAGCCGGAGGAGCAATCGATCGACCCTCGGCTTCAAGAACGTAATCGACCCCATTCTCCGACGCGTAAGAAGGCGGTCGAGCGCTCGTAGGTCGTTCTCGGTCCCCTCGTCGCTGCAAGAGTTTGTGTTTGGGCATTGGTGGTGGTTCTTCGTTGCGTTGCCAGAAGATGCGGTTTGGGTCCACGCGCTGGGTGATGTTAGTCATATTTACTCATGTTCAAAGTCAGCAGGCAAACATACCACTGATTCTCTCCATAGTCCATAAGCCGGTGGGGGCCTCAGAGTTGCTTCGCTCGCAATACCTGCAGCTTCCTCGTCACGGGCGAGAGCAATTCGAATGGGAACGGGTGGATTAGCGAAACCTCCTGGTCCAATCATAGATGGCAATGGTTGTTGTTCTTCTGGGGGTCTGATTATTGTAATACAGAGGCGAATTAAGGAATGACAGAAGTATATCGTTGTTAGGAGGATAATTAAGATCAAAGAAACATGAAACTCTTGGGACTGTTCCGGGTTCGATAATGCCAGCGCAAGATATATCGCAAGAACAAGGGTCAAAAACTACAATTCGTTAGAATAGAATTCCGGGGAAGTTGGACAATGGGGGGTTTTACCGATCCAGAAATGAAACAAGTCAATATTCTATTCCGAATTGCTTGGTTCTTGATTTTGGGATAACATAGTCTCCTCGAGCTTTTCGAACCACTTCTCCGTCGACTGCGACCTTCACTGGTTATTTCGGCGAGACGTTGGTCTTCGGGTCCAACTCCTACGAAACGACTCGAGCCTGATTGTTCACGGTGATGTCGATCATCTCGAGACCTGGTTTCTCTGGCACTACTCTCTTGAACTATCTGGTTGTGTTGAACCTGTGGTACTGGAGGAACATCAGAATTGGAAATGTTCGTGGAGATTCGTCTTGTTTCTCTTCGTAGAGAATTGCTCGTGCGGGTGGAGCTGACTGAAGGTTGATGTTCTGATCGGGGAGGGTTTCGTGTCGAGGCAGTTGTGTTCGAACGACTAAGATATGGGAGCTGCAGTCTCGTGGATGAAAAGTTGCCCACACCAAGAGGCAATCGTGGAGTCTTTGGGCTATCTGGTACATGCGTATGACTGGTAGGCAAGATATCATTGTTGTTCGACCGACCTGAGAACAGGTGGTTGATTCCCGTGCGCACACTTTGCAGTCTTGTTGGAGGTGGACGTTCGTGAGATTCCCTCGACGAAAGACGCCTGGGAGCGTCGTTCCTGGACTGCATTCTCGGCGCTGGCGCTTCGAGGGTTTGATGCTGTAGAGTGGATGTTGACCCCTTCGTCTTAGGCCACTTTTAACCCCAATTTTATGAGCGTCTTCCGAGTATTATTATGATGACCGCCAGCGCGTCCTCCCAATTATCTCCCCTGGCGTTGAGCCTCACTTGTCAACAAGACAGGCTCTTCGTGTGGTCGTACTGCATATGGGGTTGGACGGTGATGTATGGGAATTAAGGTGGAGAGAGTGGAGGACTGGTCGGCCAGTACGATTATCGAGTGACTAGTTGGTGAACTGCAGGTCCAAGTGACTGAGGACGAACGAAGTTCGAGGACTCCTACGAAGCGGCGAAAGCTTAGTGGTACTCGAGAGTACAGGACTGGTCTCCGTCTTCGAGTACTGGTCGGTCGGTGCAGTCAATGCAGGGTGATAGGTGTGAGGACAACGAGCGACGTCAAACAACAAACACCAGGTATTCGTACACACCAAAAAGAAGAAGAAGGCAAGGAAGGCAAGGAAGGAAAGAGAAACTCGGGATGCTTTTGAAACGTCAAGTGAGGCTCGCTCGCAAGCCGTCTACGTCCACGTTCTACTGGCGCACCGTAAGGAGTAAGGAAAGTGTTAAAGTGGGTGAAAAGAATTGGACGAGACTTGCTGGTCGAGAAGAAGGGAGGGAGGGGGGAGGGTTGAGGGTTGAGCCAAAATGCATGAATGAGAGGAATCACCACAGGCAGGACCAAGTCAGCGACAGGCGGCGCAATTGGGGATCAGACTGAGACCAGGCCAGGGTACCGACGGGCAGAGCCTGGCAGGCCGCAGATGGAGCCCTGGAGCACACTGAGATGCCCTGAGAGATGAGAACAATTTCTGCCGTGGTGCGCAGACGAAGTACTTCGGGGCACTTTGACTCTGTGGGTTTTCTTGACAACCCCATCCCAGCGTCTTGTCTTGCGAAAGTATCCTCCGTAGTGGAGAAGGAGCCACTGGAGCCACTCCAAGGACCACTCCAAGGACCACCGTAAACCACAGGGCCTCAGGGGCCTGCAGCCTCGAAGCATTGCTGCACCACCACAGGCACCACAGGCACCACAGGCACCACAGGCACCTCTACCCAGATCTACACCCAGATGCACCACACCAAGCAGCAACACCAAGCATCATCATCACCCAATTCCTCGCATTCAGAAACCGCTGGTTGGTGCTCACGGCGCAACTCCTGGAACTCCAGTCTCTACCAGCCTCTGCCAGCCACTCACAGCCTGCTGAGACGACGATCCAGATGATGATGTTGATTTTGACTCTGGAAGCGTTTCCAAGCCGGGCTTGGGAGACCAATCCATCGTCAAGCGAGTTTCAGGGAAAAGGAGTTGGCCCAGTGTCATCCAATCGTTCCCCATCAAGACCCGACAACCGACCGCCGCCATCGATTCTCAAAGCCTTGAACAATCGCGTCGCGAGTCCGTGTTGTTGAAAATTATAAAGAGTACAGCACAGCTTCGTCAATCTTCAAACTGTCCAAGATTCTTTCAGTATTGGCAAGCTGCTGGTCGAGGGGTACGGACCGTATGGTGGGGAATTGGGAGTGTCTACTCCGTACCCAGGATTCCGAGGTAGAGCTGCTTCCAGCTACCTCGCCACCAACACACGAGGAAAGGAACCGTGGAAAAGAACAAACTGTAAGTAAAAAACTTGCCGTTCTCATCCTATTCGCTTGATCATTTCGCGGGACTTCCCCTCAGCAGCCCCAAGTCTCTTCTTTCTCTTGCCATCAAGCTGTCCTGACTCTTGAGGAATTCTCCCGACAAGTCCCATCCGTTCTGATTTGACGCCTTACAAGCTTCATTGCCTTACGGAAGTTACTTCATCCACTCATTTTCACGTGGAAGATACTACTGTACCCTGTCTCGCAGCAGATGGGGTGGGTTGGTGATGGGGTAACAACCTGGAAGGTTGCACTGTCTCCCAATCCTTGAGATCCCGTAGCGTGTTGCCCCGCCTGTATAAATAACCTTCTTTCGACCAGCTTGTGGCTCAATGGCTGTGAGGCTGCGACCTTCTCTTCTGTGTCGTCTTATAATAAGTCTTGTATATCCGAACTTGATAACTCGTTTGTTGCTGTTTATGGTGAAGGCTATTCATATATTTTGGGTTTTGGCTACGTGTCTTCTTCTTGTCTTCTTCTGGAACTTTTTAAGAGCTCTGGATTTCTGTTTTCACATTTAATTATTCCAACTGATTTACTTTCAATTGCTATTGTCAAGCTCTCGTTAGTGTATATACTCTGGTAATCAAGCGATTGTAAATCTTAAAGACACATGTCCGCGTCAACGTCATCAGGTCTTGAGTGCTATGGGCCCACTTCATCCATTGGCGAGAAAGTCGGGTAAACAAAGCTGCTCTACCATCTTCTACAAGTGTCCACCTGATGTTTTGATACCACTGTACTAACTGGTGTAGTACTAACAGGTTGAACCGAATTTCTTACAAATATAATCACCTATGGCAAGTATATAGAAAAAGTCGTGGCTGTAGGTGCTGCACTGTACACCTAACTTTGGGCAAAACATTGTTCTACCAAAACTTCAAATAACCACATCAAGTGTTTCCCTTTTTCCAAATCTGCAGAATAAAAGGTCTACCACTTCCTATATTCTATTGTGTTTTTCTCTCAGAAATAGATGTTGAGTGGTAATGGAAACTCTTATCTCTCTACTCGGAATTTTACATCAGATATCTTTCACCTGTCCTCTCATACTTCCATACTGCGACTCAACATAGGTTCTTGAAGAAGGGCCTGTGGATTCATTCCCAGCTCATATATCCCCTCTTAAAACTTTCTCGCTTTGTTGTTTCCGCGTCCGAGAATGATTTCGGGTGTGACGAATTTTTGTTCTCTCAAATCGTTTGGGGTAATTTAATCAGTTCACCAAACATACGAAGATATAAAAGTCTGAATTTTCTCGTTTATTTGATCCAATTGAGGATAATTGAATTAACATTAACAGATCAATGATCAGTTAATTGTACCCAATTAATCTTGAATATATAATCAAAAACAAGCGAGCTATTTATTATATACCTACTCAATCTCAAGTATCGTCTTTGCTTTCGACGAGAAGTTAATGTTGACAAGTTCCCCAACTCCTTCGCAGCATCTTCACACTTCAATCGCATGCATTCCCACACGACTGAAGCAACTTCCTATATAGAATATAGACTTTTAGCTGGAATCCTTGATATAAATATACTAAGACATCACCTGTCCCGAAAACCGCCGATTCATGATAGTAAGAGAGAAGGCTCACAAGTACGGCGTGACTCACCAACACCATAATATCGTTTTTTCCAATCCGGTGAACGCTACTGGCTAGGTTGGAAATGTTGGGACCAACAAGCAGGCAGCGTAGGACTTAGGCGGCCTCCAATGCTCCATTGATGATCACGTGTAGTCAGCCGATTATTATCTTCTGATTTCATATGCTTTTGAAGATAGAGCCTCGTCCAGAAATCAGTGAAGGCGGCGTGGAAGCTGGAAAATAAGTAGACTTCAGAGGAAAAGTCTACCGTCGCCTCACTGAAGATCGGTATTTGTGTCTACTGCCGCATTTCTGATGACCGGAATTTGAGTTTCTCCTGAGGTTGAAATGCGGTCACACCCCTTTCATTCGGCTATCCGCTTTTAAGGGTTCCTATCAACATGTCCGGACAGTCCACCACCAGCAACTCCACGTTCACATAGAACTCTGAAGTTGCGTCCACTGTGAAGGCCGGGCATTTCCAACCATCTCGCAGCGAAGAGCGTGCAATTCCATCAAGTGACGAGGTCGCAACAGTATCGAGAACGCTGCGATGGGCTGACCGAGCACGGCCGCCCTAAGCACAAACAGAGGCTAGCGTACTGTCGGGTGCAGCGTAATTTTGATCACGGCCTCTCACTCCTACCCTTTCAAAAGATATCTCCCGCCTTGCTCCGTCTCGAGAGCTGCTGCTGAATTTGTTGTCGTCCTGTTGTGCAGCTGGGCCTCGCTCTCGTCCTCTTCTCCTTCTCTTCCCACTCATCCATCATCCACCCACCCATCTGCGTGGCCCGATCTCTCTCCGCAGCGCCTCGCGCCTCGCCCCCCCGACAGCCTTCACATATCGTCCATAGTGATAGCAGTGAGCAGTGAGCAGTGAGCAGTGATAGCATAGGCTGCCTGGCTGCCTGCACGTGGCGTTTCTGCCCCTGAGTGATCACTGATCACGCATTTTCCGGTCTAGCTGTCCAGCGTCCAGCGTTCAGTCCAGCGTCCAGCGTTCAGTCCAGCGTTCAGTCCAGCAGCGTGCCAGCTACCCAAGTACCCAGCCTTGCCCCAGTGCTGAAAAGTACCCGGCCGAGGTCATCTCTCAGCACGCGGTCCCAGATCTTCCACCTTCCCCAATCCCCCCAAGCCCAAGCGATCGATTCACGACCACGACCTCACCATCCTCACTTCTACCCACCCAAATCCGTCGCCCACTGCGAAAACGACGATCGCCGGCCGAACGAATTCCTGCCGCCATACGTCCTCTTTGCCTCTTTGCTCGCACTCGCCGCCGTCGAGATAACTCCCTCCGGTCCAGCTTCCATCTCGTCGCCCTTTTCGTGGCTTTCGCTTGCCGCACTCACGCGCCTGTGTCCTATCGCATTCGCTTTTTCCGCCTGCATCGTTCAAAAGGCCCTCAAACTACCGTTACACGGCTGTCTGCCCTCACCAATCTACATCTTGCCGACCTGGCGCACGCACTTCTTCAATCCGCACCCCATTCTCGACGTGGCTCATCGTCGTTCTCTCTCTAGAGAGCGGTACCGCTCCGGACGAGCTTCTATTGCGACACTTGGCTCGGACCCGCTTCCGCGTCAGAGGTGTGGGAGTTGACAACTTTCGCCATTTTCAACACCACACGAGTTCCGTTAATAGAAACCGACCTGCACGATGAACAGCGTCAACATGACTGGGATGAATCCCATGTCCGGGGGTCCAGTTGGTGGAGGCATGCCGACCATGATGAACAATGGGGCAGCTGGACGACCACCGATGCCGGTCAATGACCACCAACGGTCGCAACTCAACACTTACATCTATGACTATTTCCTACGGAATCAAATGTGGGACTGTGCGAGGGCGCTACTCGGTAGCGACCAGCCAGTCAATGTGCTTAAGAATGGCGATGGAAAGATGAATGGAGATGATGGCGCAAATGGCGACTCAAAAGATGATATCGAACAAAAGCAACCTGCCGATCTACCAGCACCCAATCTTCCAAAGGAATGCCCAGAAAGCTGTTTTCTCTACGAGTGGTGGTGCCTCTTTTGGGATATGTTCAATGCGCAACGCGGCAAATCAGAGGGACGTACAGTGATGACCTACGTCAATCATACCCAGGTTTGTACCATCTGCTCATTGAAATTGCATGACTTACTCTATAAATAGGCGCAATCGCGACAAAGGCAAGAGCAGCAAGTTAACATGCTGCGAGGCTTGGGTAGGCCCGAGGGAATGATGCCGAATGGAGGAACTTACCAACAAATGATGATGCGAACCCAGGCGAATGGATTGAACATGCATCAGCAAAGTGAACTGAGGCAAAAAGCTATCCATAATAGACAGAATAATGCGTATGGACCAATCTTCCACATTCACCAAGTCATATTCTAATTTCCATCGCAGGACCCCACAACAGGCGCAAATGCTCGCGCAGCAGAAGCAAAACCAAATGCAAAGAGACCCCTCGGAAGGAGTTAACCAACAGCGTGCTCAATCTCCAGCATCCGCAGAAAACGCCCCTTCTCCATCTAAACGCCCCAGACTCGACGGAAATTCTCCATTTAACCCCAGCCAGATGCAGAATGGACGAGGACAACAGGCACAGGGAATGCCCCAACAGGTAAGCATCTGCCTCGAACGATACTAAGCCGTTGACATGGAGCTATCTAATCTGACAAACCAACAGTTCCAGGTTCCAGGTGGTGGTGGCAATACCCAAGCTACTCGTGCATACCAAGCAAATTTAGCGCAGCAACAAGCAGGTCAAATGCCTATTAACAAAATGCCAAACCAAGGCCCACAGAATCAAGGTTCACCTATGATGCCACAAGGTGCCGATGGATCGAATGTTGCCAACTTCTACAATCCTGGAACTGATATGAGCGGCATGGGACGAGGAGGTCCCAATGGAGCTCAAGCAGGTAATGCTGCTGGCAATCACGCATTGCAAGATTATCAGATGCAATTAATGTTACTAGAGCAGCAAAATAAGAAACGCCTTATGATGGCCCGTCAGGAGCAAGACAATATGTCGATGCCACGGGGTGATGGTGCTCCTGGTGGTCCAACGATGGGAGCCAATGGACAACCATTCCAGGGAACATCTCCACAAGGAGCTCGAAACTCTCCGAACCTAACCGAGCAGATGAAGCGAACGCCACATATGGGTCAGAGCAATATCCCCTCCCCACTTCCGGATGGACAAAATGGACAAACTCGGTCGCCTAGTGGAATGAATTTCAACAATATGCAAGGCAACCCTATGGATCCGAACATGGCGCAGAAAGGCTTTTACCCTGGGATGAACGGTATGGACCCAAACATGGTTGCGGCTGGTATGCAAAATGGTATGCGTCCGCCTAGTTCCCACCCAGTAGGAGCCTTCAACAACCAGATGGCTCAACAACAGATGCAAATGCAGCAGCAACAACAACGCCAACAGGCCGCTCAACAGGCACAACAGCAAGGTGGTCAGAGCTGGAACGGACCCGGAGGACCTATGGCTGGCCAACAAAACCAAGGAGCTCCACAACAAATGGGAACCCCTCGTCAAAACACGATGCCTCCTCCTTCAGCACCTGCAACCGGTCCAGCAGTTAACGGACGAACGCAACCGCCATCTCCGCAACAAGGCACAGCAGCGCCTCCTACTCCTCAACAAGGGAACAAGCCCAAGCCAAAGAAGCCAGAGGCGAAGGATGCTAAAGCAAAGGTACTTTCCATAGCGTTTAAATGGATTTTTTGTAGAAATGTTGACATTGATGACAGCGCGCTGCTAAGAAGGGATCCGCCGCAAACCTCAACTCTGGTGCCACTCCATCCGCCGATGCTCCTACCGACGGTCCAACTCCAACGCCCCAAACCCCGATTACTCCTCACACGAAAACCTTTGGTCCACAAAATGGCGCGGCCCAACCCATCGCCAATGGCCAACCTCCTGCTCCTCCTGCGAATGCCAATGTGGCTGCTTCCCAACAACCGGACGCCATAACAGGCTTTTCTGGTTTGGACAATCCTGTGAGTCAAATTCCGTTCTATGTTTTAGAGGAAACAGCTAATTCCGTTCAGTATGAATACAATATGGGATTTGCTGATCCACAACTCGGTAATTCGGATGTTCTCCAGGATTTCGACTTTGATTCATTCCTTCACCAAGATGATAATGACAACTTCAACTTCGACACAGGCTTTTCCATGGAAGATGGTGGTCAAATTGGTGCAGACTAACTTTGAAAGGCCCAACGAGTGGCAAATACTAACTTTCCGGCGTTTTCGAGCATACCTCATGGCGTTAAACATTCCGGCTTTATTTTTTTCATCGTGCAAAAGAGTCTGGTTTTTTTCAACCGATTAGAGAGAGCAATTTTCCAGTGTCTCAAAAAATTTATTTTATATCACATACACCTTTTGCAGGCTTGCGCGAGTTGGATACGGGCTACAAGGGGGGGTGGGGAACCAAATCTTTTTCTAGTGTCTTATGTTTATGTTTGATTGTTGCGACGGTCGTACCTAATTACATGCTTTCTCTTTCTTCTCTCTTTTTCTTTCCCTATTGCTCGCTGTTCATTCCCCGCACAGTGTTTTGGGGCCTCGAAGGCCGCAAGGGAAATTGGAGTCGGGGTTTTCAATCTCTACAAATTCTTTTTATTTTGTCTGTCTATTACCTTTTTTCTTGCTTGGAGGAGGGGAGGGATGGAAGGAGAATGGAAAATGAAGGAAAGGGAAGGTGTTGTGTCTGTTGAGGAAGGGGAATTTTTTTTGGAGGGGGGGAATCCTGTGTATCTATCATATATGGTCGTGTTTTTTTTGGGGCTGGTGGTTTTTATCGCCCTTTTGAAGAAAGATTATTATTCTTTTTTTTGCAAATGGAGAACGATTTTCATGTTCAAGTTTTTTTGCTGATGACATGTGAACTCTGACTGATGGGTGAGGTTATGTAATTGGTTTTTGGTTTCTTTTTGTTAGGTAGTCAGTCAGTAGCTAATTAGGTAGGTAGTAGGTAGTGAATTGTTTTGACCAAAAGTGGAAAATAGTTTGTCAAGAGTGGGACAAATGGACTGACTACATCTATCCGACTCCACCTCCACTGTCTCACGCATGCGTTTAGATAACGCGTCTATTAGCGCTTATGTATCAGATTGTTAAGAAGGGCTAAATGATTACCTAATTTCTTTCTAACTGACTCATATTCTTTGTCAACCAGCCAGCAAGCAAATGAAAGTTTGCTTTGAGAGAACAAAATTGAGATTCACGGTACGATTGTTTGATTGTCGTTCAGACTCCACAAGAACAAACCAGGTTCTGGGACCCTTTGGAACCCCACTCTTGAGCGGAGTGATTTTGTACTTGTACAGTACAGTACAGGACAGTAGGTATCCACTGGGGAGGGGAGGTTCAGGTAGGTTGTCAGTGCCACCTGCACCTGTGGTTTGATCCACTTATTATTCACAACATACGTACAGTACATGCTGTGAATCAGATCTTGAAGGTCCCCCCTTATTGAGTGGAAAAGACTCGCTTGGAGTGAATGTTTTTCAACACCCTTTTTTTAGTGGGGGGATCATTTTGAGAGATAAAGGGGGTTTTGATACATTACTTACTACGATACGACCTTTTACTTTTTTCATCAACTCGCATCTACCTTCAACAAAGACAAACACAAACACAAACACCTGAAGTCTTTGTAATGACGAGCACCAGGAGTATTACGAATACCACGAGTCTCACAAATCAAGAGCAAGAGCAAGAAATGAGCACCACGAGTACCACCGTCCAGAAATATCCAATAGAGGATATAGATCTCAATGCTCCCTGGCAAAATGAAAAGATCTTTGTGATGGAACTTAGGACCTCGAAGATGAAGGCTATGAAGGGGATGGAGAGTGTACAGACGGGGATTTATAAAGAAGGGAGAGAGGGAAGGGTGTGGTGTGGGAGGGTGGGGTTGGAGGGGGATGAACATGATTTGACTTGTGAGTTTGATATTCTTTTTGTTTTGTGATCTTTTGAAGGGTTTGTGGTTTGCTTGTGATTTAGAGGAGGAGGGGATTATGTGTTGTGTGTGTGAGAGTTAGATGGGGGGTTTTTTCCATTTAGACTTGAAGATGAGATGAGTGAGAAAAACCCCATCTCAACTCCTTCTTTCCTCTCATATCTTCTCACAAATTATATACTAACACCCCCTCTAGTCCACGGCGGCCCAGACAAAGCCCTCCACCAATACTACCCAGGTCACTATCCCCTCTGGCGCACCACCTACCCCCAAACCACATCCTTCATCCCCGGCGGCTTCGGCGAAAACCTCATCACATCAGGTCATCTAAACGAGCGAAACATCTGTATCGGGGACATCATATCCTTCGGTCCCACCGTGATCCTCCAAGTCTCTCTCCCACGCCAACCCTGTTTTAAACTCAACTCCCGCTTTGGCATTAAGAATTTTGCACCGCAGACTACGAAATTAAGTAGGACGGGTTGGTATTATAGAGTTTTGAAGGAGGGCTGGATGGAAGTTGGGGATGAGGTGAAGCTTGTGCAGAGGATGAATAAGGGGTGGACGATTGAGAGGGTGCAGGAGTATTTGCATAGGGATACTGGGTGTGTTGAGATGCTTGAGGAGTTATTGGGTATTGGGGAGTTTGGGGCGGAGTGTAGAAAGGCTTTTGGAAGGTTGCTTGATAAAGCTAAGCAAAAGAATGTCCCTAAGGAGAAGGAGGTTTTTAGACCGTGGGTTTTGAAGCAGAAGATCAAGGAAACTGGACGGATTTCTAGGTTTGTTCTTCAGAGAGTTGGGAGCTCGTGTGAAGAGGATGGAAAACAGGTTCAGCCTGGTAGCTTCGTACGCTTGAGTTTACCTGGTGGTATGTTACGCTCTTACTCCATCGTTAGCGGAACGGAAAATCAGATCATCCTGGGTATCGCAAGAGAAGAAAATAGTCGAGGTGGCTCAATCTACCTCCATGATTCTCTGCACGTCGGCAACGAGGTGATGGCAGGTAAAATCACACCCTCCGTCCCGATCCCCGAGCAATGCTCGAAACACGTCTTCATCGTGGGAGGTATCGGTATAACAGCCTTCCTTGCGCATGCGAAGAAAATGCAGAGCATTCATTATGAGTACACCATCCATTACGCGGTCAGAAGTTGGGAGGAAATGCCTTTCAAAGAGGAGATAATGGCGCTGGGGGATAGAGTTAGGGTTTATGATGGGGGAAAGGGAGAGAGAATGGATATTCATGGTATTATTGAGGAGAGAGGGTGGAATTCTTTTGTGTATGTTTGTGGACCTGAGAGGATGATTGAGGGTGTTCGGATGGCGGCCCAGAAACTGTGTGTGGGGGATAACGAGATCCATTATGAAGCGTTCGCTACGGACGTTGGAGGGGATCCGTTTACGGTGGAGGTTAGGGGCGATGATAAGAAAAAGGTTGTGCATGTTGGGATGGAAGAGAGTCTTTTGGATGCGCTAAAGAGGGAGGGTTGGTCAGTGGATAGTAGTTGTGAGGTGGGGAATTGTGGGACTTGTCAGGTTGGGGTTTGTGAGGGGAGGGTGGTACATAGAGATAGTGCGTTGGGCAATGCAGAGAAGGAAAGGGGGAAGATGTTGAGTTGTGTTAGTAGGGGGATTGGTGGGGAGCATTTGGTGATTGAGATTTAGAGGGGCCGGTGGCGGACTTGATGACTAGGTTTATGAGAATTGTAGATAATGACATTTATTGAGTAAACTCGAAGCTCGAGGAATCGAGACATCGGGATTTTGTTTCTGCTTGGTGTCTATATAGAGAAGGAAGCTGAACTACAAGGTGATAATAGATCTCATAACCAAAAGAATAAAAAAGCTTAGAAGAAGAACAAAGAGTTATTTTTCTCAAGTACACAATCGCATTGTCCAAAAACTCCCTGTTTTCTCTTTATATCATAAATTCCGTAAAGGAAATCTCAATCAACAGCTATAGAGTCCTGAAAAACAGAGTTGAAGTAAGAATACATTAAGAGGCATCACACCATCCAATCAAGACTTTCAAAAATCAGACACTACTTACCACTTACACTTCCACAAAATGTCTTCTCACCTAATCCCCTCAATTGAAATGACGAAGGAAGTAGAGAGTGACTCTCTCCTCTCCCTTTCATCACCATCACCAAGACCATCTATCAGTATAAAATGCGAAAGCGTCGAGTCGGAGCCTGGAGCAATTTATCGTCTTCCAATTTATAGATCAGTAGCCCCCCCTAATTCTGCTCAGAAGGAGGAAGAAAGTAGGTCTTTGTACTCACCAACACCCCTTTCATCGTCGCTATCGCCTCAGGAGGAGGAAGAAAGTAGGTCTTTGCACTCACCAACACCCCTTCCATCACCGTCGCCAACACCATCTATCAGTATAAAATCTGAGAGCGTCGAGTCGGAGCCAGGAGCACTTTATCGTCTTCCAATTTATAGATCAGCTGACCCCCCTAATCCTCCTCAGAAGGAGGAAGAAAGTAGGTCTTTGTACTCACCAACACCCCTTTCATCGTCGCTATCGCCTCAGGAGGAGGAAGAACGTAGGTCTTTGTACTCACCAACACCCCTTCCATCACCGTCGCTATCGCCATCTAATCATCTTCCAATTCATAGATCAGTAGCCCCCCCTAATCCTCCTCAGGAGGAGGAAGAAAGTATGTCTTTGTACTCACCAACACCCTTTGCAGCCTTTCCAACACCATCGCGATCTCTCACCTGGAACTCTGAGAACGGTGAGTCTTCAACACTTTATCTTGATACGTCTTATGGATCAGCTGGGGATTATGTAGCACCCACTGCTCCCATGTTTACCAATATGGAGCCTCAAAGCACGGTAGGTGTAACACCCTTTACACATTTTCCAATACCATCGCGATCTCTCACCTGGAACTCTGAGAACGGTGAGTCTTCAACATTTTATCTTGACACGTCTTACGGTTCAGCTGGGGACTATGTAGCACCCACTGCTCCCATGTTTACCAATGTAGTGCCTCAAAGCACGGTAGGTGTAACACCCTTTACACATTTTCCAATACCATCGCGATCTCTCACCTGGAACTCTGAGAACGGTGAGTCTTCAACACTTTATCTTGACACATCTTATGGATCAGCTGGGGACTATGTAGCACCCACTGCTCCCATGTTTACCAATGTAGTGCCTCAAAGCACGGTAGGTGTAACCCCCTGCCCTCTCTTGTTTACCTATATAGAGTCTCCAAGCACGGTAAATACAACTCCCCATCCCCACTTCAACGGACAACGCACACTTCCACCTGTTGCTCCCCTAGTAATGGAACCTAGGATCACTGTTGGACCTGATAACCCTTTCAGAAAGCCAGTTGTTCCATGTGGTACTCGGTGTGAGTGCTATGATTGTATTTGGAATTGATGTATCCTATGAATGTTGAGCTTGCACCAATTAAGGGGGCTGCAGACGAAGACTACTGAGGCCATTGGGTGGAACTGGATTGTGGAGATGGCTGGATTCTGTGAGTATGACGGGATTTTAAGTGGATATGATATGATGTCCTGATTTTTTGAATTGAATTAAAAAATAAGAGTTTTTTTTTGTACGCGATAAACATGTTTTGTGCTTCTGTTTTTGAGATGTAATTAGTTTTTTGTGATACTTGGTAACTAAACTATAAAGGTACTGAATAATAGGTGAAAATGCTCTAAAGAGCTTGGATTTGTAGCGAAAACTCTGCTAATATACAGCCGAAAGCATGGAGGAGGACCGTCTCGTGTAGCTCATGGCACGTGACTTACACCCCTATCCAATTCCATTCTCACAGTAACATCATAAACGTTCAAGTAATCATGTGATTAACTAAGACTAAAAATAAGAGACGATCTCAATAAGCAGAGGCTGTGTAAGCTTACTGTATAATCTTCCTCATGAAATTAAATCCTATTGGTCCTCGCCTACCCGGTAATTGATCCAGCAAACCGCGAACCAACAAGTCAACAGATTCGGGGGGAGAGGGGCATTAAAAGAAGCCTTCGAATCCAGACCATTATATTTGTGCTTGCCAAATGAACTCATTATCTGCTGCGAAAGTATGAGTGCCACAGCTAGTCGTTCCTCCAGTTGGACCTGTAGTTGATTCTATCCCATGAAGACTGCTTTTTCTCAAGACTTGGATTATTGTTAAGCATAGGAGTTCCAAAGTAATCAGGTGGTTATTATTGTTTGATTCGTCTGACTACACATTCCATCCATCCCGACTACGCACTCAACAGAGAAAAGCCTATACTACTTAAGGTGTTCAGGGTTCTACGTAGCAACCGAAAAGCCCGAAGCGGTGCAGAAATGATTCTAAAAGCAAATTATAGAGCGAAGATGTACGAAAGTTGATAATTTCATTAATATTCGGGCGAAAGCGCAGAAAATGGGCGGCACCGACTCTTATATGTATCAAACGGAGTCCCCCGAATGCGGCTGCGAGATGCAACAAAACTTTTCAAATTGAAACTAAAAACAAACTAAGAAGTAATGATGTATACATTTAGGGATTTCATCGGAATTGAATGGTATCCCAAGTACGCAGCTGAAAGAGAGTAGTCCAGGCCAACCAAACATTCACAGCTATACTTATCAAACGGAGTCCCCCAAAAACGGCCGCAAGACGCGACACAATCTCTAAACTGATACTAAAACACAAACTACGAAGTAATGATGTATACACTTAGTAATTTCATCAGAATAATCATAGTAAGCTAGCAGGGTACAGGGGTGCAGCGAAGTGCAACAAAATTCTTGAGATGGGACTAACAGCATACTATATCTGGACTAACCATTTAGGAGGGAATCAGTTAAGTAGTTTGAAGCAGTTTATATCACTCTAAAATCCTGCTATAAAAACTAGGAATGTACAGGGGTACAGCGAAGTGCAACAAAATTCTTGAGATGGGACTAACTTCATACTATATCTGGGCTAACTATTTTGGAGGGAATCAGTTAAGTAGTTCGAAGCAATTCATGGCATTTGAGAATCTTGCTATAGAAACTAGTAAGGTACAGGGTTATTGCGAATTGCAACAAAAGTTCAAGCCGACTAGGTCTTGACGGTTGACTAAACCCCCTAAGGGGAAGCTGAATGAAGTCCACGCTATTTTCTACGAGCTTTTCATCGCGATTTTGTAGTGAGTTAGCTAGCAAGGTACAGGGGTGCAGCGAAATGCAACAAAATCTTCAAAATGATACTAAAGGTAACTGACTACATGGTGGTAATGTAGCAGTTTGGTTGTGTCAGCTTTCTTTGGTGATTTCATCAGCTGTTAATACTAAACTGACAGGGTAAAAGAGTATAGCGAAATGCAACAAAAACTCCCCAATATCATAGTATATTTAGCCTGCCATATAGTAAGCATAATGAATAGATGATACTTGTAACCTACAAGGTATTTGTAGTTCGTTAAGCCAGGGGGAGGGGGTCCTTCAGAACTGGATAGCGCAGTTGAGTAACAAATGTCACTCTATTACCAAGCTTCACTAACACATACTTACCATATCCCGCTGATTTATTTCTGTGACTTCATCAGTACTTTGTAGTAAACTAGTAAGGTACAAGGGTTCCGCGAAATGCAACAAAATCTCCAACATATCCACTAGATTTCAGCTACTTCGAAACTAAGTACCAGATAGAAAGCTGATAGAAGTAGTTCGTGCACGCATTCGGTGAACCTTCAAAGTCTTCTAAATAGTGGAGTAACAAGGTAAAAGAACGAATCACTTAAATGTGGTAATAAAAGCAAAGTGCCCTATAGTAATTATATACTTACCACATCACGCTGGTTTCTTCTGTGGGTTCTTCAGTTAGTTATACTGAACTAGCAAGGTACAAGGGTTCAGCGAACTGCAACAAATCCCCAACATTTCCACTAGAAGTCAGCTACTTCTTAACTAAATATACGGGGAGAAAAGCTGGTAGAAGTAGTACACGCAATCCAGTGATTCTATCAAAATCCTCTAGGTATGAGAGTAACAAGGTACAAGGGTACAGCGAAATGCAACAAAATCCTCAAGATAGGACTAGGATAGAACTAACCTCAGCCTACATCTAAACTAAAGACCTAGGACCTAAGCTGGAAAATCAATTCAGCCTCCTGCTATTTTCCAAGGACGCTTTCTTGCTGGCTGTTTACCCTCCCAGAACATCTAGAAGTACACTGAACCTACAATCCCATCCATCTACAAGGAAGGAGAAGTGTAAGCTTCTTACTTTTGTGCTTAAAAACGACAATATATAAGATGGGGAAACCTAGATACATTGAGGCTCCAAGCTGCAACCAGCTGAGAACCCTCCATACCATACCATGCAACCAAGAGAAACTAAAACTCAGCTGAACTGCGAGCTGCAACAAAACATCCAGCATGGTATCTAAAAGCAAACTACATTCTAACTAAAGCCTTCAAAATAAGGCTGATGGAAGTAGTTCACACACTCTAGTGAGTGAGTCCATCCAAATGACCTAGTGGAGGAGCAAGGTACATGGGTACAGCGACCTGCAACAAAATCCTCAAGATAGAACTAAGATGTGACTAAAAGCAGACTAGATGTTAAGTAAGCATTAAGAACCTGAGCTGGAGGTACCTGCATCAGTCGAACCTTCCGAAATATTTGGAGTATCCTTTGCGTGCTGGGAGGGTCACTCTCACAGAACATCAAGATATCCATAAAACGAATTTACAAACTCATCCATAACGAAAAAAAAAACTGTAAACTAGGTACTCAATCTCAACTTTCAATCCAATACCATGTTACAACATAGAAGAAACCAAGACACACCAAGCAATGCGCCCAAACTACAAGCACTCTAGCTTCCGTCCAGCTGAAAACCACAACGGCAGCACACCACACAACAAACCCTAAACCAAAAAGCAGCTGAACCGCGAAATGCAACAAAATAAAACCTCCTCTACCATCCAGCCCCAAGGCCCCACTTAATGAGCTTCTCAATTAGGTAAGCCTCAACCTAACAACAACAGCTCAGAACAGGAAACACCAACCCCCCAAGCTGCAAGAACTAAACCACACTACTTTCCAACCAGCTCAACCAGCTGAAAAAACCAAGCGCAGCACTATACAACAAAAGTACACTAAAACCCAGCTGAACCTCGACATGCAACAAAACAAAACCTCCTCTACCATCTCCACCTGCGCACTGAGCGCGCTAACCCAATCTTGTAAGGGAGCTGAAAATGTAGCACATGACACCACACAATGCAGGTGGAAAAGGGACTAAATAGCAGCTGAAGTGCGATGTGCAACAAATAAAAGTAAGGTCAGTAATGTAACACTTGGGCACTTGCGGTTTGAGACTAATTTAGTTGTATGCTAAGATATCTACAGTTATAAACAGTAGTATACTGATGGAGGGATTTAGGCGGGTTGGTGAAGTGAAAGTGTTACATTTGGTTCAACTTTCAAGAGAAGACAGTAATGATGAGTGACCCCCAGGATATTCTAAATAGCGAGATATAATATAAGATGTATATTAGGATATTAAAGTAAGAAGACAGGCAAGAAATTAATCCATCCGTATACCGCTGATCCATGCCGCTAAAACGTGTATTCCAAAAAGAAAGAAAAGGCCTCCCAAGTTTACTATTTGCGCAAGAAACGCTCAAGAATTCATCGTTCCTACTCCCCAAACTCGTTTCCTAATACGATCAAGAGCTTGAAGAGTCCAATCAAGGATTCCATTCCCGATAAAGCCAATCCCAAAACGGCTCCGGAACCACACTAACAAGCTGATTCAGGTTCGTCTGCGAGAAATCATACCGTCTATGTTCCGTCGCAACCAATTCCCGGAAGCGCGCAAGCTGGGTCCAGTTCTGATTGTGGAAGTGGTATTGGAGGTGTGCAGGTAAGTTACTCGCTTGATGAATCACGACATCTAGTTGGGATACTGCGTCAGGAGGTTAGAATATATTTTCTCCCATTGGCTGATTGGAGCGGAAAATAGGCGAGGAAAAGGAAAGACTTACGTCCTTTAACGGCTGCCCCCCAGTTTACGATCTCACTCACTGTCCTTCTATCACCGTTTAATCTGAATTCCACGGGCCACGTGGAAAAACCAAGTTCCAGAGCCGCAGAAATGAACTTCGCAAGGTCGTTGATTGATGTTAGACAGATGTAGAGAGGTTGACCGGCTGTGCTATACTCGACAATTTCTGCGGTCGAAGTTCCAAGATTCATCAGGTAATCGCCTTCGTGATTACCTCCGGATCCATATCCGATGTTGTGGGCTGCTAGTCCACCTCTGGCAAACCTCTCGTAGAAAACACCGCATGAGAAGATGGTAAAGTGCATTTGGTGGCGAGGGTGATGGTCCCATTCCTTGAGACGTGCAATCGCTGCTCTTTTCCCACGGTCTAGAGGGTCGTTAGGGTTTCGACGTCCTGGAGGTCCTTCAAACTCTGCTGGGACGAATCTTTTGACACCTGCACGAGCTGCTGAATCGATGAGGTTAATCTGCGGTGATCCGGAGACGGTAGAGATAACCACGTCGATCCCTTGGAGTGTATAGCGAAGGCCGGATTGGCTATCATAGTTGACAACAAAGACTTGATATCCTTCTGCTGTAAGTGCTGGTTGGGGCTTCATAATGGGTCAGCGAGAAGTTAGCTGAACGAAGGACGTTTAAGATGTACTTACCCGCCTAGAAAGGATAATAACATTATGAGTGCCTGCCGAAACTAACCACTGTGCAAATATTCGAGCCAATCCACCAGATCCAGCTATTGCTATGTTCACCATGATTATAGAAGTTTTGTTCCTTTCAGAGATAGTGTTTCAGTATCATTACTTACGGCTTTAATATATTATTAACGCGGGTGCGGAGTCTAATGAATAGTACACCCCTTTCGTAAGGCAGAACATGTCCCCGAATAGCTAGGGAGCAAATGAATTTCGAGCGTGGTAAGGCAGATAGCCACATGTGATTCAAGAAGGACCGCGGCTATATGAGTGGTTGAAATCAATGGACAGTTCATGGCATGTTACATTTAAACATAACTCATCAAACCTCGTCTATAGGCGGGAAAGAGATAGAACCAAAGAGATGTTTTGGGAAGGTTCCGCGTCCGAAGTCCGAAGTGAAATAATGATCTCTAGGGACAATTCTTCTATGGCGAATAACAATGCAAAAATAGACAGATCAACTGCAGTTTCAGGTAGTTGCCAGGCTCTTACTTGTGCTTGAGAAGAACTTAGATTAACCAAGAACTGTTCCTTGGTGATCAATCGACTCAGAATCACAGCCATAGCAGGAGCCCGCATACTGTAGACATCTTCCACGTACTGAAAAACATGAAAGGAAATTGGGATGAAGCCCTAGCTTACTTCAATTCTTGGTACTCTACAAGAAAGTTAGGGAGGACCACTTTGGGAACCGAGTTTGGGGGCTCACGATAATCATTAGAATGCCCCTTCCTGAAAGAACCAAGGAGCACGCTCTGCACAACTCATCTGATTCGCTTATATATCTCCTAGCCATGTGGCAGGGCAGGCTGCTATTCATTTCATCGACACAGTCAGCAACGAATGAAAAGCAAGAGAAGACAAATTATGAAAACAACCACACGCAAACATTCCAGGATAGTCTGGGCGAACAATGTAACGTGGTTGTTACCTGGAAGAGATAAATTAGAACCGTCTTATGATGAATTCCCAGATTTTCTCACCGGAAAGACTTCCTTGAAAACTCATGTATGGACAAGGTCTGGAAATGGATTTGTCCGTCTTATAGTCCGAACGCGTAACAGTGAAAATAGTGCGTAACACAAGGCTCAAATATCCTTGAAGCACACAACTGACGCGAATCAGACGCAAGTTTAGAGGCAAGAAGAACGAATGGAAAGTTCTGGAGGCAGTCAACCTGACGATCATCAGTTGACTAGACTAGCCTCTGCCTGCTTGACCGAAATGCCGGAGATGAGTCGGCCATTCAGACAGCTTTGTGACCAATCTCTGGGATTTGGGAGCTGTTCATACCCGTGAGAACGCATTCATGTGGAGGATCATCGCGTGGTTCGAGCCTCACAAACAAACAGCTATTGGAGTTGGATCGAGAGTTGGATCGAGTCATAGAAGCATGTAAGTTGACGAGATACAGGGGTTCAAAGTCGATTGTTGATTGGCAAGAAGGCTGAGTGTACCGAGTTGGGGGGTGTTCTTGGTGTGAGGTACGAAGTCTGTATTTCTTTGAGGCTGAAGGTACCTAGGTAGTCTTAGGTACGTCCTGCATGCATAAGCGTGCTGTGTGTACTATCTGAACTAGGTAGGCATGAAAGGAGTGTAGCCTAATATGAAGGTGTGAATATCCAGACATCACCGAAACAGTATGGGATTTCGCAGATTGCTTGTAGTACAGTGGAGAGAAAGAGAGCAGAGCCCAAGAGGCGTGCCCAAGAGCCTCATGGTGTTGTGAGAGGAGCAAATGTCCTAAAATAGACCACCTGGGCAGCAAAGAACGGAAATGCAGGTGGGAAGGGGTTACCGATCATGTGATCAGAGCAGCCCTCCTTTTTTCTGTCGGCAATAGTTTATCCGACTTCCGACGCAACATTCAATATTTTACCATGAGACGCGACTGCCCTTGTCTCTCTATCTCCAATCTTTCCTCCACTTGCACCTTCGCACTTGCAAAACAGCTGCAACATAACGGGGGCTCAGAACTCTCCTTCCTCCAGCGGGAAAGGAAGAGCCAGAGGCTGTTGAAATTGGCCTGGACTCATATCCAGTCTGTCAATGTCAAGTTGGGTACTTCGTACTTGCTGCTCAAGCTTTGACTGCGAAAAGCTCCAAAAGACAAAAGCTGCCTAGACCAGACTAATAGCCTTTCATTAACTTGACTCTAGACAGATCACCACCACAGATTCGTTCGCAATGCCACCCAAATTCGCTTCTCAACCAACAACTGCGCCTGACCTCAAAGGAGATCAATTCCAAGGGGACTCGTCAAAGAGAGAGAGCATGAACAGCACCGATTCACCAAACCCCAAACGTAGCAAGAGAGAACACTACTCAGCTTCTAGCTCATTGCGCCAAAGAATCCACCGTGACAATGTTGAAATATCTGATTCTTCACGTAGGAGAAACAGTTCAAACTCTCGTCGAACTCAAAGTTACAGTCTACGTGATCGTGATATCGTACGTGATCGTGATATCGATTGGAGTAAAACCTGGCCACGGAACCAAACCCCGGATCCATACTATCAGCACAGGCGCCCTCCTAAGGATAGCTGGCGACCTGACGATAGCTGGCGACCTGACGATAGCTGGCGACCTGACGAGACCGAGTTGGGAAGATACCCTCGTCGAGATCGCCTTAGCGACCGCCCCTCATCTATGCTATACCGTCCTGATGATAGCCACTACAATAGAGGAGTCCCTTCTGCAGACTGGTATCGCCCATCTCATTCCTTCCTTCCCGATGATTTCTCTTTCAATAGAGGACTTTCCAAATCAGATAGTTACCGCCCTTCATATCAAACCTTACCCCAAAAGAGCCAAGAGCCTTCTCGTACAGAGCGCTCTTCTAACGATCTCGTTTCTCGGACGGCAGCAGACAGGGAACCTCAATTTCGACTCGACCCGGCGACTCTGTCAGCAGAGGTGGATAAACTTATCCGAGAAACTAGCGCTGAAATGGACTTTCGGAGTTCTCGCATATCTCGCATGACACCGCAACTCCCTCAGTCAGTCGATCAGGTTATGTCCCCTAATACTAACAACACTTTCGTTTCTCACACGCAATTCCACGAAGCTGAGCCGAGTCAAGATCGTAGTCTATCGAAACAAATACCTTCAGTATCCGCTAGTGTTGGTGAAGGTGGTGGATGGTGTGAGAAAAAATGGTTGAGTTCTCTGGCAGCGAGTTCCAGTGCGCCATTGACCCATCATATCAACTCCTCTGAAGCCCCTACCGTTAGCAACCTTACCGATCAAGTTATAGCCCCCTCCAGTCCACTCCACGCTTCTAACCCCGATAGAGATCCGTTCGGGTATATTGCAGAATGTGCACCTATAGGCCCCAGTGCCTCCGATTTCGACGGAACCATCGAGGTTGACAGACCAACTGCCTACACTCACAACATGGACTGGTCGAGACTTAGATTTAAGGATTTCCAGCAGATATACCACAAATATGTCGACGAGGTGGCAGCGGCATCACCAATCTCAGAAAACAGCAAGGCCCCTGTTCGCGCGGCACACCTCAAAACGTTCCGTGAGGATTCATCAAGATGGTGGAATAAGGTTGTCGAGTCCAAAACGCAAGCACGGGACAGAAAAGATGAACTAGTTGGTCAAGTCCATCACTGCCTCATGAAGTAGCTAACCTTTCTTGCTAGTTGTAAGAGATGTTGCCTCGATACTCAAGTCCGATCCGCCTGTACATGCCATGTCAACTTGATTTTTCGTACCTTGGGTTGGGTGTTATAGCGCTTGGTCTATGACATTCCAAAGCTAAATAGTTATGCCGCCGACTTCCGATTGCCGATTGCCGACTTCCAACAGCCTTGACGATATTTCACGATCGGAAACACGAATCTGCATATTCGGGTCAATACTGAGAAAGTGTCTCTGTCATATTCCTTGACGGAATCTGAATGTGGTTATGGGCCTGTTGTCAGATTAAAAAAGGCGTTGGAAGGAGGAGTGTTGTTTTATTGTTTGAGTATTTATTCTTCACCAATCGCATTGGGCTACTGATACTCTAGCAATGAGTCACCTAGCTTGTTTTCTTTTGTTGTCTTGCATCAAGGGTTGCATGGATGCGACAAATGGGCTGTTGGGAGGAAACCCTTCGCCTGGTGTGAGTGGGTGACTTGTGCCCGAGGCCTGTTATTTACTTGATGCTGTTTTCTTTTTTCTTGCTTTCATAAGTTTCAATGATACCCAAGGGGAATGGCGAAGATTTGTAGATTAGTAGGAATGCGATGATTTGTTTACTTTGTTCTGGTTTTGATTCTTGTTTGATGAGTTTATGATGTGTGATGTTGAAACTATGTTGGTGTCTGATACAAGGCTCCATACGTTTTCAGTACATATCCCGTGGTATCGTCCCAATACTTTTCTTCGGACAAGTATCTCTTTTATCCCATGGCTGCGAATGGGTGATATGGATGCAAGATCTTGAGACAGTTGATGTGATAGAAATCAATGGCAATGAATAGTTCAGCAATTATTTAGCTAATCCTGTACAGTAGAAAACGCCAACAGCAGGAAAAATTAATAGTGGAAAGACTCTTTTGGTCAGTCACTTGGGTGGTGGAAAGCTTTGCTCCCGCCAAGAGATATAGGAATCCTTGACCCACTTACCCCTTTTCCACCTGAAGGTTAAGCGATGCCCAAACCCACCAAAAAAGAACAAAACTCCCTAACAAACACAAACAGTTGAAGAGCAAACACACGAGTTACAAACTGAAGAAATACAAACAGACTCTATGTAAAGGTCTGAATGTAGATACACTGTATTTGTTAACAATTCTAACAATCTAGGCGAAATACTTCCTAAGCCTACTCAATCTACCAGTAATGTTGCCTCAAAAAGGTCACGATGATACTTTTGGAGGCGACAACAAAGGGTAGCTGCATGCATCTACAACCCCGCTGACCATCACAAACGCTGATGCGGATGGCCTGTGAAGGTTGTGTCTATATACATAGGGCAGCCTTTGCGCTCATTGGGGACACATGGTATGATACATGCTTAGCATACATTGCGAACTTATTACAGTTATCTTTCAGCTCAAGTTCCAGGAGCAAAGCTCAAATTTTGGCTTCTTTTCATTCTGAGAAAGACAAGGAGTACTGGCAAGTGCACCAAACGAGATCGAAAATTGGTATTCCAAGCTACCATGGCTCACCTTTTAACCGGGCTTGATGAGCAAGAAAATGGACATGAGAACCACGAAAGTAACTCTGGACTCAACTATGAGGATATGTATAGCGACAATGACGGAGGCAGAAACAACATCACAGAAGAATCCATGCTGGAAGTGGAACCAGATAACGACGAAGCTGCCGAAGGGATGAAAGTCCCGGAATCCGAAGCGACTCCCCAGGGTATGCGGAGATTGCAAGAAGAGCTCAAAAAACAAAGTCAAATTCGCCTACGAGCTGAAGACCAGTTAAAGAAGAGCTGGGAGACGACAAAGATCCATGAGAAATCACGGAGGTTGATGGCCACGGAACTCGAAAAATCCTCGTCACAAGGTCGGCGGTTTTACGAGATCAAGGACAGTTATCTGAAGGAGTCATTCTTGGAGCTCAGGGAAGACCTTCATTCATTCGCCATTCAATACTTCGGAAACAATGTCAGCCCTGAGACGGTGGGCAAGCTGTCCAAAACTGATTCTTACCTCAGCGTCTATATGCCCAGCTCTTACGTAGAATGTCTCAACGCTGTAGGGGAGGCTTCCAGTCTTGTCGAGGCGTTTTTGTGGAATGTGCTTCGTCACAAGGTATTGTACCAGACTCTCTGGGCTGGGGATCTTAGGGAAGACTTCCGGAGGATGCGCACTTGCTTCCAATTCAGTGAGTGCAGCCTTAAATATCCAACGATAAGGTAATGGGCAACTGACTTGTGTAGAAAACCGGCTCAGTAAAGAGAAAGAGCGCAGGCGTCTAGAGTGGCTTGGGACAACGTCTGAGCTAATTCTAGATGCCCTTGATGAAGAAAAGATATCTAGTATATTGAAGAAAGAGCTGCAAGCAATTATTCACAAAGTACTCATCGCGATCAAACCGCTGGCGATACATGTAGCGAATGCTGTCCTCATTGAGCAACTTTATAAGATATTTAATAAGGCCTTGAAACTAGATATGGTAGTCTTCACGCAGGTTGCGCGAGTGGAAATGGAATTTGGCGATCGAAATTGGACTTCGTTTGACTCAACAACCATGGAGGTTGAACAAAATGGAATCACTCCACAGGCTAATCGAAAAGTGTTGGTTGTGGCTCCAGGTATAAAGAAACGGACGAGTTGCAATGGAGGAGATGCCTGCAAGGTGATTAGTATCCTGCCTAAGGTCGTGAAGATCTTACGAAGACATGAAGTTCTGGCTAGTCAACCCCTACTAAGATAGTTAAGATGTTTGCTTCATTCTTCTTTTCATTACATGGAGGTGTATGATAATGCTGGAACCATTTTAGTGTATGATATGAGGCTACCTTCTATTGTGAGCGAAACTCAACGATTGACCATTTGAGCGGCACTCACTACTTTTAGGAAGCTAAAATGAAGAAGTGTTTGTTCTATAAAGATGAAATTCATTAGGAACATTGAGGTGACTCTTCAGGTTGTCAAGGCGATTGGTGTTAGATTTTAAGGCCCTGTTTAGATTAGATTAGTTGCGAGATTATTTTTATAATCTAGGAAATAGTCTCAAATAATCTCGTAATCTAAACAACTTCCTTAAAATCCAGATTTTAAAATAATCTCAACTAATCTCCTATATGAACTTAAATCTACTCAAAAGAGACCTTATTAGCATATTAGTTCGCCTGCACATATGCAATAATCTTATATAATCTCAACTAATATACGAAATAATCTTAAAAAAAATCTAATCTAAACAGGGCCTTAGCAATTTCAGCTTATTACGTCAGCTTCTTAGTGTAGACTAATATGTCGGATCTTATTGTTTCCGTACCTTTAGTTATTCAGTATAGGTACGGATTACACCAAGCCGTAACTAAGTCACTTTTTCACTATTCTGTTGTACTCACTTAGGTGTTTATATGATTCTTCACTTATATGTCAGACTCACTTATCTCATTCAGAACCTTGTCGCTCCAACAATTAGGAGGCTGTTGTATAGTATCAATGCCTTCTTTGAATGCGACAACACAAACTCTTTCAGAATCCTCCATAAGAGCCATGATTGAAGGTTCTTTGGGTTTCAATGTGGTGTCTCAAAAGTTGTAGGTTTTACCAAGTAAATTACGCCTACTTGAGACAATTTTTGGTCCTGAAATCGCATGGATTAGATTTACAGTATGCCCCTGGTGGGCGCAGCACCAACAGTTGGTATGACTACTTTCTGAGCCACTGAGAGGAAAGTTTTCTACAGGTCCCTGGGTCAAAAAGCCCAACCATGAGAGTTACCGCCTGTTTGTAAGAAGAAGGCATTCGCCGCAAATGACTCAGGTCTAAGCGACTGTTCGCCAATCAACATGAATCACCATAGAGAATGAGGATGTCGTAGAATATCCACGTGCAAGTTTGCGGCACATAGATGTCCAGATTCACGGTGACAATCGCACAAACACCTAGACTCTTGATGCCTTCCAAGTTAAATATAGCTTCAACCAAAATACGACAGTCCCTAGAAGTTCACCACATATCTCCTTACACTTCACGCTTACGACAACAACACTCTCCCAAACCCTCAAACCAACATCTCAAACCCCCCTCTTTACCATATCCCAACTACTGGAAAAACCAGAAAGTTCTTCAAGCATCCAAGATCTTCCATACACAGCCCCCACCTGCTCCCTTGTGGAACCCTGTCAAGCAGTACACAGGGGTTTTTCCATCTCGCTTCCCACCAGCCGAACCTTAGCCGACCCTTCGTGAAACGTAACCTGACCAACAGAGACTAGAAGCTCAAAATTAGCTCCTTGTTACAAGCCGAAGAGCAACCGACTAGCTTAGCTATCTTTGTATATTTGTACCTCTGTACCCATCACAAAGTCACACTCACATCACAGGTTTCAAATTCAGGTTTCATCCTTTCTCTTTCTGCGCGACAATATCTTTCCTAAGCTTTGGTTTCTTGTTGTTCTGGAGTAATTGAGTTAATCTATTGAAATTGGGACGAGGCGAGCTAGCAGCAGCTACGTATTTTGAAGGCAAGACGAACCCCTCTTCTTATTGCGAACCTCATTTTTCTGATCAATACCAGGGATTAGTGATTTGCGACTCTCCTCCAACAACAACAACAACAACAACAGCAACAACAACAACTGCAGCAACAACAACAACTGCAGCAACAACAACAACTGCAGCAACAACAACAACTGCAGCAACAACAACAACTGCAGCAACAACAACAACAACTGCAGCAACAACAACAACAACAGCTGAACCAATTCAAACACCTCAAACTCTCTTGCGTCTACAATATCTACGTCTATATCGCAAAGATGTCTTGCTCCGATTGCTTTAGCGGCCATATTCACAGTGAGACCCCCACAGGAAAGATTGATACTATTCACGGTGTACCAACCTATGTCGCGTCCCCTGGTGATGGAGTAAGGCCAAAGGGTTTGGTTGTTATTATTAGCGATGCGTTTGGCTGGTAAGAGCTCAATTTGGAATGGAAGCTGTCTGTTTGGTATTTTGCTGACTTCGATACGCGATTAGGGACTTTGTCAATACCCGATTGCTGGCTGATCGGTATGCGGCGAAGGGTGGGTTGTTGGTTTACTTGCCTGATTTTATGAGAGGTATGTTTATTGTCTTTGTTTGAAAGGAGGATTGGAATTAGAAAGGGAGTATGTCGCTAATACGATTAAACGACAGGTCACGCCTTGAAGCCAGAAAGCATGGAGAAGACTGAGAAGATTAAGGCCCCTGCCAGCTGGTTCACCACCATGGTTTACAAGCCAATCGTTAGTCCCCTCCCCTTCTTCATCAAAAAACACCCCTAAAACTAACGAAAAACCAGTGGATTGTTCAATCAATCATCATCGTCCTCCCATGGCTCTTCCACACCCGTGCTGGCGCAGTCTCCCCCCTAATCACCAAATACCTAACCACCATCCGCACCTCCCCACCACCCTACCCCACAACAGCCCTCAAAGTTGGCGTAGCTGGCTTCTGCTGGGGCGGCCGCCACGCATTCATCCTCTCCGCAAACCACCCCTCAACCTGGACCCCTCGCCACGCATCCCAAGGTCCTGGCACCACCCACACCACCCTACCACTAATCGACTGTGCATTTACCGCACACCCCTCAATGCTCAAGCTGCCAACTGAGGTCGAGAATGCGGAACTGCCAATGAGTATGTCTGTTGGAGATGTTGATATGATGCTCACGCGCCAGCAAATCCTCAATATTAAGGATATGCTTGAGATTCAGAGTAAGAAGAAGGGGGAGCATGAGGTGGTTATTATTCCGGGTGCGAAGCATGGCTTTGCGGTTCGGATGGATCCTGATGATGAGTTCATGGTGGAGTGCTCGGTTAAGGCGGAGGAGCAAGCTTTGAAGTGGTTTGCGCGGTGGTTGTGAGAAGGGGGGGATGGTATTTTTGACGATATGGTGGATGGTTCTATGAAAGATGAATGGGTGGGAGTTGAGGGGGTTGGATTTTTATGAGAAATACATGTAATGCGGATGGATTGACAACCAACTCGAACTCAATTGATATACGGATGGAGTTGGTCTTGGGGATGGAACATACGTTTCTTCTTTGTTTCAAGATAGAGAGGTTTGGAGTTTTTGAAGGGGTGTTTTTGTTTGGGTTTAATTGGGTGATACCCTTAGAGTAATAAAATAACGTCACTTTCTAGATATTCTTTTCTTGTTATGATCTCGATTGATGGTGGGGTATTCGTACTTGAACTTTGAATTTTAATTTGAAGCTACTGATCATAAAATGGTGGGATTTCAAGAGTTTCATTACTATCATATATGTGAACTTTTGAGGGTATAATTCGTAACCTTGATTCGACAATCCCTATTAGTTAGGGGGATAGACACCGGCCTTTTCATGGAATCATTTCTGTATCTCAGATAGTCAGTATTAACTCTGAAAAGTTGGTTTGGCTTCGATGGGATGAGATGTTTGATTTCAGACAGGTTGAGAAGATTTGTTATTGCGGTTTTTGTAGTCATCACCTCCCTTGGGCAACAGGAATTGGCCTGTTGGCAAGAAAAAGCTAGTATGGCCCCGCGGAGTCATCATTCAATTCAGTTGGGAGGGCGTGAAAACCAAGGTTTATACATACCTCTGTAGATGCAAAAATCATCCATCCAAGCCTACATTCGTGTTGGATAATGTGCGCCTCGCAAAGAGCAGCGCGCGAAGAAATTGCTCTTTCAAGGCCTAACTCCTCTCTTCCCTCGTATTTCCCTCAGTTTTTCGACTCTCCTCTTATCCTCCTCGAATTGCTTGACCAATTCCGATTGCTCCTGTTTCCTCTGCTCTCTAATCTGGAATCTGTAGAATCCCGCTCTCTCCAAATCTCTCCTCTTCTTCTCCTCGCGCTCTTCCATTTCTATTCTCTTTTCCTCAACATCCTCTCGTTTAGCAGTTCCAGATCTGCCGCCTTTAGTGACAGTCACGAAACCGTCCTCATCAGGAACATTTCTCTTCTTCTTATCCTCCCTCTTCTTTCTCTCCTCATTCTCATTAAATGCCGTCATGTAATTATCCACATTCATCTGCAACGTCATCTCGTCCGGATACCTCAGAGCATGATAAGTCTCATACCGCGCACTTCCCAATGCCGGTAGTTTATTCCCGAGTCCACCACCCCAGACAGGAAACCTATCCGTCTTGCCGGATTTGTGTATCTTGCGAATCGCTTTCAATGCCGCCTCGGCGCTTTTCTTGTCTACGAAAACGACAATTGCTGTGCTGCCACTTCGATGTAGCGGTCGATCGGAGGTTTCTGGGAGCGCTACATCGAGTTCGAGGTCTACATCTTCATGGGCGCGTTTGCGCTTTTTGCCTGCTGGGAGAGATGGTACTAGCGCTGTAGAAGGCGCGGCTTTTCTTCGTTCTCCCCCGAAATGAACATCTTCCACCCGTCCTGCTGCGCCGAGTAAATTGGTAAAGATCCCTCGTAGATGTGCAGACGTCGAATCGATGGGTATATTTAGTAGGAACAGACTTCGGGAGTCCTCTTCAACGGGAATTTTCGGTGTATGAGGTTGGAGATAGAGAGTATGTGTCGTAGATTTGGCGAATGCGGGTGTGGAGGGGATGGTGAGGGGGAGGACGGTGAAGGATTTGATTTGGGAAGCCATCTTTGGGAAGACTCTTCTGCTGTTGCGCAAAATTAGATGGTGACGCGCAGATTGGTCATGAGGTTTCTTTTTGCACAAGGCGTTGAGGATATATTGATGCAGTGAGGGATGGGCGATGGACTTTTGCGGTTTCACCAGAAAATTATTTGAGCTATGCCGGATTGACTTCGGGGGGTGTCTGCAGCGCTTTAGCGTTGTAAGATCTTACAGGGTAGCCTCAAGGTGAGGCAACAACAAGGATCATAGGCTACGGAGCTTGGTTCCGATGATCGTCAAAAGGTTGTTTCCTTTTCAACGACATCTCAAGCTTGCTCATTTTCTCCATTTCTGCTCAGACATTTTGACACCTGTCAACCTGATGCTGGCATAACTAAAATCTACTTTCAATTACCTGTGGCCGTACCATGGCTTCCAGGCTTTGTTAGCCGTAGCTGTCCAAAACGGCTATAGGGTTGTTCACGAACATGGCCTCGGAAGGACCAGAAGACCAAAATTAATAATACCATACTGAGGACTCCAAGTCCAGGAAATATATGCATCCTCATTTCATGCGATATGTCAAAGGGAGAAGCAGGTAGATCTCAACAGTAACAAATCTTCCCCGAGCTCAAAAATGAACGAAAACTGATCATCACGAAGGCTTCACCGGAGAACGCGCTTCTCAGATGGCATCTCATTTTCGCCTCTTGCCTACATCAAGACATCTCACTGCAGGTTTGATATCAATATATGTTGCCTAAGTAGGATAATTGCATAGAATATCATTGAATCAGTACTCATCCTCTCATGCTCCCCGCCAAATAAGACTGCAGCCATGAAAAGCCTTTCCGGATCTCCGCCAGACACTGGCGTGGACGAAAATGGAAAGAAAAAAATATCAGCTTCCTGCCCAAGAGATCACATTCGAGTCCCCGGCATCGACCTGCTCCGTCGGCCTGTCAATTAATTGGGGCGTCAACTTCAAATCTAAGCTTTCAGCCACAACTCTCTTTGCAGAACGTTGCGAGAATGACTGCGCATCAACCACATATTCAGCCTCATCGCACCTTGCTTAAACCGGGGATTCTAGGCCGAGACAAGATGCAGAACTGCTTCAATATGTCGGGTGTCACCCCAATGGAGGCTTTTCCGCACTTGGATGCCGTCAAGTCAGCGCTCGAGCAGTGGAGAAGGCTCACGAATTCGTGAACCAATCCCATGTCTTCGAAAGCAATTGACAGGTAACCATTGGATTGCCGTTACCTGTCAATTGCAGGGTATTTGCATTTGTCTAACATCCGGGTTTGATTTCATCGTACCTTTTTTTTGTACCTGATATCACGTTGGGTAAATATTGCTTATCGTTTCTTTACGTGGCAGAACCACCACCAAGTCACATTCAGGCTTCGTATTCCCAACGGAACAGGTGTAATGGGCACAACTCCAAAGCCTCCGGACAAACCCCAAAGCCATGGAATTGTGAGGAGCCTTTCATTTTGGTTGGTCCAGACTTGGTATATGCCACGTTCTGATCAACAGATCGCTTCCCTTTGTTTGCCTACCGACGTCTAGATTTATATCAATTGGTGGCTGAAAAAAGGCGTCAACAGAACAGACGGCAACACCGCTTCTTACTGTCAAGTCTTGTATTTATATCGCAATGAAATTCCCAGAAAAATCATCTCTAGATCTCACATCCAGCAATCTCTTAGCATCTTAATTAGGCTTCATTTTCACTATACCCAAAAAATATCACCTTAATTTTATACTTTTCTCCTCCCTCATAATGTATCTCACACCAAATGTTCTAGCCATCTTGGCTGTAGGTGGAGCCAATGCCTTCAGCTTCCCACAATCTGTAGAATCAACCTTCAACAAGCTCGTCGGCCGAAAAGATGCTAGTTGTCCAGCAGTTTGGGGCACTATTTCAGCAGAATTTGTAAAGTTGTTCACCGATAAATCGGTCAGTCCAGCACAATGCAACGACGATGCTCGTGCAGCTATTAGATTAGCTTTCCATGTAAGTCTCCCTAGTCACCTATCCAAGTAAATCGACAGAACTTCAGTCTCTTTTCATAGACAAGCGAACCACAAGCTTACCCATGACAGGATTGCGGCGCATATACAGGGAAAGCAGCCACCGGTGGTTGCGACGGCAGTATCATCCTCTCAACCAACAACAACGAGCTCAAACGAGGAGAAAACAACGGTCTCCAAGACATCTCCGCCAAAGTCTGGGCTCTCCAAAAGAAATACGTCAAGCAAGACCCATCCGTCACAGTTGCAGACATGATCCAAATGGCCGGTGCAGTAGCCATCGTCGCCTGCCCCGGCGGTCCCCAAATGAAGCTCTTCATGGGACGAAAAGATTCCTCCGTTCCTGCACCTGATGGTCTCCTTCCTGATGTCCATGCTTCTGCTGCTTCGCTCGCGAAATTATTCGAGGACAAGGGGTTTTCACAGAAGGAACTTGCTGCGCTTCTTGGTGCGCATTCTACGAGTAAGGCGTTTGGACAATCTGATATTAAGGCTGGGGCGCCGCAGGATAGTACACCGGGTCTTTGGGATGTCAAGTATTATGCGGAGACTTATAATCCTCCCAAGGGGGTTGTTCCTTTTGCTAGTGATAGGGTGTTGGCGAATTATGCGGATGTTGGAGAGGAGTTTAAGAAGTTTGTTGGGAATGCGGGGAGGTGGAATGGGAAGTTTGCTGATGCGTAAGTGTTTTCCCCCTCTTTTAATTACTTGGATGGGCCTGGACTAACGAATTGGGATGCAGCATGACACATATGTCTCAACTTGGTGCTGGTCAGGCTGCGAAGATTGATTGCACGAAATACGTTCCAGAGGGGAAATCAGTGGGTAATAAGAGGGGTATGATGGGAGCCGATATTTTCCACAAGCACTGATTGATTAATGAATTTCGTCCTTACTTCTTAATCTGCATCCTTCGGCGGCGTTTACAAAAAGTGGATTATTGTTTAATACGGGCGTTAGAAGGGGGGTTTGGTCATGGTATATATTATTTCTAGGGTGCCAAAAAAAGGAGTTCGGGATTGGGTAGTGTCGTTATAGTATTCGAGTGAATATACTGAAGTATATTCACTCGAGGGGGCAGATCACATGACTAGGCTGGTCCTACACGGACCACCCAGTCCTGCCTATACTGTTCTAGCATCGCTTCTACAACTTAGACTCGGTGTATAACATTATAAGTAGATAGTTAATACTAAGGTATAACCATCTACCTTATATCGCACCTTATCTTAGACGAGATAAACTAACACTGATTAGTAAGCGTATACAGATTAGAATCTCGATACTTTTAATACTTTTTTCGACACTTTTTCGACCTTTTACTACGAAGCTATTTACTTAAACAAACGACTAAAAACACTTTAATAAAACTTAACTAAACTATATCGCTAGATCGCTAGAATAAGAGTAATCGACGACGGCAGAACCTCTTATACTACTATTATTAATCTAAGTAATAGTAGATAATATAACTGACGATCCGAGTAGTATTCCGGACAGCCTAGGTAGAGTAGAACTTAGGACGAGGCTAAATGATCCGTTTACTAAATAAACGCTAAGTTAACAAAAACACTAAGTTCACAACCGGAAGGATTATAAAGGTCTTTAAATAGACGTAGTAAAGCTTATACAACGACTTATAGAGACTAGTAGGTATAATCCTATTACTCCTATCTAAAGTAAAGACAAAGGTAAGGCACCTGCCGCACCTAAGGAATCCGTAACATCACTAGTTAGCTACGACTAGAACAAGACGATAGACTATCTCGAAGCCGATCTCGAACAACTTCGACACCCTAAAGAAGGTATAGAGATACTACACCATAACAGTGAAGAGCTATAGGAGACGGGAGACCCTACACCTAATTAAGTGATGAAGGCCGTAATGGTCACCTACTAGAATGGGAATATTCGGGACGAGGAACTCGCTAGAATGTTTTATAACTAGTTCTACATTTACGATGTTAATTTCTTCGAAGAATGTAGTGAAGGCACCTAAAGAGCATTCCGCTTAGTACTTCGCCGACAAGGCGTATAGGTCGAACTTAACGACAAAGCTATTATACCTGCTTAAGTACTATATAATGCGGTACATCGACGAAACTGCTACGAGTGGACTAACGCTAAAGTCCTTTAAATGAGATACTATAACCTAAAATCACAAGTGCTTCAATTTAGACTTTAAGAGCTTCTAGGTACTAGAAGTAGATATACTAGAAGTAGATATACTAGAAGTAAATATACTAGATCACCAAAGCAAAAGTACACAGCTCCAGGTACAAACACTAAGCTAACTACGCCAATTCTAAAGCCACCTGTGCCATCGAGAGCTATAAAACCCAGCTTCTTTACCCCTGCTAACCAATTTCAACCACTATCACCTAGCAATATAAAAGCAGATATCAACAGTAGAACAAGCTACAAATTCGGCAACACGGCTACTATAGTACTAGCCTCGAGCGTACAAATACCAGCTCAAAGTACACAAGCACTAGTTTTCAATCTACGGTAAAGGGTATTATCACATTAGAACCTAAAACCAACTTATTAAAATTAGGGTACAACTACACTAAATCTAAATGTACAAGGAATATATTAAGGTGTACTACAACTATAGGCACCGGCATACCCACCTACTTAGAATTCCCAAGTTCTACAAGGATTTCCACCGGTTTAAGGCTAAATGATACCCTAATAATATAGACTATAAACGGGCGGATATAGCTAAAATTTCCTACAAACGGGCCTATTCCAACCCTAAAGATTTAGTCACAACCCGATCAGACTACTACCACACTTAGAAGCTGATCTAGACTTACGTATAATATAAAGTCTAGTAAAGTCATATCGTAATAGTATAAAATACAGTAGAATTAAGGATGTCTTCGATATAAAACTTAAGATCTTTTACGCCACTTATAACTAATATAGGGTAACCTAGGACCGCCTTACAAAAGCCTTTCCGATTATACTAAAAGGAGCCGCCGCGGAATACTACTATACTACAATTCTCGGAAAAGGATTAGACTTCCTCACTAAGGCACAAGTAGTATAAGATAACTTTAAAAACCTTAGACACAAGAGGTATCTATAAGACGAATAGGATAAGCATACGCTTAAATACGTTAAAGGAGAAAATCCTAATAAGACTACGTTATAATACTTCGATATTATAATAAGTAAGCTAAGGGAGGTCCGACTAGGACTTGGTATATTACTTTAATAAGATAACAACTTTTACTAAAGTATCATTCGGAATACCCGCGGAAGCGTAGAATATAAAACAGTTGTTACAAATCCTCCGAACATAATCATAGACCTTAAATCGAACCTTAAGAATACGATATCGAGTTACGAGTTCTATACAGGCACAACCATTAAGAAAGGCTATGTTAAAGGAACTTATGTCACCGATTCTACCAACCCGGCAGAAACATATTACACAAACAGAACCTATTATAAGCAAGATCGAAATAGGTATAACAACAACAGAAACAACTCTACTAGCAGAACAAACTCTAGTAGTAGATGTTAGATATATAGAAAGCCAGGCTATAGATCCTTCGAGCACACAAAAGAGGAACAAGACTTATACAAAGAGAAGTTTTAAACTAGGTTCTATAGTAAGTTTAAGAGAGATTATCGTAAGAGAGACTTTAATAAGTAGTACAACACCTTCATTACCTAGTTCGAGTCCTAGTCCTAAGATATAGCGAACTTAACCGCTACTATATATATAATTAGTATAGAGGACTCGGATAATTTAGCGTCAAGTTCGAGCTCTAGCTTAAGTGACAAGGAAGGCGGAAGTGTATACGTTATAGAGTGTTTTATAATAGATACGCTTAGCAACGTAAATACGAAGCAGCTTATAGATCAGCTAAATTAGGCTTCTACTTTACACCAACTTAGATTTAGCGAATCGCACCTAGGAATTACAGGAGAACAAGATACTAGAATAACTATAATACTTATAGCAGACAAGGCACTTTAAATTGTTCTACCTACAACAACACCTCGCTAGAGACCTAAGAATTTCTATAGTATTATGATCAATACTGGCGCCTCTACCTTTAATTTAGCTAGTTACGATCAGTACTACGCCTATAATTTAATTAACAATTCTCTATTAAAACCTAGTAACGTTATAGTTAAATTTAGTGTAGGAAACTCTACTACTATTGGCTATATAGTAGTTAAAACACCAATTAGAAGAGTAAAATTCCACGTGTTTCCGATTAAACTACTATTTATCCTTTGTCTTTAATAACTCGATAAAATAAGAGTAAAGTATAATAATATTAAGGATGTTATTACTATAGAGGACGGTGCTATAGTTAAGGTTGTACGTCGGTTTAGCTACCTATTTATAGTATAGGACTAATCATACTATAATTTTATATACGAATTCCTAAGTTCGTTATTAGAGGCCGAACTACGACGTCTTTACAAGCGATTTAGCTACCTATCTGTCGTGAAGTTATAGAAAGTTTTAGACCGGGCCGGGTACGATGTCAACTAAACTATACTCGAAAAACTGACTAAATATTGCGATTACTATGTAAAGCATGGCCGGTCACTACACCGCTTCCGCTTCACGCTAAAAGAGGACAAGGACTTTAATTATACGGTCTATATAGATATCTTCTTTATTTATAGTAAGCCAGTTCTTTATATAATCGACGAAGCTACAGGATAGAACGCTATATACTAGCTGTAAGATATGTCGGTAAAACACGTCTGGGAAATAACAGGCAAATACTAGCTCTATATGTTCCTAGGACTAATAGATTTACTTATAATAGACGTAGGAAAGAACTTTACTTCTAAGGAATTCCGATCATATACAACTACTTTAGGTATTACGGTTAAAGCTATACCTGTTAAGGCATATTAATCGATCGGACTTATTAAACGGTATTACGGCCTACTACGCCGCGCCTACAACATTCTAGTATAAGAAATACCGGACTTACCGAAGGATGTTACACTCTAAATAGCGGTGAAGGCTGTGAACGATACTGTAGGACCTAATAGTCTTGTACTAATACTACTAGTCTTCGGGGCGTATCTAAAGATGCGAAATGACCTTGTTTTACCATTAACTACAATTACTAAGCGATTAGTAACACTATAAAAAGCAATGGCCGAAGTACGTAAGCTCAAGGTAAGACGACAAGTCAACGAAGTACTTAACACTAGGAACGGCCTAGCTAATCGAATCAAGGATCTACCTCTTAGATCTAAGGTTTAGGTATAGCGTGAACACAAGAAGTGGCAAGGGCTATATATCCTGCGAGGATACGAGGGAGAAGACGTAATTGTTAAAATCAAGGGTAAACCAGTCCGATTCCAATCTACAGTTGTTAAACTACGATATACGAATAAGGATATATCTAATATTTAAGACTAGGATATACCTAATACGGCACGCGAAGATATTATAGAATATTCTAACGTATACTCTAAAGAAGATCAGCCAAAGCGACGTAGACGACCTCGAAAGTTAAGACAAATTAAGTCGGAACCTAATAAAGACAAGCAGGTCGAAGCGGTCCCTATACTACTAAAACGTAGCCGCAGAAGACTAAGAAAGAATATAACAGTTTATTACTATAAGGCACTTAAAGTCTACAAAGACAATATACTAAAATGCTAGGCATACTTTATAGATAACGGCGTAGTCTATTTAGTATTCGACGATTCGAGGCAATTAGAGATAAGCGGATTAACTAATAACAGAGTCTTTAAGGTTGTTATAGTTAATTAACTACCACCTAATACTCGCGTATTTAGCTCTCGATTCGTTAATACAATTAAAAACAAGGGCACTTCCGAAGTATTCGAGAAGTCTAGGCTTATAGTTAAAGTATTCGACAATGACAGAAAGACTATAGTTTTAACTTAGTTACTAACAATCTAGCGGGTTAGTATATAGATTATCTTTATACTTATAGCGATTAAGTTCCGACAAGATCTATTAATTAAGCTCTAGTTGCGAGATTTTATATAAGCTTATACCTAGTCTATAACAACCCTTAATCGACCGATATTTATAAAAGGACTAAAAGGCAACCTACAGTAGGAGAAATTGTATTTTAAGATTATCAAGCCCCTATACGGTATACTAGAATTAGGTAACCACTAGTATAACACGTATATCAAACACTATATAGAGAAGCTCGGGATAAAGCAATTAACCTACGATTTATACCTACTATATATAAATAAGGTAGGATTTTAGGGTACAATCGGACTTTAAACTAGTAATACCCTTATTCTTGGCGATACCGCTTTTATAGAAAAGGAACAGTCAGAATTAACTACTTTTAAATCTAAGCCTATAGAAGTATTAGCGCTAGACAACCCTTTAAAATTTAATAGTGGCAAGATCACTCTAGCGAGCGACAGGACCGTCACACTTATATACGATTATAAAGATCGAGTTAAATTAGTAGCGAATAGACCTATCGATACTATTACTACTCGAGGGGTTGTTCGTAAGCAATACGCTGTAAAGGATTAATACGTCGCTTAGAGAGCACTCGGAGCGTATATGGCTACAGTGTGCCAGCCAGAAGCGGCTTTCGACTTAAGCGTAGCTACACAGTATCCGAACCTAGATAAGACCGCTATTAACGCGCTAAACAAGCGCCTACAATAGCTAATTAATAACTAAAAACGAGGACTTAAATACGTGCCTTTAGATATCGATTTACTACGGCTTGTTTTGTTTGTAGATACTTCCTTTATAAACTTAACTAACCTTTCCTTACAAATAGGCTACATTTTATACCTAACGGATAAGGACAACAATACGGTTATTTTACACTGGAGTTCTATAAAATATAGACGAATTACAAGGAGCGTACTAGCTTCCGAGCTATACGCTCTTAGTGGTAGATTCGATATAGTAGGAGTGATTAAATTAACGCTCGAGGTAATTCTAAGTAAGGGAATTAAGTTAACAATTTGTACTGATTCTAAGTCGATATACGAATGCTTGACGAAGCTTAGTATAATAAAGGAGAAGCGCCTTATGATCGATGTAATGGTACTACGCTAGGCGTACGAGCGCTAGGAGATCTACGAGATCCTTTAGATTAAAGGAAGTATAAATCCTACTGATGCTATAACAAAATTAAAGCCCTGCCAGGCGCTAGTCACACTTATCGATACTAACAAAATCGATATAGTGGTTAAGGAATGGGTTAAACGTGAGGACATATCCGAGGGACAAAAAGAATAGGATTAACAAGTCACGTAGGAATTACAAGGAGAGTGAAAATATTAGTTAAGCGTTTTAGTTAGTTAGCTATTAGCACCGAGTCTCTTACTTCTTTTTAAAGTAAGCCCAGTGTCGTTATAGTATTCGAGTGAATATACTGAAGTATATTCACTCGAGGGGGCAGATCACATGACTAGGCTAGTCCTACACGGACCACCCAGTCCTGCCTATACTGTTCTAGCATCGCTTCTACAACTTAGACTCGGTGTGCAACATTATAAGTAGATAGTTAATACTAAGGTATAACCATCTACCTTATATCGCACCTTATCTCAGACGAGATAAACCAACAGGTAGAATAATTAAAAGTAATAGATTAATGAAACTTATAATGCTATATCATATCCTCTTCCAAGTTGCAGTCATAGTTGCAGGTAAGTGTTCAGAGTGCATTGATTGGTCTGTTACTGTAGCGGGGGTTCTTGGGACTGCTGTATGTTAAGCGAGAGTAGGTGGACACGGGACTTGCGAGAAGGTCTGCTATGATTCAAACCCCTTGTCTATGAAATTTGGAATTTGGATAATTCCCGAGAGCATCGGAGATTTTTTGGATCTGGATTACGATGTTTCCGTATTTTTTCTTTGTTCAATTGTCAGTGTTTGGGCGGGATATTGGAAACCCGGGGTTCTTGATTGACGGATGGGGAAGGGGATAGGGCTGAAAGAACTTTGCAAGTTTGAAAGTCTCCCGCCGAATCCGCTCCCGAGGAACGGGGGAAAATTTTTGTAATTGGGATTTTGTTATTGGATGGAAGTTACCATTTCAAGGTGGATATCTCCGCAGCTTCATCTGGCCAAAGGTGTTGTGGATGGATGTCTAGACTCTGGATCTTGTGGCGTTTTCTGGTGGTGGATTGATGGTGGGTGGCTAGAGTACTCGGAATATTTACCATGTGCGAGACGTTTTGTTGGGTTTTGGGTGGTCCGTATTCTTGGGATGTGTGGATTTGTGAGAGGCTTGATGCATATTTATGGGTGGGTGAGTGTGTTGTCTGGACATGGGATATCTAATACTACTAAAGATTTGACCAGGAAAATCAGCTATCCGATACGAAAGACATGGCACTTTTAGAAGTTGCACCATCTTGACTCTGTTTTCTGTCCGTGTTAATCACACGATATTTTATCTTGCGTTACGGTCTAGACATATAACTTTCACAATAAGCTTAGTGTTTTGGCTTCGGGATATTTTACGCGAGAATCGAGTCAAACCGACCACTTTCTCAGGCTTGAGCAGCCCAGGCTCTGGGTAATATCCGTTTTTTAGATGCGGCGGAGGTGGAAAAGTGGTTCTGCTGCTTCTGGAAGGTAGCTTGTTCTGGGCCGTTATTGTGCTTTTGTTCCGTTTTGGCGAGGGGAGAAATCTAACAATGGACAAAGAGACCTACAAGCCACAAAGCTTGATTCTTTTGGTCACCGGATGGACTTGGTCGCCGAGGTTGGGTTTATATAGCCAAGAAGGATGTGAAGAGTGGGTTTGGGATCTAGATTGTTGCGAAAAAGTAACACATGAGAGGTTTGGGCGTGGGGTTTGGATCTAGATTTGTTTACGTGGGAAATTTTTGTGTAGAGCCTTTTTGATCTGAATTCATCGCTGTAGCCTCTCAGACTGTGATAATTCAGAATTGAGTTTGCGTTTAGACGAGATATATGCTATTGTGTGTTGATGTTGTTTGTTTAGACCTTGGGTGGGGTTAAGGGTTTGGTATCTTTCGCTTAACCCGTCCAAGGACTAAATCATTAATTCTTTTTGGATAACGAAATCATATTATTATACAACATGGATTATTATATTCATTACCAAAATCAATAGAAGGAGGTCTGGAAATTGTAATTGAGCACGCTGTGACAAAAAAAGCAAGAGGAGTTTTAAACATTCTAGGTAAAGTACACCTTGAACTGCAGTCTTACTACCAGTCCACCACCACAACATTGCCATTTCTTGCGTCAATTGACTCAAGATTCCCTCGACACTCGAATTCTACCATCTGATAAGGCATTCTAGGATCTTTTGAGCCCTTCAAACGAAGTCTCGTTACGTACAATTCCATATGAAGCTCCGATCCACTTCGTGGATTCCTGCCCTCCACAATGCCTCTCGCCAAATTCCTTAGCGCCCAATGTTTCAGTATTATAATCCAGTCGTTCTAATGTTTTCAATTGACTGATTTTTACGTGAAAACTCTAGGCTGGGTAGAATGATCAAGCTGAAAGGTGTCATGTGATAGCTAATAGAAATCCAACAATCGGGGGTTGGATTGATGTTTACAATTAACAGAAAACAGTTCCCAAGAATAAAATAATCTCCCTCTGTCGAAAGTATTTTATCCACAGCCTCTTTCCCGTCGCCCGGCTGCGTGTTGGGTCACGTGATGTTGAGTCCTGGTAGAAATGGGCCGTGGAAATGTTGTAAATGGTACGAGTTTGTTCAATTGAGACATTAAGGGGGTTAGAAGCGATGAGACACAGGTGAAGCTGCCAAAGCAAACAACACTGTCGTTTAGGAATATTTCCAACGTTTCGTGAGAGAGATGATTGGTGATAACCCCATGTTCGCTTACATACAGTACCAGATTTACGAATGTAATGAGACAGCGCTCACTCCTCTCCATGGAAGGTGAAACAATACCTGAGAATTTTCTAGGTATGTTCGCAGAGGGAGAACCAAGTTTTCGGAATTTTCGATGTACAAGCCCGGCAATTGAATCACTTTGGTTGCAGAGCTGCACCAACTCACACTGGTAACGCCAACATCACAATCCTCCCCGTTGCAACTCGGACGGGTGAGGGAAATCAGAAATGCACTCCAGAATCGACTCCGAAGGCTGAGTATTCCAGCTCTGTTGTATCAAGTAGATGAAAGGGAACGAGCGAGCTGCACTGCGCATTTTCGTGAAGTTTGGATGAGGTTGGGGGATTGATGCCTTCAGAGGCATGAACCCAACATACTGATGAAACCCCCATATGTAGCTGCACAGAGATTGTGATGAATAGGACCGATAATCGGTTGTGGGAAGGTCTTTGAGCTCCTGAGGTCGGTTAGATGCAACACGAATCCGCCTATTTGGTTGACGTGACTTTTTCAAGCAACTGAAACCTGAATTTACATCTCGATACTCTAATGATGAGAGAGGCAGAGAAAGGTGTATGATTGTCGTTGGAGTAGACTGCGGCTTTGCCTCTGGCGGCTCATACCCAGGGGCAGAGGCTGTGTCTTTACGAACACACGGCGGGATAAGCTTCTTCAAGTCTTCAGCAGAATGTGGTGTAGAAGGAAGGGAAGCAGACGATGAGATGCACTGCGCCGATATCTCACAACCCACACCCCTCCCATAAATTCCTCGTTGTGGTTAGCTGTTGAAGAAATGTTTCCAATTTTAGCACCTCGTGAGGTCAGCCACGTGACACATCTCCCCTCTTTTCTTTTTTTACCGCCGACTCTTCATTGGTGCCGCTGCAACAATGTAAGCGCGAACGACGATAGCCAGTCAGCCTACATAAATATGCACCCATGCAGGCCTGTAAATAGTATTAGGCCAATATAGAAGCGCCAACACAGCGCGTACGCCAATGCCAGCACTTCTTTGCAACGCGATGACATGGGAGCAGTCACAGGGGTGGGACCAGCATCCAACATCTCGACGCCTCTTTGGTCCCTGCGGAGGCTCATCGAGCATCATCGAGACCCTTCCGGAATATTGTCCGGGGAAGCATAACGCAGCAGACGTTGGAAAGAGCCGGTTGTCCCTATTACAAGTGCTGATGTGACTTTATTGGTGCTTCAAATAGCCATTGGTCTAGTAATAGGTTCAGCGGTAACTGACCCTTCACTGCGCACTAAAAACCTTGCTTTCTCTTCTACCTCTGATATCCCACTTGTACCTTATCCATATGGCGGGGTCTGCATTTGAAACTTCTTATTTCTCCTTGTTAACGCTGCCTTTCCCTTTTTCCGCCCCAATACACATTTCCTCATTTCTGTCTTTGTTACTTGCTTCGATCTCCTTACTGTCTGCATTTCCTTTGTATTCATATTCGTATTACCACAGCAACTGAATTTCCTTACCGTCTTGGAGCATAGAATAAGTTTTTGCATATCGACCATTTCCTTCTGTCGCTGTTAATGATGTATGAGACGCTGGTCGCCTCCACTTTAATATACACTCCAAGGTCAGTGCATTCTCTTTCTTTTCTCACTTCGTCTTTTAAGCCCCATTGTACTGCCTGCTTCGGGAAATGAGATCAATGTGAAGGAGGAGGTCGAGATAATGATGAAACGATCCTTGGACTTGGGATACTCGGCGCATATACTTAGCTCACTGCTTCCTTCATTGTACTACATACCGCAACTTACATGTTTGGCCATTGGGATATCATGCTAACATCTTTCCACTGGCAGTTCCTATGAGGATGGCACGATGCTGGCCTGGCTTAATCCTCCTCTTGACGTCTACATCCATTTCTCTAGTCAACGGAACAACCATTTTGCCATCAGAGGTTACGAGCATTGTCCCCCAGTGTGCTCAGCCATGTCTTTCGAATTTTGTAGGCAGAAACTTTCAAGCCCGTGGTTGCGGTTCGAGGCCGACGCTACAATGTCTTTGTTCTCATGACAGTGCTTCGGAATTTACTATTGGAGAAGCAGGAGTGCAATGCATAGTTGGATCACAGCATTTGGGCGTGTGTACAGACGAGGAGGCCAGAGGTAAGTGACTACCTAAGTGTTCTTCTATAATATGCTTACAGAACTACAGAGTCTGTTGTACTTGGTGCAATTGGAATGTGCAATGGCCAAGTCAATGCCAAACCAAATACACATAGTGTCATTTACGCAACACTCGAGATCCAGTCCAGTTCAGTCCGAATTGGGCAATCCACAAAAGTGGCGTCAACAACAGCATCAGAAACTCCACGCTCTACTTTTGTTACCTCGACTCGACCAAGCTTCACTTCCATGTCTCCATCTTCCAGCTCTATGAACTCAATATCATCTTCCAGTTCAATTCTTCCACCCACCAGTACCCAACCAGCAGGAGGACAATCGCAGACACCTACACCTGCACCTGTTCAAACCCCAACTTTGACACAGGCTCAGATTGTTGGAATCACAGTCGCTGCTATTGGTGGCGGGGCCCTCATGCTGAGCATTATTGTCATAATGGCATGCGTGAAGAGACGACGAGCGAAGAAGAATAGGGATAGCGACAATTTCTCATTCCAAATCGATCAGAAAAAGTACCCTCAATCAATAATATCCAAGAAGTCAAGGAAGTCAATGAAGGCACTGAGAAGACTACCAGGTTTTGGACCTGGCGGAACATCCAACGGAATAGCTGCAAAAGTTGTACCACCAGTTCCTCCGCGTCTTGATACAATGAGCCCAAATATGTTCTCCAGAAGAAGCATCCAACCAGATCGGATGATTGGTCTTGCCATCTCCCCTGATAGAAATATTACAATTGGTATGCAATCTCGAGAATCGAAACTTCTACCTCCCAGGCCGACCTTGAAGTTGCAAATGCCTCCCAATGCGGCAGGAGCATCCTTCTCCAAAAACGCACCAAAGCCAATGACTTTCAGAAGATCTAGCGCCGCCACACAGTTTGAAGAAGATTATGAGAGTACTGGCTGGAAACCTCAAGTCCCAACGCTCAAAGGCGCAGGTATTACGTATCCAAAGCCTGTCCAAAAGCCTTATTTGGGCAGGGAGAGTACGGTCACTCAATTTGAGGATGTCGAAGACAACATTCGGAAGTCACAGATTGCCAACGCAAGAGGTACATCATATTTCCAGCCTGCAATAAAATATTCAGATGAACCCCGTGGAAGTACAATTACGCAATTTGAAGAGGATGATGCACAAACCTCAGGCCGTCCAAAGAATACTCTGAATCGCAGATCTTCTGTCGAGGAGGATGTGGATTCCGCTATCGATATGTGGCAAAAGTTCAGCCCTATCAATACCACTGGCCCCCCAGTATTTTACTATACAGCGGCGGAGAGTCAACGTGTACAAGGCGCTCAACGGCTTCAACCGAAACAGGTTCTCGTTGGTAACCGAATTGGAAGCTTCTCACAACCGCGTCGACCAAATGAGTATCCCCCACGAGCCAAAGCAGACAATCTAGGTCTCGATGCATTCCCAAGGCCACCAACATTCCCAAGACCACCAACATTCCCAAGACCACCAACATTGCCACTCTCCCTTCGAATTCCGGTTCCACAAGGAGCTTCCCGGCCTGTCACTGCCACTTCTTCAATTTATACAACTCGCACTACCTCTTTAAAAGCTAGTCCAACAAGAAGAAGCAATAATCCAACGGGATCTTTTCCTCAAGTTTATCAATCTTATAGACAGGTTGGGCCATACGATGCCCCAAAAACAGGCAACTCAATGGTATGTTATGGAGGTGATAACTCTCGGCTATCTCCTGGAGGACCTCGAACAGACGAATTATCGCCCGTGGTAGAATCCCCAGCTAGTGGTCGCAGTCCAGTTTCCTATCCCAAGATCCCGAAGCCAGGACGCCTTTCTGAGGCAACAATCAGATTGGTCCCCCCACCACCACAGCCTAATTTCAATTCTTCCACCGAAAAGCCCTGGAGAGTAGCCGAGCTCGCCGCTCAAAGACAACGCAAACTTCGTCGAGAGAGTTCCCTCACCAGTCCACCCCAAGGAATAGAAATTAACCTCCCTCGAAAAGCACCCCGTACACCCCCAAACTACACACCTCAGTCTCCAAACTGGGATACCTATACCCCGTCACCTCTTTCTCCTTCAGGCCCTTCATTCTCGTCCTCCAATCTCCCCTTCGCACGTCAGAATCAGCTTGAAATTCCGCCCCCAAAGAACCAACAATACGCAAAACAGTTTCAGCCATCCGTCGGACTCTCCCAGAAACCAGGCAACGCCGATTTCCCCTCACCCACTCCACCTCGCTCCACCCCAGCCCCAACACCAAACTTGAACTCCACCACCACCATCACCTCACCTGACGTCCCCCGCCCCTCCTCAGGCCTATCCAACATCTCGGAAGCCTCCTTTGATGCTCCTTCCCTCCCCCCACTCCGCTCCTCCACTACCTCAAAATCCTCCCAGTCCTCCCAGCTCTTCTCCCGTCGACGCGGTGCCGCAACAGGACCCATCACCCTTTCCGAATCGCCATCTCCAGATTCCAAGAAAAAATGGCGCGTTCTGAAGGAAGAGGATGTCAATGCGGCCAAGAGCCCAGGATGGAGACCTATGCTCGCGAGTAGCAACGGGATGTTGAGTCCGCAGTCAGCGGAATTCTCAAGGGGACGAAAGGAGTTTGAGAGGATGGAGGCGGTTGAGTTGCCCGGGACTCCGGGATGGGTTCCTAGATTGACGCCCACGAGGAAGGGAGAGGATTTGTATCTGAGGGTTGGCTGAGGAGTCACTTTCTTATTACTTCACGATGGTACGACACTACGACACTACGACACTACGATATCTCATTCCATCTTCTATCCGTTTATTTCGTTTCTTGTACAACACTACACCTTACGCATCACGCACCAATCGGTCTCTTACACTGTAATATCTTTTATTATCGCCCTCAAGGGCCCTTCTGTATTTCGAGGTTCACATGTTTTCATTTTTGCACTTTTAGCATAGCATTGGCGTTTTTCTTATCTATCAGTCGGTTTTTATTTTTGGGAATTATATACCCCGGTACAACTGTATCGGTTCTTTTGTTTATTGGGAAGAGTGGGAGAAGAGATAAAGAGTTTGTAGGAGAGTTTCCATGCATCGAATGAGCTATGGATGGAGATAGAAATGGTAACGAAATAAATTTAAACTTTACTAAACTATCACTGTCTTTACGTTATGCTTTTGTACGTGAGAACTTGAAGCGGAGTTGTCGTAAGCGACATCGCAGTTTTTTGAATTTGACCTTGGAGAACAAATTGGAGAGTGATTGGCAGCTCTTTCCGGAAGCACTAACTTCATCGGCGCACTAGCAATACTTACTTGGTAAGACTAGGGTAGGCAAGATACAAAATTCATTTAGATTTTTCGAGTTAGACTTGGGTCACCTGTCAAGATATCAGCTCTAGCGCACTAATACTCTCATTTCTAGTGTCTAAACCGCTCTATTCCTGATTTTAACCCAATATTTCAATCTCGCAGTCTCACTCCTATTGTTCAGTCGCATGTTGATACGCGAGGAAACCACTATTCATGATAGAAAAGGTACATAGGAAAAAGCCAGGTATTATTTACCTCGAAGTAGTGAATTAAAACGCAATATATTACCATGGGTCACAGGGAAGGATGAGCTCCTTTCAAGTGTTCTGCGTATTATTGGCTGGCAAAACGCTCGGACAATTTAAAGGGTTCTATTCCAAAGTAAGTTACCCATGAGGCACTTGGCATATCTTGGCATTGCAGGTAATACAAGAGAGTAGACCATCAATATGGGGCGACTCGCATCCACAGGCGAAGGATGAGGAATCAAATAGTGTTGCCACCCCCGCGAACAAGTCTGAGCTGCGGCGTCGTGAGCGTATGAACAGAGCATTCCGAATACACGAAAATGACAACAACGATTCAAACATAAATTGTAGATCGCCGATCGTAAAAGTCACTTATTAGATAGCAGGAGGGGAGATAGTTGGAAAATAGTGCTGGTGTATATATATATATATATATATATATATATATATTCTCGGGTAGTAAGCTTAAATCACCATACTTAACTTAAGTACTTTAGCATATTTCCTTACACGCCATCTTCCAATGTAACATATTTCTTCACGCATATTGATGGGTACATGGTCTCTTACCACGTTCTCCTTTAGGTGCTCAGCCCCTAGCTGTCGCACCCCTGAGTGGCCTTATGCTCGCAATGGTGCGTAATACTCTCGTATCTGAAGTAAAGAGAGTGCGAGAGCGCGAGGATTGGGATAAGGAGCAAGGCGCAATACGGGGCCCTTGAGGCTGTTTTAGAAGGTCGCATTAGGGGCTGATAATTAAGCGAGGACTCACTGTGGGAGACTACTAAGCCACTCAAACTTATCAGGGTTGCTTGTCCAGCTTGATGGATTTGCTTGAAAGCACCAGAAACTGAGAAATTATCTAGTATCCAGTTTCGTAAGCATGGTTCGGCACTTGGAATTCCATTCTATTCCAAGACCCCCCCTTGGAATATTCTATACCATTTTGAAGAGGTCTTAGAATATTCTAAAATTCCAGCTTAGAATTTAGAATTCCATTTAGAATTTGTCACATGACCTGTAAAATGGTTGTTCCGGTCCGCTCGACCAATAGGAAGCCTATGTTTGACCTTAGCACCGCATCGATATTTGAGAATCCCATTTCCCATTAACACTACAACAATAATATCACTATATCGCCCCCCTATACAACTCTAGCGATTGGGGTATTGTTTCTAAGAACATATTAAGTGAATTGACGGATGAGGAGATTAAGGCTTTAGAGTCATTTTCGGGTGTTAGTTTGACTACCAAAGTCAAGATACAAGGTACAATAATCTAGTATTGTATTAGTATAGTTCTTAACGTTGATTTGCCTACCTCTCACGTGCCTCTCTAGAATTACCTAGGTAGACCTGAGGTCTCGTGTCTGTGATTACACTAAAACTGCTACTACAAAGACAAGTACAAACGAGTGAATGTGGCAATATCGCAACAGCGGGAGATGACGATAATTAATTAGGTGTAGGAAACAATCAATTCACTTGTCACTTCGGTAAAAATAGAGCCCTCTTAGTGGTCAATCTATATATGTTCTAATTGGAATTCCAAATATCAAAGCCTCACACCTTGAAATATTCCACCTTGGAATGGAATCTTGGAATCCCTGGAATCGTATTCCAAGTGCCGAACCATGTTCGTAAGACGTTCTTGTCCTTAAAAGTTCTAAATAACAGAAAGGTTATCGTATTTCTACAAATATACTCGACTATAGAAACCCATTTCTGGTAATCTAGATACGCTTGATGTTTATTATAATTATATAGCTTAGAGTAATTCAAATCGATTCCATTATCTTTAAAAATCAGACTTATCTATGTCTCCTCGTTCACACATATGTACGCGTCAATTTTTAGGTCCGCGATTTCCTGCTTAAGTGATGTTTTTATAAAATAAGCCCCTTTTCAAAGCTCATCTATACTAAAAGGCAAAATTAAACCTATAGGGAGTAAATCTAAACTGGTTTCAAGACTCAAAGTGGATATCGCCGAGCCTAAAATCGAAACGTACATATGTGTGAACGAGGAGATACGTTTTCCTACTTGATCCTATAGCCCCGAACTATTTTCTAATACGCATCAAACCACGCCTTAATGACCTGTTTACTGCCCTGGATCTTTCTTCTCATAGACTTCACTTGACGCCTAATAGTAACTGCAAGATTTAGGTGTGCTTGGATAAATTGTGGAACCTAGTCTTATCCAAGAAAATATTATAGTAGGAGCTCGGGAAGGGGATGAGATAAGTCGTTTGAATATAAGTTCGTTGTTTACGAAGCTACTTAGTTATTCCCTTCAATACTTGAGGCCCTAGAGAGTATCCGCTATATCTAAGAAGCATATTCTCTTGAACAGACGACAGTTTTTTCTGCTGCTAGTGTGCTTAAGAATTTGGTAAGCCTTTATTGACACATCGAGTCACATATACTTCAATGCGTCGTGCCTTTTCACAGTATCATAGGATAACTTGTATAACCCAAATTGATCTTCAGGAAACCGAAGTCTTTAAGCGAACTACGCTATGTATGCCCAGAAGGGGAGATCATTGTATAAACGTCATGTGGTCCGATCTAAATTTGTATTTCCCCCCGCTTAATAAGCGCCTAGCATTTACGATGCAGTCCCGGAGTTTTAAAGGAGCGAGTTGTCCGTCGCATGCTTAGGAGTTAGCCCTAATTTTGGGTGATATGTGGCCGGATCAAACATTCGTATTCAAACCCACTTAATAAGGCCAACTACCTGGGGAAAGAGAAGCGATATCCAGTGGTGTCTTCAGATAAGGCATCGAGGCAAAATAAGGATTCGCAGTTCTGGGTTAGTGGCAAAGTTGGTAAAGATTTACCCGCTAAATGTCTCTGCCCTAAATCCAAGAAGCTTTTGACGATGAGCGGGTAGGGGCAATCTAGTGGCGTTCATGATCGACGCGCCATGTGAAACACAATCGGAAATAAGCGTTCCAAATCATATTGTACCCACATTCCCCGGGGCTTCCATACTCTAGAGAGGGCAATGCTGGTGGTGACACACCGATTTGTCTACAGGCGGGAAATGTGGCTATCCATAAGCCTTATGTTTTGGTTAGCAATCATTGTATGGAATTACTATGACTGCTTGGCCATCTTGTGGCCTAAGCTTAGTCCAATTGAGCAGTTTTACAAGTTCAATACCCTAAAGCACTTGAGCACTCAGTCCGCATGGCGACTCCGAAGGGAGTTTGGATTATGGAAAACCTCATGCGAATCACCCTTGAGGGGTGGTACATGATTGATCAGGATTATGTGGATAAGTTGATCCAGTCTATGGCAGAGGGGATAGAGGCAGAGGTTGGGCATACTACGTACCGGCTTTTAGCCAGGTAAAAGGGGGGGGTTTGAGACACGAGCTGTTCGGTCGAATTACGGTACTGCTCCATTGCCCTAAGCTTCCATTCAACCGACTATTACCTTGAGTGGTTTGGGTACAAGAGGGTTGATACGAAGTAGCTTGGGTTGAAACTCGGGGCTATCTATATTTTGGCTTTGACCTTGAGTTTTAGCGAAGTGAGCGAATCAAAGAGACTCGGATCTGGGCGATAAGGACTTTCGTCTCAGAGGATCTACGCGATATCGCCTACCTCTGACTGTCTAGCCTTTTTAGTACCCCACGACTCACATATTGCGGGGTACCAAGCATTACGCCACGGCTTACGACTCACAATTGTTGCTCGTGGCATAACCGCGCTCGGTTCGTGCCGAACAGACAGACCCAATTTTATTTCTACTATCGCCGCAAACTCTAAATAAACATCTGGTTCGTGATCTCATCGGTAGAAACAGAAAAGTCGAAACAATGGGACTGTGAAAACGTCGGCCCAGAAAATGTGGATTAGGAGTGCTGTGTTCGTCTTTATTGCTATCTACAAGTGCTGAATTGAGATTTGGAAAACATGCTATGTCTTTTCAAATCCCACTCATAGCACAACTTCACATGTAATTATTATATTGAAAAAGCACAGTTCCAGAGGGGATTTAGTGTGGCGAAGTACTAAGGTCTTGTATGTATTCTTTTTTTAACCTGAATATGATCTGCGCTGTATCAGTATACCGGAGCTTTTCCGCTCTATCTCCACTTTCAACATCCCCCACACTTTCCTCCGCTGGCTACGGTACCGTCCGCAACAACACTTCTAAATTTTGAAGTTGTGGAGTTTCAAAGTTGTCATTTATGATAAAAGTATGTGGAATTCTCGACGTGGGTCTAGTTTCAACGTTTATCGATTCCAAGATAGGATTATTGTTTTCTTTGACTAACGTTTAGAGAGACCCTCATTGCTGGTATAAGATACAAGTCCCCTCTGTTGAATTGAGATTTCTTACTCACCCTTCACCACCACCTTCATCTTCTCCTACCACCTTTCTTTTCTTCTTTTCCTTATTTCTTTTGGTTCTTTCATTTCATTACCAATACTATATTCGCTACCGCATTCCTTTATATTTCTACATTTGTTGTACACTTCTCAACACCAAAGTCTTAACTTCACAATGTTGTTTCCCAACGTCTTCGTCGCCGCCGCAGTTCTTACCACTTTGGTTGTCGGATTGCCTGTTACTCCAAACCAGCTATCAGAACAAATAGCACCACCAACGATCGTAACGGAAGTTGACGCAGAGAATATTTCCAAGAGGATGGCTCCAGGATTCGGCGTAATCAAACAAGCCTCCCACGCAAAGTCCAACCAGAAACCGCCGCGTCCTGCGCCAGCACCAGCACCAGCACCAGCGAAGCCAGTCTACCGTGTATCTGGAGTGGCAATGCCACCACCAGTACAATACCGAGTAGACGCTTGGCAGCCACCAAAGAAAAACTGGTTCGGACTGTAAAGCACCTAGACGACCAGAACTTCCAATCAAAAGTGATACGACATGAACAAAACCGCGAATCTTCTTGAGAGGGCGGATGAATGAGCGAAGAGACTTTTCCGAAAAAAACAAGTTGTCGCAGATGCCTGCTCAACTGGGGGGAAGAGGGAGGCAAGCGAATTGCATTTCATCACCGAACAGAGATATGCGAAATTTCAAGCCAAAGCATATCCCACGACTATTCCAAAGCCCACCAACCCGCCAGGTCTATGAAATATCCCCGAAGTTGAGAAAGAACGCTCGAGGGTTTGGGTCAGGGTTGCAAGCAAAGGCGCAGGGGCTTGGTTTAGAGTGGAGACAAAAGAATAGCTAAAAACATGGTTAGGGATAGAGGGATTTGGGTATACAGGTTATAGACTTTGGGGCCGCTTTAGAGAAATACAATGAATTATGAGATATTTATGCCGAACATAATGACTTCCTACTGCCTATTTACCCCATTGTGAGCGTAATCAAGGTTTGAAGTTGAAGCTGGGGTTTAGGCGAATTTGCTGGGCAAAGACCTGTCGGTGGCCTATGCTCTTGAGCTCTATTTGAACGTCTGTAAATCTGTCTCGAAGTGAGGAATGTAAAGAAGCTACGTACTATGGTCTACCCATCTTCCATCTCATTGACTGTTGCTCTCTCTGTGACAAATCAAGCATCACCATTTGTGATACCCAAGTGGAAGTTTCCTTGAGAGAAGGGTGACCTCCCTCGGGTGGATACTATGGTGTACCTGTATGTGCGTGTTAATCACAGTCCTTGAATTAAGAGTCCTTGAATTAAGAAAGAGAGCTAGGATTTCCTCATAGAGTCTTGACCGTGAAGAGATGTTGGCGCGAGGTTCATAGTAATTTGTCTCTTGTGACTCGGATTCTCGGATAGAAGGCTTGTTGGAGCACCCACCCCGATCGCCTCACCCGAGACATTCTGTACTCCGTATCACTTGATCTACGTGGTCTCCGGGAAAATCAAATGTGACTTTTCTAGGGTGGCTTCCGTGGGGTAATAGCCGGTTCGTCCTATCTCTGGGCTGTCGCTACAGGTAACCGCCACCCCCCATAAAAGATACGATCACTACCGTAAAACTCGATAGAGAGGTCCAGAACAGTGCAATCTTGGACCCATTATCCGTAGGAATCAATGCCGGAAGTGCCATAGAAAGGCCCCGACTTTATGCTAAGCCTCTTGAAATCCACTCTTAATTCTCTTACAAACGTCCTCCGAGATCAAGAAAGGTGTAGCAAAGGCAGCTCCGGGTAATCTTGGTATGACCAAGGCCAAAATTCATAGCTGTGCTGTTTTATATCTCTCTATCGATTATCATTATTGTGAAGAGATCCTGCGGACCTGCAAGGTCCACCGCTAATAGTTGTCGTTCCTGCTCTATTCCCTCGGGCGGTTTCGCCGAGTCCTATCCTACAACTAACTAACCTTGATTTGACGAAGGCCGTTAGCCATCGATTTAGGTCGGGAGACAGCTTTGCCTAATTGTAAAGAGGCTATACAGTGCATCTAGAATCTGTCACGTAGATTACACTCCGTATAGATCGATAGTCTATACAGTGAGGTCTTGATACCAGGATACTTGATATAAGGATAACCTCGGTTATATCCGTAAGGATATGTCCCACGATCCTTGTCTCGAGGTTCGACTATATCATCGAGAGTTGAGACACAAGGATATGATTCGCTAGTTTCGCAGCTTCGCTAAAGATTAGGCCAAAGCCGTATACAGACCAACCACGGGTTTGACCCCAGCTGGCCACCTTCTTTATGTAGTATAGACTTCGGCTATTGCTTAATCTCCAACTCCCTCCTCCCTCTCTTGTCCCATCGCTGAGCGTACAATGTCTAAGAAAATATTTCCCATTTATTCTACAAAACAACAAACTAACAACAAGACAAACCCCCATAGTTCTGACGCGTAGGTTCACAAAATCCCCGTCCAATCCTGAACCGCAGCCTTCAAATTTGCCGCTCCCATAATTGTCTTAAAATCCGCTCGCTTACTGGTAACACCAACCTCGAACGCCTCCTTAGGCGTTGTCGAAAGCCCACTATGACAACATTCACCACTACAACTCTCATCAATAGACTTGCCTGGGATGATTTGCCAATAAATCTGTTTCTCGTCAGTACATCTCTCTACCACTCTCCCTTACCAAAACATGAACATGAACGAGGAAATGAATAGAAAAGGAGTAACATACCCAAGGAACACCCGCATCCGTGAAAACAGCAGCTTGTTTAGCAACAGAGTCGTATGACGAATCAGAACCTACACCCCACTCCTCAACGAATACCAATTTACCCTTTTGCGCGGCTTTGTTAGAGAGCTCGGGCATGTAGGGTGCCCATTGGGAGGCTTGGGTCATGTAGCCGTGGACAGCGATTAAGTCGAGGGCGTCACAGTTGAGGGCTTTGTCGATGAGATTTAGTTCGTGACCCGAGTACTCTGAGCCCCCAAGACCACCTGTAGCAATCTTCACTTTCTAAAAAAGATCAGTAATTACTCCAAAAAGTTCACAAATCCACATATCCACAATGAATCTGAAAGATAGGAAAATAAAAACACTTACCGAGCTCCCCATAACCTTCCTCATCTCCCCCGCCCTTCCACAAACCCAATCATCTGGATCATTATTCTGCAACTTCTCCTTGGACGCAATCATCGGCTCATTCTGTAAATCAAACGCCAAAATAACATCCTCAAGATCCTTCCAAGCCTTCCCCTCAAAAGCCTTACTCTGATAATTCAGAATACTGGCAAGACGAGCATCATACTGAGCCTTCGCAGTATTACTACTATAAAAGTTATCCGAGGACTTGTAGGTTGTTCCGTAGATATCGATGCCATTGTATCCCTTGTCTGCTCCTGCAGGAGGGAGAAGATTAGCATCGTGTGGTGAGATTATGGCTTTGATGCCGGCGTCGTGGATCTGCTTGAGGACTTTGTCGAGAGCGTCGAGGGTTAGTGGGTTATAGGTTCCGATTGTGGTCTCGTATTGCGGGACGTTGTAGGTTTTGGAGGATTTGGTACAGCCGTCTGATGTACCGGTTACTGAGTGGTGTGTTAGTAATTAATTGTCTACAATTTGTAAAAAAGGTGGAAATATACACGTACCCCATAATCTAACGACTTTAGTTCCGAAGTCTTTGAGTGTGTTGATGTAGGAAGTCTGTTCTTCAGCCAATAAACCATGGATATAGTAGTTGTTTGTTCCAGCCCAGGATGTGGAACCTCTTCGTTCGATTACAGAAGCATTTAGACACAAGCCCCCAAGGCCGAGAACGAGGCTAACAGACAATTTCATGTTGATGAATGGTTAGTACTTGTCGTGGTTGAAGAAGTCCAAATGAAAGAGTGAGGTGAGGTGGATCAGTAGAGTAAGTCGTTGATCTTGAAGCCTCCTACTTATATTATTCAGTCAGAGCCTGATAATTGAACCATTACAATTAGAATCGATATACAAGGCATATTGTCAACCAAGCCGTCAAAAAAACAAGATTCCAGAAGGAGTAAAAGGGTCCCCCAAACACCCATGATTTGACGGAGCAACCATCTCCATGCGGCTAGTCAAGCGAACAAGACGATCCTTCAGGAAGAGGAAAACTTTCAGCCGCATAACAAAATTGGAGAGCCTTACCTCAATCACTCTTTCATCCAAAAAGAAAGGCTTGATGTGACATAAACTTGCCAAAATGAAATGAATGTGTCTTAAGTTGTGGAGGCAAATTATGAGACTGAGAATATTGTACTGTTAGGGACAAAGCTACCGGTAGTCTACTAGTGTACGGATGTATATAAGCGAGAAGTCAAGCTTCGATTACCCCAGCTTACTCCTACTGTACTCAGCCCCATCGTTCAATCCTCTTTCCTGCAGTCTAGAGCAGGGGAGAGACCCGAATGGGGGGGGCTGATGGTGAGATTTGCAATGTACGGGTAGATTAAACCTAGAGGAGGCTGACGTAAAGAAATAATACAAAATGAGGGGAAGGGATCGGAAATGTGGAAGCAGAAGATACAAGACAGAGCAGAAATATGTAAATCTCATGTAACGTACCTATATCAGTACAGCCTGTAGTAGAAGATTCAAAAATGAACGTCAATACAAGAGTTTACCCAAAAGGGCGGTTACTAAGTGGTGTGAGACATCTAGAGGTAGCCTTATTCCCAATTCGAGATTGCCGAGTTGAAACATGACGAAGAGCGGGGCTCGTATATGCAAGTGGAGGCTTCGATCTGACATTGATCATTGACCGAGGCTTTCTCAAGGGCAAAACAGTATGTTTTCAAATCATAAATTGGTGGGGGGTTGAAAGGGGGTGTTCACTGTGAATAGGGATTCAGTCTTAGGTATGGAGATTCATACAGTTCCTCTTCATACAGAACCTCGAAATTGATCCAAGAATTGCCGGCCCAATGTTCTTCTTCTACCCCCTTCACCAGCTAGTATGCCATCTGAACCTGTAGCAGCTCCACTGGCGTTTTCACTTTCTAATCGTCTTCTTAAGATCTCAAAGTCTTCCTCTCTCTTTTTCGTCTGAATTCCCACCATCCATCCGGGTATTCTCCATCGCATCAAGGAATTGGGCAGCACTTCGTTCCTCCAAGAATAGCCCACTACCCAGCCTACCGAGGCACAAAGTAAAGATCCTGGAAACTGTGACAATGCCAATTGAACGGCGGGAAGATAGGTGTAGGATTTATCCGAGAAAGTGAGGCCGCTAAATGGCTCGTTGGTAGGGGGTGCCGAGGATGCAGCAATTCGATACTTGTATATGTGAGGGATCATGGCATGGAATTGTGCCAGGATGGCGAATATCAAGGGCGTTGGCCCTGCTGGTAGGTAATTTAGTCTATTGAAGGAGAGTGGGCGAAGGACGAGTGCTAGGAGGAGTGGTGGTAATATTGCTGTGAGGCAGTAACTGAGTATAATAAAGGACTAATACAGGGTTAGCGATACTTTGACGAGATAAAAAGGGAGTGTTTCCTACAGCATATTTCCGGGAACCCCAAACTCTTTCTATCACGCGCATGTTATATAGGGTCATGGCAGCAAAGAGAACTTCGGTGGAATTGGTATAACAGAGTTGATATGCGAAAACGCGCCATAATTGGTGATATTGCCAGAAATGAGGGTCTACCTGGATGTAAAAGTAGTGTTTGGCATCAAGGACACTGGCGAGAATCGAGGCTGCGACAATGCCATAGGTAAGGCTGCGGGAGACGGGAGCTCCTGCGAAGCCGGAGGAAAGCATCGCGACTGAGTGGTGGGGGTGGATATGGATAAGAGGTCGATACAGGTGGTTGAAATGGAAAGAAAGGCGCGCGACTTCGTGTCTGAGGAATGTTATCGATTCATAGTTTTATATTAGGGTGAATCGCACTAGAAATTTAGTGAGCGTGAAGGTAGTTTCTGACGGAGATATTCGGCGGATGGTGGTGTTGAGTCTAGTACAGGGTGTAGAGGCCAGATGTGGATTTGGTCAGCCTTCTCTTGAGGATGGGAGCCCCCTGGAGCGACAGTGACGTGCAGACGAGGCTCGGCTTTCTTGCGTAATATGTAAGGGACCTGTCACTTCACTTGTACCAGTCAGTACCCGTACCTAGGTACATCGCAAGCTCAGCCCAGTGGTTACGAATTGCCCTGCAACTTTCTCTTCTTCCAATTCCTACGTCTCTCGACTGAGAGTTACACTCTTTTGAAACATTTCCACGCAGTAGTCCGTCGAATCGACACTAACCCTTTCCCCCCCTCGAAACCACCTAATCTTAGCGCCAGCTCGCGAACAACACCACCAACCACCATAATGTCGTCGATGCACCTCTCACAACTTCGGAAATGGATGCTGGAATCGCCACCGGTAGAATGGGGATTGCTGAGATTGCGACAGATTCTTATTGGCGCTCTGCGGCAGGGCCGCATACCAAAGCATGTTGCGTTTGTGATGGATGGGAATAGAAGATTTGCCAGAAGCCACCAGATAGAAACAGTAGAAGGACACAACTTGGGCTTCGAAGCTCTGGCAAGGGTGCGCAGTACTCCCTTTTTTGCGAAATCCTGGATGCTAATCATCCCAATTTAGATATTGGAAGTATGCTACAAATCTGGAGTCAAGGTAGTGACCGTGTACGCCTTTAGTATCGAGAACTTCAAGCGATCGAAATACGAAGTGGACGCTCTGATGGAAATGGCAAAGATCAAACTCAACCAGCTATCACAACACGGGCAATTGCTTGAGAGATATGGTGCTTGCATACGCGTGTTGGGGCAGAGAGAGTTGGTTAAGCCGGATGTGTTGAAGGCCGTTGACCGGGCTGTGGAGTTGACAAAAAACAATGGAGAGTAAGTTGACCCAATGTCTTAATATAACACATTTCTAACCTGACTACAGTTGTTTTCTGAATATCTGCTTTCCCTATACTTCCCGGGATGAGATAACCACCGCTATCAAGACCACGGTGGAGGACTACTCCAAGCCTAAGTCTGCTCAAGCACCGCCATTTTCTCAAACCAGTATCTCACAAAAGAATGAATCGAGCAATTTTCCGCTTCGCGAAACTTCACCAACCCCTTCAAATACTTCCGATATTGGGTCAGTCTCATCCGCTACCACTCTGATCTTAGATTCGCCGAATGATGGACGAGAATCGATGTATCCCGACCCAGAAACAATCACTTCGGAAACTATTGAGGAACGCCTCCTCACCGCTGGAGATCCTCCTCTAGATTTACTGATCAGAACCAGTGGTGTCAAGAGACTGAGTGACTTTATGCTTTGGCAGTGCCACGAAGGCACAGAGCTTGTCTTCCTGGATTGCTTATGGCCAGACTTTGATCTTTGGCAGTTTTTGCCAGTGCTTCTGGAATGGCAATGGAAACAAAAATATGTCGAAGACAAGGTGCCGGTAGCGGACACTAATAAAGAGAAGCTGCGGTAGCTGATGAGTTGAAGTCGCGTTTCACTGGATTTGGTGGCAGACAGTGGTTAGATTTCCCTTCTTGTAGCGAGTTTGTATCACCTAGATAATCGGAGGGAGTTCCTGGGGACCTCGGCGTCTGATTTTCGACCTAGCTTCTGCCTCCAGTTAGGTTTGCAATACTGCGGGCCTGTATGCACAACCAGTTGGCAGAGTGAAGTGAGTCAAAGATATCTGGAAAAACTGTTTCACTCACACCTGGCCCATATAGAGGTCTCTAAACTACTCCTATCAAAATCCCAACTGGAAAGTGTAAGTAAATATTGACAAGATCACGTGATGGCCGATAAGCCACTCGGGCACTTTGGCGTCAAACCGAACCCCCGTCACTTGTCCCCATGACGGAAATCTACACTCCCATTCTGGGCTCAGCCATCATCTTTCACTGCCCTCTTCCTAAGCTTCCCACAACATTTCTATGACAAGTCTCGGCCCCCTAATCCACCTCACGACGACGCTCAATGGACTTCAGAGGCTAGTTATACTTTCTGCTGCCCTGACCTAACCATCTCTGCAACTTATTCGTGCCGTGCGCGTTCTTCCCCAAACTCCCCCTCAACGCCTGCCACAGGTTGACAACCCCAACACAGCTTCACACGATGAAGACAGCAAAAGCAGTTCCCACCGACCTCTCCTCGAGCCGCCGGGCGCAACCTGTGCGGCAGACACGGGTCAATCCTCCACGATCCTCAATCCCATCTTCGAGAGCTTTTGGGTCGCGAGGGTCCCTCAACGGTGGACTGGAGGAAAAGGAAATCGAAATCTTCCCAGCGATAACACACTTTGCCGATGCTATAACCGCCCTTCCTAAGGAGCTTATGCGACACTTCACGCTGCTCAAGGAAGTCGATGCGAAGATTTTTGGACCTGAAGAAGACTTGGGAACGTTGGTCAACGCTGCGCTGAACACTCCTCTGGCAGAAAGGAGACCTCAGGTCGACACGCAGCACCATGGACCATCATCGGCATCTATGAGCGCCCAGGGCAGCGTCAATGGCTCAATAGTCAATGGCCACCCTGCATCCGTGGCATCTGTCCCAGATGCCGATGTGTCGAACTTTCCGGCGATGGCGTACGATCCCGCCAATATACACCGCCGACAAATCTTCCAGCAATGTGCCTTAACGATGCAAAGTATGCTGGTTTCGATCGACGAGAAAAACCACGTTATATCTACGGCGGGAGAAGCACTGAACAAGCAACTTGCTCGAATCGACGATTGCTTCCCCTACATCGAGCTCGAAATCAGCGAGGAGGCGCGAAATGGTAGTACTACACATTGGGCATATCCAGAGAATCGATTGGGGAAATCTTCTGCGGCCAATTCATCACGACGGGATGTTGCGCCGGTTAATACCTTGTCTGCGGCAGCCCAGGCGCTGGCAGACGAAGCTGCCCAGAGGAGCGAGGCAAGGAAACAGGCCCTGCTAGAAAAGAAGAAGAATCACAACAAGCCACAAGCCGAATCTGATTTCGATGATCACCATGAGAATCGACCTAAAGAAAAGAAGGTTCACGGGAATAGCAAGGTTCGAAAAGCAGCAGAGGCGCCTTCGAGTGTCGGGCTAGGTATTACAAATGGCGCAACAACAAATGGACACGCGCCAAAGCGCCGGAAAGTCGAAAAGGGCCCTGCCGGAGGTGTGGTGATGGAAAGAGCCTTGAGTGGAGTTTTAGGGGCCAATGGTGCAACGACCAAGGGCAAAGTTGCTAGCCCAAGAGAAACTCCAGGACCAGATGGGCCAAAGAAGAAACCGAGAGGAACGGCTGCTGCAAATGGGCAGACGAGGAAAAGGTAAGTTTAGCAAATTCAGTTCCAGATCGTCTCCCTAACAGACTTTAGAAACAATACGGTAACGTCAGTAATATCACCGTCCCTCGCGTCCTCTCCCGTCCGAAGTACCTTCCCAGACATCAAAGCTGTAGGAAGAGCAACTCCACCACCTACTAATGGTGCCCGACCGGCGACATCGCGAGCACGGCAGAACTCTATACATTCTTTGGCGGAAACTGCTCGGATTCAAAGGCAGGATTCAGTAGCATCGAACAAGCCAAATGGAACCTCGGCAATTGTTCCAGAGGTAGCCGTTACACCTACTACCAACGGCCGAATTATACCGGAGGTAAAACCAGTCACAAAAGAAGTTCACTCCAAACCAGAACCCGTGGTTGAGGATGTTGAAAAGAATGGAGTTGTGGAGCCAGAGAGGATCATTCCCGGTACTCGTAGAGATAGTGTAGCGAAGCGAGAGGAACCAGAAGTGAACGGAGGAGGAGCTGTTCAGTCGTCACTGATAGCAACAGTGGTGACGACCAAAAGTGGTCGAGCCAGTAAGCCCTCAACTCCCGCCATGCCGTCATTCCCCGACCCTCCACGATCGCGATCCTCTCGGACGGCCTTGGACGCTCCATCTTCAAATAAGAGAAGCCATAAGAAAGGAGCGGGCGCAGCAGCGCAACTCATCGCGCAACAACAAAACATGGAAATGGATGATGCCTCTGGGAACATGCCAGAGGACGAAGAGGAAGAAGAGGTTGGGCCGGATGAACCTACGTATTGTTATTGTAATGGAGTGAGTTATGGGGAGATGGTTGCCTGCGACGCGAATGGTTGTGCGAAAGAGTGGTTCCATCTTGAATGTGCTGGGTTGAAGGTTGCGCCCAGAGGTAATGGTATGTCTTCTTACCCTTGGGATTTTTCCATTGTCATTGCCTGTGCTAACCTTTTGGGTGTAGCGAAATGGTATTGCAATGAGTGCAAGGAGAAGATGAAGAACAAACGTTTTAACAGCCGATAAACATAACGAACATAGAAATGGTACCATCCGTAGTGTATTTTTTTTTTGGAATGGAATGGAAGGCAAGTAAGTAAGTAACGGGACGTACGTATGAGTATATGGGATGATTTGATCTGATCGGAGGCGCCAGGTGTATATTGTTGGTGGGGGTCGGTGGATGGGGCTATCATTCATTGTCATTGGGTGGGACGGGAGGAGGGGAGTCAAATATGTCCAATGGTCCAATGGTCCACCTGATCTGTAGTATAAGGGATTATACTGCTGCTTTTTTGGTATGATGGTGGATTTGGGTTGGGTTGGCTTAGGTTCTCTGAAGTGGGTTGGTGGGTTAGGTAAAAAATTTAGTTCGACTGGATATATGGAAAAGACCTGGAGGTGTGTATCCCTCTTTTCAGAAATCATGTCCCTCGGTTTTTTTGTTCCCGGGACTCTCATCGATCGTTGGGATGAAGCGATTAGATTGATTGATGGGAAGGCGCCCTTTGCGATGAGATGGATTTTTCCATTCGATGGATGATTCAAAAAATATAGACTTTGTGTGTATTGTTGTTGGTTGGTGTTGGTGTTTATAGGATGAATGAATGGATTGTTGTGATGGGTATTTGTTGGACCTGACCAGACCTAAATAGATAAGATAAGATGCAAATACTCTAATCCCTCACCCTCGAAAGATCATTGACTTGACCTTTGGAAAGGGGTGAATATGTACAATACAGTACAGTACAGTACAGTCAGTAGTACCTAGACGTAAAACGACGTTGAATGGTGGTGAATGGTAAATTGAAACCCACCTGCATCAGTTGACCCATCATACTTGAGTACCTAGTTGGAAATTACCAGGGTAATTCACCAGTGGGGTACTGGTACCTAGGTAGGTACGTGTATCTAGGTACCTAGGAAAGCGTATTGTAATTTGAGCTTGGGAGAGTGAGTATAGTTCAAAGTACGTGACGTAAAAAATGAATGATCCAGCCAGCTGGTTAGTCGACTAGGTTTCGCCAGAGAATTACCAACGGGAGGAAAATAGGAAGAATCGGCATTTTCTCCGAATGAAAGAAATACTCGAGAATTTCTTACGAAATAATAATACTTTCTTGCGATAGAAAGCCGAAAATTTTTCTTTGACTGACGGGAGGGAAACCTTGGAAACTCGGGAATGGGAATGGAATGGATGGGGATTGGATGTGATACATAAAAGTATTACGTCAGATCTCGGATTCTCGACTCGGATTTTTTTTTTGGTACTAGACCGTACCTCGCTAGTTACCTACCTGCTAGCTACTAGTACGGAGTAAGGTAGCTACGGAGGAGGTACGGAGGAGGTACGGACTACCTACCTAGGTATGGAGAAAGGAAATGGTAGGTACGGATGAGGCGGTAGTAGTGTATCTAGACGTAGTCACGAGGCGTACAGGTCACTTGAGCTAGAAGGTGCCATGTGACTACTTTTGATTGAAATGGTCATAATGAATACCCGAAATGGAAATGGAAGGTCCGAAATGGAGATTCCAAGGACTTATTTTTGGAGGGGCGATTGGGAGATTGGGTAAAGCATTGAGAGAGAGTCTTTCAAGGTTGAGGGTTTGTTAAAGAGATGTGATAGAAAGGAGGAGCGGAGGAGCGCGATAGCCGCGTGAGCGTTTTGGAAGTTGGAGGTGTAGAGTTGAGTACTCTATAACTCACTTATTGATGATTCCTTGGGGTGGTTTTTGTGAGGTAGGTACTCAAGTACCATTTCAATCCCCAATCGACAACTCCAGGAAAATAGGTAGAGTGTGCCGGGCTTTGAGGTCGAAGGAAAAGAGACCTATAGACGAGTACACGCACACTTGGGCGATTGATTGACTCTATAGGTACTATAAAGGTGAAGAAAGCAATATAGATATTGGAAAGTAACATGATAATGATGATATCTTTTCTTCAGCTTTTCTTTTGCCTTTACCTTTTCTTGTCCGTCACAGTCATGATCTCAGTAATATAAGAGTCATTGTGACCTTGAGAGACCTTGTGAGGTAGGTAGGGACTAAAAAGCCACCCGCGATGACTGCATAGAAGCAGATCCGTGGGCCGTGGGCCGTGGCGTCTATCTTGTCGTCTATCTTGTCGTCTCTTTCATCTCTGATCTCGCCATCCTTTTGTATTAATTACTCAAGCCAGGCAACTTTGCCCAGACCGCCCTTTCATAGAGAAAACAGAGAAAAGTGTATAGAAACCTGATCTGCAGAGTCGGTTGTGGGGATCACGACGTCGTGAGTCATTCGTGGTGTCTGCTGGTTTGATTTTCGTGATGAAAGAAAATGGAGAGTAGTTGATTAAAGTTTAGCTTTTGGTTGGTGCTTTCCTCCACGGGACGAAGAGGACAACAAGGGCAGAGGGCGATCTAAAAATGCTAACCATACTCGAGTAGTAACAAAAATCCGGGGAGCCGGCGCTAAGCGGGGTTTTGATGGAGTTGACTAGACCCGTTTCATACAATCTCGGCTTTCATTTCCCTTGGGAGACGTTGATGAAGTATTTTTACGCACCTTCTGAACCTTCCTAACCTTCCACAGCGTTGCCCCTGAGGAGAAACGTCACGATGTCACGATGCACGTTTTCTCCTGTGGCGTCTGCGTCCGCGTCTGCGTCGTCTGCGTTTCTTCCCCATCTTTTTTCTTCCAATTGACATCCACTCTCGTATCCGTCGCATGGTGGTTTGTGCGGAACTTAGGGTACTGGGTACTCGAGTACTTGAATGGGTACTCAAATGGGTACTGCACTGGGTACGGACTGGGTACTCTCCCCAGATGCAAGGCTTATTTGTTGATGAGGTAATGCATAGCCAATGGCGCTCTGAGATGCCGTAATAAGAATCTAATCCTTTCCTCGCGGTGGTGCTCTCATAACCCATTTCATCTCCATTCAATCTGCCTGACAGTGACTGTTGGTGATTGGAAATTGAATATTGCCAAGGGGTATTTCTTTGCGTCCGCCTCATGTTGTGATCACGAGTTGAATCTGGCTTCTCCGTTACAACTCCGGTCCTGGTCCAGGTGGTTGGCAAGCGAAAAGCCATCACATTCTTTTTTCTTTGTCAGTGCTCGTTGGGCCAGATCCCCTTTTGAGAAGGTCGTGATCGTGAACTTGTGCCCGGTGCTAGTCCATGCAATGCCAGCTGAATCCCGGAGGCGAGACTCGAGAGAAAGCTGTTCCTGGACCTGGACTGCGGGAGAGAGGAGACGAAGAGAAAAGAAAATTCTTCATTCTATTACTCATGTTCTGGACTTGTTGGGGCTCTTTTGCCTTCTGTTGACACTTTAGACTCACGGTAACTACCTATTTATTCCTTGCACTTCCTGTCTGTCTTTAAGAAACATCCGCTTCTAACCTTCCTTGACCTAAAAAGGTAAATTCATCTAACCTTACTTCTTCTTTATCAGCCACCAAAAATTTGCACGTTGGAGTACATCAAGGTTAAGGTTACTTATTACCTCATAACCCATCTGCTTCTGCTCATTTCTTCCTCCCCTCCTAGTGCTCCTATCCTTGAAACCAAACCGAGCCTCTTCTCCGCATTGCCGCATAATCCCAAGTTCTTGCGACACATCAGACACCTAGAACACCTACCACACCTACCACCTGTCCAGCAAGACCCTTGAGCGTGGCCCTACCAGCAAACTATTATTCATCAATACCGGCTAGCTAGTCTGGGGAAACCCGTCGTGTACGAGGTTGTTGCTTCCCCGCATAAGGGCAACAGTTTCCTTGACTAAGATCAAGGGGCTCGAGGGGGATTCGTGACAAACAGTTTGGTCCCCGAGTGAGTGAGTGCACCCCAGATCTGCCCAACAAGTACGTACGAATTGGGAGGATTTGAATATTGGCATTTTCGAAAGACCCCTTGCATCTTGCCTCATCTCTTGCCCCAACACATCATCCAGCATCTCGTTGGTCGTGGTTGCACTACTAAAACTCATTCACTGCTCCTCGGTTGGATGCCCAGGCGTCTTGGGAGGAATAACCAACCCCGGATCACCTTGCCCCACAATTGCATCTATTGTTGACACTCAAGTACTTCTATAAAGACATCCCCTCGTGTTTTCAAGAGGAATTCTTTCACGAGAAAAGAACGAGAAAAGAAAGGGATTATCCCCACACAAGAATAAAATACCATTTACCTAAGCGCCTTTGACTATGATGGCGTCTCTTCCAACCAACCAGCGTGTGGTGAATGCCAACGCAATTGCCTCTACCTCGCCTCTTTCTTCCAACAACCAACCTTCCCACAATCACATACACACCAAACGAAAGTCGTCGATTGTCTCCACCTCCAACATGGATAGGGCCGACCGAACCAGTTTCTCTTCCATCAAAGAAGGGATGGGAGGAATCGGTCAAACCTTCACCACCACCAAAACCTCCAGCTACCTCAGTCGAGTATACGACGCCAGTTCAGACAATGAGGAAGCCATTCAAGACGGATTCATTACTCCACCAGAAGAGATGACAGGCCTTCAGATGGAACGTCAACAACCTGCACAACCTCATCTACTTCACTCCTTTGTTTGTCCCTGCGATGGATTTCAAGGATGGAAGGGTATCAGTCTCAAGGGCAAGAGAGCCAGCAAAAGCCACGAAGACTTGAGAGCACTAGGCCATCGATGGGAATGGGAAAGCAAGACAGCTGCCGTTGAAATCGAATCGAACACTTCCGTCGTTGAGACTCCGCCAGTCAAAACCCAAGGCCAATACCCCCCTAGCCGAGCTCCCCTTGAAAGTTTACCTACCGAACTACTCAGTAAGTACCCATTTAGTTCCCTGTTCAAAGAAATTAGCGACTTCTCACGTCTAGATTTTCTCTTGGTGGAAAATTTGAATAGATACTGTCCTCTTTTGCCACAACGTGTGGTCACATGACAGTCGTGAGCATCAATTTTGATAAATGCATGCTCTTCTAAACAGGCGCTAACTATCACAGGTACTATCATTGACCAGTTGGCACTTGATATCCCTCCAAGTGGATTTACGGCCAGAAACGTCGATTTGATGTCCCTGTTGCTGACATCCCGAGCCATGCATTCCGCAACCCTGGCCACGCTGTATAACAACATCACCATTCCACACTCCCGAATCTTTCGCAAGTTCCTTTCCCATGTCGCTCAGCATCCGGCCTTGGGAACGATTGTTCGTCGACTTGATTTCTCTCACTTTAACCCTACCGGTGCTGGTATGACTGCAAGGGAACGCGCTGAAACTTTGAATCTCATTCCAGAGACTATGCTTCAATGTCTGAAGCTCACACCAAACTTGCGAGAGTTCTTGGCCCAGGAGCACATCGATGACGACCTTGATGCTAATGTTATCAAAACTCTTCTATGTGACCTCCCAAAACTCAATGCACTTGATTTTTGTGCATGCTCCTCCCCCCAGTTCAGGACAGCATTCACTTCGGTTATCGAAGCTCAGCCATCTCCTCTCCCTGAAGTTTTACCCATAACCAGACTCAGTCTCCACGAATGTGCTGTCTTACCTTCGACAATCTATTCAATTCTCCTCCCACGTCTCCCTTACCTCACTCATCTCGATGTTGCACACACACGCATCACAGATAGCGCACTCGCTTCAATCCCCTTGACAGCGAGACTGACACACTTGAACTTAAGCAAATGCGCTTTCCTCTCCGGAGACGCAGTTGTCGATTTCCTCACCAACCACCCCGCGGCACAAACTCTCCGATACCTCAACCTCGGAATGGACTCCGTATCCAACGAAATGCTCAGCAGTGAAAACATCACCGCTCTTCTCCCCGTTCTACCACAGACCTTGAAGTCCCTCATTCTGAAGGGTAGCAAAATGGAGACATCACACCTCCCTCTTCTCCTCCCCTTGACCAAACACGTCCAAGAACTAGGTCTGGGACGAAACTTGGACCTCCAAGATCTCTGCCACCTCTTCGTTCCAGACGATACTCTCGATCTCACCGAGCAAATGTCCTGGACACCCCATTCCATGCGCTACCTCGACGTCTCGGATCTCACAATGGCACAACTCGACCTCGGTACTCTACTCGGAAGTCGCTGTCCCATCCTCAAGAGTACCGCCTCTCCCCTAGAGGTTCTTGAACTAAGTGCAGATCATTACAAGAGATTGGAGAAATCACCTGCTGTTAAAAGAGCCGGATGGACTTTGACGGATGCTGGTAGACGCTATTGGCTGGTCCGAGTTAAGAGTGGAGAGGAATTAAAGGATAGTGGTGCGAGGGATTGGAAGTGGGGAGCTTGTTATTGGGGGATGAGGAAGATTCCTGTTGCGCGGGCGGAGGTGGGGGGAATGTATGGACATTACATGTTTAAGAGATGAACATGTGCTAGCAATCCCCTTCGACTTTCTTGGGTGCGACGATGAGGACTTTTTGATGGACGACACCCGCTTCGATTTGGGATCTTGATGGTATAGCATAGCAGGCACGGCGTTTTCTTGGGGTTTTGGTTTTCTACTTGCATAGCATGGCATGGCGCGTTTTCTTCTTTTTTCTTTTTGTACTAACCTTTACGAGCGACAAAAAAATACCCCGGACGATAAAACGAAATGGCGAAGGAAAAACAGCAGCAGAGCATAGCATTGGAGTGCAATTCAGGAAAAAACAAAATAGGCTTTGTTTTTTGACATAGGAAGTAAAATGGAGGGAGAGAGGAGGAAAGTGGAAGAAGTCTGTAAATATTGATTGAGAAGAAGGGTGGTGTGGGATGAGGGGTGATGATAGGTACCTAGATAGTTTAGTTGAGATTAGTCAATTAGTTAATTAGTTAATTAGTTAATTAGTTTTTATACTTCTTGATATCAAAGATGATGTGATTGTGTGAACTGTCAAGGGTATGAATACCTACCTACCTTTCTACAGGTGTACCCGTACCCATACTTGAACACCTTTCCGTTCTTCAAAAGACATACTCGTAGACAGAACCGGAACAGAATAACTCATCTACACTACCTAACTACCTACCTACGCTACCTACCTAATACTCGCTTCATCCTTCAACTAATAGCGAGTTCCATTCGATTCCCCTTCTAGGTGCTCCAGGATTCACTTACTTACACTTACTGTCACGATTCACTTACTTACTCTTACTCCGAGTACAAGCGAGAGTACAAGCGATAGGGTAGGACAGTAAAAGGATAGTAAAAGGATAGTAGAAGGATAGTAGAAGTATAAGGTGAAGGAAGCTTGCGAATTTTACTGATAAGTTTGTTTAGTTTGTTTATTTTGTTTACAATTCCCTCCATACAACAAACAATATTTAGTATATCCTTCTACTACCTAGTAGCGGGTTCGGTTCGGTTCCTCTTCAACGGCTCTGTCGCACTTACTCCCGCGATGAATAGGACACGAATGATAATAGAGTTACGGGAGTAGAAGGACAAAGACAAGGATGTACTGTAGCGAATATTCCCTACTTCTAATGGAACTTTGTTTACATTTACGATTACCTCCTAGGTACTCGAGTACAAGCATACCGGTACTCGTACCTACTACATCACTACTACCTACCTACCTACCTACCTAATAGTGGGTTTCCCTTCGCACTTACTTCCGCGATTCACTTGCTTACACCTGGTGCGTGGGGTACAAGCGATAGGGCAGAAGGACAAGGACGTAGCGAATATCCCCTATGGAGTACCTCCAATGGAACTTTGTTTACTCGAGTACATCGTCAACTATTCCTACCTACGGAATAACTCGTCCAACCCTCCGTACCACTAAGATCCCAGACCAGCTGAAAAGCGGGGATTAAGCCTTAGTGGGGACCCTCGTCATTGGACGAAGCGTCAGAAGCTTGGCTAGTACCTTGCGGCGATCCCCACCTATCTAATGTCCTGCCCTGAATCATGGCCTTGGTATTTGTACAAAGTCTGGACCTTGCGGACCACTTGTACACGCTACGCTACCCGCTACGCTACCGACAACAACCGGGAATCTCTGCGCTGGAGAACAACGGACGAGGGGTACGACAACACATCGACGCGGACTCTAATTCTAATTCTCTTTTCAATTGGGAATCAGGGAACGTTCAATTTGTTCTTTAGCTTTCAATTCCCACTCGAGAGAGAGATTGAGAGATAGAGACGAACAGAGACACAGAAACGACAGCAGAGGGAGACCGAGAAAGATTCAAGGAAGGAAGCAACCAAACCACCGCAAAAATGTCCTCCCAAATAGCAATGGACACAATGTCCACCCCCCGCGGTACGTCCCCCCCTTCCATCCCCTCCTCCCCTCTCCCCCTCTCTTTCCCCCTCCCCCCCCCAATGCATCCTCTTCCCCCCCTTCCCTTTCTCACTAACACCCCCCCAGGATTCAACCACAACTCCTCCACCGCAGACGCAACAGAAGTCGAATACGACCGACTCCGGGGCCTCGCCCACGCCGCTGCCGATAAGAAAAACTGGGACCAGATGAAAATCTATAACAAACAAGCTTCGGATTACATCTTTAGAGCGAATAATGCGAATGCTCCGGGGGATACTATTGATCTTCATGGACAGTATGTTAAGGAGGCGGAGGAGATTGTTAGGAGGAGGATGAGGGAGGGGAGGGCGAGGGGGGAGGTGGGGTTGCATGTGTGAGTTTAAAGTTTTTCTTGTGGGGGGATGGGGAGGGGGAATTGGAGGGGAGAGATGGAGAAAACGAGGATATGAATACCCGCTAACAAGTTACATACAGCATCGTTGGCAAAGGAAACCACTCAGTAAACCACGTACAAAAGATCAAACCCGCCGTTGAAGAAGTCTGTCGAGAGGAGGGACTACAATTCGCGACGGAGGCTAATGCTGGGGTTATTTATGTTAATCTTCAAGGTGGCGAGGCGGTTGTACCTCCTGGTGGTGGACAACAACATCATGGGGGTCAACAACATGGAGGTCAACACGGAGGTCAGCATGGAGGTCAACAGCATCATGGTCCGCCGCAACATGGTGGACAACATGGTGGACAAGGACAGCAACCACAAGATGATGAGATGGAGAAATTGGCTAAGAAGTTGCTTCCTAAGTTGATTAAGAAGTTGGAAGGGTGTTGTGTTGTTATGTAGATGGAAATGGAAGATGGAGGATGGTATATATGAGGATTGAGTGGTGTGGGGAGGCGAACGAATTTAATTGGAGAGCGGGCCCGAGGGTAGGGGGGAAGGTGATCTTGTGAATATCCACTAGATGCGATGAGATGATTGATTAATGGGCAAGATGGAAGTCATTTAATCTTGGGTGTGGGTGGAGGGATAAGGGGAGGGGAAGGGATATACCATGGTTGTTTATTTGGCTAGTAGCTAGGTTAGGAAGCTAGTAGCTCGTTGACTCGACCGTACAGAGAGAGAGAAAGTTGTTGATGCTCTTTTGGGGAGGTAGGATCGAAGGGTGGAAAGGGGGAGTGAGATTCTAAAACTAAATCTCTACAGTCATAGATTCTTTGGAAAGGAAGGGCGTGGGGTGATTTGTATATAATGAATGAATGAATTCCTCTTTACAGTAACTTTGCTTGGCTTGTCTTGTTGTAGAGGGAGGAAGAAGTGAGGAGGGGGGGTGCAGATGAGCAGGCTGTGTATGTTTATGTGTATGTTTATGTTTGTAGAATCTTTGGAATTTATCTGTTTGTTTATATATAGGTACTGTATAGATAAGAGAGCTAGGCGCTGTTCTACACACACCTAGTGCCAGGCACTTATTTACCTAGTATAAGTACTAACACCAACGCTAATATAGTACTATCTATCAATATGTCCTTCTAAAACCCTAAACCCCCTGTTCTACACTTTCTACTAACTTTTTTATATAATAGATCCCCGATTCTAGTCGTCCTCTAAGGAGGAGTATAAATAAGGAAATAAGTAGCTTAGCTTACTCCTAAAAGAGTGATTATATGACACTTTAAGCGATAAGGATAGGACTACCCCCTTAGGAAATCTTTAATAAAGTAGCGTCGATAGACAGTTATAACAAACGTTGTATTCTATAAATATCTTTGTTAAGAGGAGGTTGAAAAGGGGGGGTAGATAAGTATTAAGTAGAGAAAAGTATCCTAAGACTAGGTAGTAAAGAATATTAACTAGCTTAGTTGTTCTTAAGAGAATAGAGCTATATAATAATAGTTAGTACGTCTTTCTACGGCGCTGTCACTTGTAGTTATTTTAAGTAAGTGTCCGCTTTAAGTAAGTGTTCAGTGTCACAGACTTTCTTCAGAACATTAAATTACTATGTAAACCACACTAAAAGAAAATATATAAATGAAAATATATACAGATATAAGATATAACCCTTCTCTCAACGTTAACTTACTAACTTACTTTAACTTACTGAAACGTATACTGTAAAATCGCGATTCTCTTGGATTAAACCTACGAAATTGTTATTAGCCTAATGTAACGATTCCTTGTTAAATAAGAAGGTAAAGGTGGGGGGGGTTGATTCTCTCTCCTTCTATAATTATATCCGCCTTGTTATTGCTGTCTTTAGTTTATTCTTGGCTTTACGTAAGTTCTTTAGCCTATTACTAGCTATCTACCTACCTGCCTATCTGGCTGGCTGGCTGTTAGTGACCTTAAAAGAAGATTTTACTCAGCGGTACCTTGGGAGGGGGGCGGGGGAAGCTAGTGGATGTGTCTAATAAGTACATTTTTTGGTGTGGTTTACATAGTAATTTAATGTTCTGAAGACAGTCTGCGACACCTGATACTTGCTTGAACTGACTACACCTGCTGGACTTTGGGGGAGTGGTACTACGAACCACTCCCCCTGTTGGTTTGACTACAAGTCAATGAGAATGGTACAATAATCTGGTATTGTAATCGTCTTATTAAGTTCTAACTAAGTGCTGGCTACAGGTCTCCTAATATACCCAGGAATCACGTCACGTGATTCCTCGTTTGCTGGCAAGCGTGCATATCGCAATACGTCAGCTCATGCCACAAAGCAAGGAAATGCAAGGCATGTAGCCAGCTGGCGCCCAGAGATAAGGAGACAAGGCATGTAGCCTGCGCAAGGAGATAAGGCATATCGCAACACCCCCAAATAGGCAACACCCCCAAATAGGCAACACCCCCAAATAGTAAACGTAGGGATCCGTCAAAACTATTCATCTACATTTTCCACTCCTCCTATATTAACAGGAGTGTTTTTGTATACTATTTACATGTCACTAGATCAACGTAGCTGGTGGTTTTATTGTACACGTTATAATAGGCAAGATCTAAATCCAGGTCAATAACACAGGTATTTACCTACCAACCAGCCACCTTTAACATCTCTGTACCTAGTAGTGTATAGACCCCGTGGGAGTGTGTGGTCCTAAAACATATAGACCCCCACTAACAAATAAAGACCTAGGGTTCATAGGTTATGGGCCCCCGGTTCCCACAGGGCTAGAAGTGAATAGATAAAAGTCCACAGTTTTTCAGATGCAGCAGCGATTCGAAGCGAGATAAGACGAACTGATTGATCAATGAGTGTCAATCACAAGAGTGTAAAAGGTCCACATAGAGTGGCTTAGCTATGATTGGTGTTGAGCTTTTATGGATCAACGAGCGAGAAACTTGAGTATATAAGGTCCTTGATGGGTTCCTTGTTGGTCGCTCTCTTTCTCTTACAACAACTTTCTTGGAAGGCGTATCTTCTAACAGCTCTCGCAATACCCATCTCACAACAGCTTTACCTCTCTCTTACACCATTTCCACCTTTCTGACAACGGCTATACCCCTCTCGCAGCACCGATCTTATAACACCTCTCTTACAACACATCTAGCTATTCCAAAACAGCTCTCTCGCAACAGCTCTTTCGAAACACTCAACTCTACGACCCCAAAGCCAAGAGCCTCGTAGCGATACTTTATCCTTTATCATCACTTTTTGTCCTCCAGAATAACTTCTGCGTCCATAAACGAGCATGCCTTCCCCACTGAACAACCCAGAATGCTATATTTTGACTAGGGTCGTTCTGGAAGCTAAGAAAAGGAACGTTGGTGTTGAAGATCCTTGGGTTATCGCCGGCACGGCCCATGATCTACTACGACAGGCTTTGGAAGGTGTGTCTAGAATTTTGCCTGGCCCTGATATTATGACGCTTCGAGATGTGGATCAGGTATCAATTAGGAATCGCTTGATGGTGGACCATTACTCGCTGAGGAGAGTGCAGCTGCGAAATAACATTGATTACGAGGGATATTCGATGAGAAAGGAACTGATGGAATACCTGGCAGAGAATTTGCCACAGTTTGCTGCAAGTCAGGTCCATCATGGGCCGCCAACGACATATCATTCATGGGGAAATTATGAGGGCCAGGCATCAAGTCAATCCACTCAGCCACCAACAGATGGTATCCATAATCTGGACCAGTCATCAAGTCAATTATATCCTCCGCAACCAACAATAAATTATGCTCAGAGTTCCAATCTTGACGATTATGCTCAGAGTTCCAATCTTGACGATTATGCTCAAAGTTCCAATCTTGACGATTATGCTCAGAGTTCCAATCTTGACGATTATGCTCAGAGTTCCAATCTTGACGAGCAGTCAACATACACGACCCCAAGCATGAGTCAAAGCCAGCCCTCTGGTCAGTGGCCAGCAGGGTATAGTTTAACGCAAGCTTCGAGTCAATACTATGACGATTCCATAGATTATGTCCAAGACGAGCCCATGGACTATGTCGAAGACGATACTATGAACAATGCAGACGGGGGTTGGGGGCCCTGGCCGCCCCAGGAAGGGACGTAGTAGTCCCTGTGGGAGCACGGTTCTATATGCATCATATGGAACCGCGCGTATGCTATGTATCCCCGAGTACATTGATTTTTTATTTTATATCGCCAGATCTTAGTTCATCTGATTAACAACGAAAGTTTAGTTTATCTTAGAGAAGTAACTAATAAAGTCAATTATCAATCTTCGCCTACTATGACACCTTCTAAGACAATTCTCAAGTATAAATAGTAGTAATAGAGAAGTAATAGTAGAAGAAGTATAATTCTCGAGTATAATTTATAGGATATATATATTCTTACTTAGAATTGTACCTAGCTTATGGATATATCCCCGGGGATACATGCTACGTATAGAGGTTAAGATTTCTCCAATATATCACTAAGCAAAACCTCAAAGTGAACATTATTCTTATACTTAAACGGTTCTAGATTAGTCTTGATGTCTACTTCGTAGGACATACGCTTAAGTTTACTATTTTGTCTGAAATCTGACTCAAGACTACTCGTCCCGCGGACTTTCCGAAGCACCTTGTGGCTGTAAGTTGAAATAGACATTCTATCTCTCCTTTTTAAATTCGTATCCCTTTCAACAAAGTTTGTTCAAGGTCGGTGGTTCCTTAGCCGGGCTTATGTATCACATACACCCTAAGCGTCATGGTAGCCGCGGCACTACTGTACTCTGGAGCAAGATCAACGCAATGAGCGCCGAGAAGCTTAAACCGCTGGAGTTGGCTTCAGAGTCAGCATGGAGGAGTTTTGCGACAGTACGATGTTACAGTCAGGCAGATTGCCACTCCCGTGGAACACATGCGCATGTCCATGGGCACGTATAGGTGGAACTGAGCCTAAATCCTCGTCTAGTACTAAACTTCCAGCTAAATGTACATATATCGAGTCTTCCGCTGAGATTTGGCCACAGGGGATAGTAGGTTTGGCCTAGTAGAATATTGTGCTAACAAACGCGTTAATGGATCCAAAGAACCTAATCAGAACGGTGAAGTTACAGTCACTTGACAGATCTCTAAGCGGTTATTGGAGCAGACTGGATTCCCTCGAATGTGAGTGGACTGGAGCGATTCTAGAAGCGGGGAATTCCATACGGAATTTTCGCTTCCGCAAGCCCTCGATATGCCCCTTTATCCTGAGCAAGGAATTTCACGTGTAGTTAGATCTACAGTTCCAGTGCTATAAGTACTTGAACGCCTCTACTACTTTAACACCTTAGTTGGACAAAATATAAACCTCGTTCTACCCACTCTGATAATATATATTCAATATCTTCTCCCACCAACAAATGATACTAGTCTAGAATACTTTCTTTTTACAACTCATACATTTAAAATACAGTACTTCTTAAGACTAATTTCAGTTAGTTAGAAAATTCTAGAGTTATCCTTATCAAGCGGCGCAGTTCTTCCGACATGCTTGCGGTGTAGAAAGGGTATCACGGCACAGACAGAGCACCTGCAAGTTTCATGAATCCACGAAATCACCGTTATTTTGACTTTGAGACCACGCCAGGAATAATGGGTAATGCTGGTTCTGGAAAACCGGGTAACGGCTTGGGAAGAGAGCGCGGCTGAGAGTTTCAACTGTATGACGGCTTCACCTTGTCTCACGACAGACCCAACTTGATTTTCCACATCAGAGGAGATTACTGGAAAGATCTATAACAAATAGTTTGGGTGACGCCAATGATTGCTTCTAATATTTTCACTTGTTTGCACTCGAGATTATAAGTAGAATCTAATTTATAAAGCTCAAAAGAAACGTCCTTACCGAACCTGGTTTTCCTCTTTCGCTTTTCTTGCACCATGTTTCGAGGTGTGTGTTCCAGTCTTATGTCTCTATTTTTCCAGAGGAGCCTACCCCCATCCGAGAAGAGCTTCCCTATTCTTCTATTCCTTCCAAATGAATTAACAAACTTCACTTTATTATAAACTTCACTTCTTAACAGTCTTTACCTTTTACAGTCTTCACTTCTTCACTTCTTTACTTCTGACAAGCTTCACTTCTTCACTTCTTTTCTATCTTCACTTCTTCACTTCTTCACTTCTTCACTTCTTCACTTCTTCACTTCTTCACTTCTTCACTTCTTCACTTCTTCACTTCTTCACTTCTTCACTTCTTCACTTCTTCACTTCTTCACTGGAATTTGAGTTTACTTGTCATCGTTCGCAACATCAACCCCATTAGAGAGAAGACGGAATACTGACGGGAAGGGCTCTCTAGATAGACTATCGCGCATCTGATACCGAAATATAAAGACTAAGTCAAGGAGTTTGCGGAGGATAAATACAATGATGCAATCCAGCATCTGCCCGCTGTCAAGGTCGACTGGCATCCAAACTACGACCCCTGAGTATAGGCTAGAAGTGAAGATAGGAGAGAAGTGAAGATAGGTTAGAAGTGAGTGTAGGGTAGAAGTGAAGACAGGTGAGAAGTGAGGAAGTGAAGATAGGAGAGAAGTGACGATAGGTTAGAAGTGAGTGTAGGGTAGAAGTGAAGACAGGTGAGAAGTGAGGAAGTGAAGATAGGCGAGAAGTGAAGACAGGGGAGAATTGAGAATAGAGAAGTGAAGATAAGCAAGTGAAGTCTGTCGAAAGTGAAGTCTGTCGAAAGTGAAGTCTGTCGAAAGTGAAGTTTATAATAAAGTGAAGTCTGTCGAAAGTGAAGTTTGTAATAAAGTGAAGTCTGTCGAAAGTGAAGTTTGTAATAAAGTGAAGTCTGTCGAAAGTGAAGCTTGTCGAAAGTGAAGTCTATAATAAAGTGAAGCTTATAAGTAAGTGAAGTCTGTCGAAAGTGAAGTTTGTAATAAAGTGAAGTCTGTCGAAAGTGAACTTGTCGAAAGTGAAGTCTATAATAAAGTGAAGCTTATAAGAAAGTCAAGTCTGTCGAAAGTGAAGTTTATAATAAAGTGAAGTCTGTCGAAAGTGAAGTCTATAATAAAATAAAGCTTATAAGAAAATTAAGTCTGTAGAAAGTAAAGTTTGTAAGAAAATGAAGTCTGTCGAAAGTGAGGTTTCGCCTGTCTTCACTTCTCACCATCCTCACTATTCTTACCATTTTCACTACTTTACTTCTTTACTTCTTACTATATTACTATCTTCACTTCTCGCCTGTCTTTACTTTCTACATGTCCTTTAGGGAACGCCAATCGGACACTCGTATTAAAAGCAAAAAAGTAACTTTCGAAAAGTGAAATAGTGAATTCTGAACTTCCGACTTCATATTTTAACAACTAACACTTACACTTTAATTCTGCCACAAACAATTCCACTACAAACAATTCCACTACAAACAATTCCACCACTACAATCAATCTACTACTATTAATTGTATAACAAAAAGTCCTTTATAATTGTCGATATTATATTGAATTAAAGTGTAGATTTACAAACGAGAGTTCTCGAGTTATCGCCTTATTAAAGGAAATCAACAAAGTGGCGACTAAGGAATGTAACCGCGTTAACATTCGCGTCACTTTAGCATGTGGAATGTAAGGATCGGTCGATTTGTATAGATGGGTATTCCCCAACTCGTCAACTCGTCATCGTAGATTCTAAACTCTGTTCTGAACGTAAACAACAACAACATCTCAGTGGCTATCAAAAGTCTAGGAGCGCGGACGACGATTCTGACGATGAGAGGTTATTTGTTAATTAAATTGTAAGTAGTCCGTTCAATCTACTTTGGTGGTCATTAGAGGCGTGGAATCGTGGTCTTTAGAGGTGTCAAAAAGTAGTCAAAAAGTCACTAATTTACTTTTCAAAAGTCACTATTTCACTTTGATACGAGTGTCCATTCCGCGTTCCGTAGTCCTTACCTCTCGCCTATCCTTACTTTTTATATGTCCTTACCTCTCGCCTGTCCTTACTTCTTACTATCATCATTTCTTCACATTTACTTCCCTACTATACCACTTATAACCTCACTTCCCGACTATACCACTCACTTCCTCACTTTTTTCATTCCTCACTCCTCACCCTAGTCACCCGCTCCTAGGAAACCAATTTCAAGCTCAATTTTAAGTTCTAGTTTAAGTTCAAGTTCAACTTCTAAACCCGCACAATCTCAAAAAAAACAAAACAAAAAAAAACCCCCCCAGAAAAGTACCTAGGTAAGAAACAAAAAAAAGAATACTAAAACACAGTAGTAGTAAACAAACGCAGACCACTAACTACACTACAGTCATAATCATACTCATACTCATAATCATAGGAACAAGGATATCATTTAAGCCACTTGAGGTTCAAATGCTGAATTCTAAGCATTTGAACCTTAATTACCTAGTTATCGCATTCAACTAGGTAGAGCATTTTTACTCTACTTTGAGTACACATCTTTTAGCACCTCTTCCTTCTAGAAGCGATACCTATATCTTACTATGAATTACTTTAATACGTGGGTTCAGTATAAGAAAAGAGAATGAAACTGAGAAACCTCAATATTTTACTGTGGTAAAAGATGATAAAACAGTGTTAAAAAAGAAGAATAGAGAATAGAAATAAACAATGAAAGAAAAGAATGAAAGAATATAAACAATAGAAGCCTAAGCTTAGGTGATTTTGTTTCTTATGAACAATCTCTAAGTTCAAGTACATAGACTTAGACTTACAGATTCTTGTGTTAATTACTCTCTCCTTTTCTAACAAGAACAGTTTCTGCCTCTTACCACTTTTACAAACCTGAAAAATGTCTCTCCAAGATTGTATTTCTGAAGGTACCAGTGGCCATATCAGAGCTGAATCTAGCCAACGACCACAAACTACACAGTCAATAACTGGCCTACTGGCCCCAGTTCCACTTCGTCCATATCATGCTATGATTCAACGATATCCGCTTCTCAGCGAGCAAGAACGAACTGACTATGAAGAGTTAGCAGCTATCGCTGGTTGTAGGCAATCACAAATTACAGCTAGCGCTGGTGGCCAGCAACCACAAACTGCAGCTAGCTCTAGTGACCAGGAACCACAAACTGTAGCTAGCTCTAGTAGTCAGCAAACACTAACTCAATATGTTGAACAGTCAGGACATCAACCAGGACAGTTTGGCCCTTATACTCCTGAATGGCAATTCTTGCCTGCCAATCCTTCCTATGTTAGAGAGGGCGGTCTAATTTATGGCGTACCAGGGACCCCAGTCCCCCCAGATCCAAGATTTCTTAGTGAAGGCGAGACATTTTGGATTGAGGATGTGAGTGGATGGAGTCTAGAGTTGGTAATAAACGCGGACGATAAACCTGAGTACCGTTTTTATCCACATGGTGGACTAGTAGACTATAATGTTGTAGAATTTCAACAGATTCAACACCTTTGTAACCCTAGGGAGCTGAAATTCTTCAAGTTCTACCAGATGGCACCACCACCTGATTATGATCCTGTTGTCTCAGAGATTAACAAGGAATGGATTGTGGTTGATCTTAAGATTAAACTGCTTGGTGAAGAGATTGATGGTATTATGGAAGGCATAAATCAACCGCCAGCACCTTCGCAACCCTAGGGAGCTGAAATTCTTTCAATTCTACCAGATGGCACCAACACCTAATTCTGAGCCTTGAATCCTAGATATTGACAAGACAAATCTTAGAATTGATCTGAAGTGGGAAGCCCTTTGTGAAGAGGTTGCTGCTAGTACGGAAGACATAAAGCCAACCCCGCCATTTCTTTGAAAAAACATAGAAAGCCTCTTCTTATGAGGACAAATAAACAGAAGAAAAAAATATTTCCTTATTTCATCAAAAACCACAAACAAAGAAAATAAAAAACATAAAAACAAAGAAACCCGAACCCTCTTGCAAATATAATAATAAAACATTAACGAGTCTATAATATTGCCCTATCCTTGACCGGTTTGCTTGAATTTGGCATCATGAAGCCCGAAGGGAGGTGGCTGGTTCTCTTGTTGAGTAATATGACTAGTAATAACTGTAAATGTATGTGAAATATCAGAGAAATGAAAATGGGGATATTATATCTCTCATTTAGGAATTGAAATACTACAGTATAGATCGACGATTTTCTCCTCTTTGCCTATAGTAATGGGTTCTATGGCCCTGCAGTAGGCCACTTCTCGCTTCCATGGCTCATCGCGACCAACTATCGTTGCGGTCAGGGTTGGGCGGGAGCTGGAGCTAGCTCCTTCTTCTTAACTTGCCCTCGATGAGACCACTTTGGTATGCGGTTGTTCCTGCCGTCTCACACTTTGAGCTGTCTTGTGTGACCTTGACGGGAGCAAACATGGGCCGAGAAGGGAAGGACCAACTCTCAACCGCTCAGAGTATTTACTCCTTCCCTCCCCTACCATACACAATATTTTGAACATCGAAAACCGACATGCAAGGAAATGGGGAGACCTTACAACATTCGTTGCTGGCATCTTTTGACAATATGCGTTGCGAATCCACGATACATACCAACTCAACTCGTTTTGATTTCGCACACATTATATATTGAATCACCATTCTCACAGAGAGTTGTGGTGAGATAATTGGAGTTACCAAAAAGTCCGAACTTCTCGTGATCAGACTCTGGCCCTTGTACTCGAGTATTCAATAATTCAAGGGGGAAACTGGACTACCCCTATCACTTGGAGTTTTTGCGCACTTGTTGATTGGTTGGGATGTGAGCGGGGTAATTCCTCGACCTCTCATTGGTGTGGCTTGTGTTGGTCAATCTCGCGAACCATCGGATACCTACCCTACCTAGGTAGTTTACTCGAGTAACTGATGGGATTCTTGACGTACATTCATGCCACCAATTCATACTTCTTTCTTGTTTCTCCATTGTATATTTCTCTGGTGTAATCATTTTCAACCCTATTTCTTCCCAGAGCAAGCTGATTGCTTATCGAATCTTGCTGTCAATTATCTCGATATTGCTGTAGCCTGTTTCAACCTAGAACGTCTGAAAACATGGCAAGACCAGCCAAAAAATGGACTCATGCACAGCGGAGGCAGCTTGTCAGGCTGTATACCTTGACAAATCTTTCTTCTCCGGAGATAAGAGATCTCCTAGAAGAAAATGGCTTGAAAGTTAGGTAAGGTATAATTTAGTTAAGCATTCTTTGAATATGTACTGAGCTTCTTAGTTTGAAAACTCTACAAAACATGCTTCACTCACTCTTTCCTCGGGATTACACGAAAGAATATTCCCAATACCGGCCTCGGAATCTTGCTCATATGAGAGCTCGCTTGCAGTTGGTAAAGAAAATCAGCAGTGGTCGTGTTTCGAATCCCCGAAGGTATCTACGAAAGGAATTCCGGAGACAAACAACTCGTTCTCGACCCATGAGCGTTATGAAGGGTATCATCGAGAGTCCAGAAAGTCCTAACCCGTAGCTCACGAAATCAAAACAAGTCCAGGAAAAACCAACGGTATCAATACATCTTCAAGATGCTCACTTGATCAATACACGAATGTTGATGGTGGATGGATCAACGGCGGAATATAAATCATGTACAAACTTCGAACCTTCGACATATTACTCTAAGAGAAGCGCTCCAACTATTGGTATACACTCCCAACACAGTGTTTTACTCTTTTTGGGGCAAAACTAACCACAAAATTTCTTGCAGAACATCCTCCACGCTTTCTACGGCAATTGCAAAACCAAACAGTCACAATCGGAACGACGATAGATCCAAAATTCTTGCATATTCTGATGTCGACAAACGAATCGCGTCCCAGTAGTCAACAATCCCAGCGATCTACTGGACAAGGCTCCTCGCAACTAACTCCACTCTCTGATGCGGCTTCAGGGAGATTATCAGACCAGCTACTGAGCCCCGCCCAAAGCTGCAGAAATGTAGTCAATGCAGTTCTTCGTCTATCGTTGACGGAATCTCAGCTGTCCGGTACTGGTACTACGGGCTCAATGCCCACATGGCGCTCCAGTGATATATCGATGTACGGGAAGTCACTGCGCTCAAAGGCTTCCTGTGCATCTTAGTCTTATCAAGATGGACACATCGCTGGGAAGTCTGCAACTCCTAGTTTGTCAAAGCCACCCCCAATATTGTCAGAAGAGGAACTTGCTATATTTGAGGAACTGTTTGAAAGAGACAGCGATATATGGGAACAACTGACGGAAGACAACATTGTCGCTACCTCAACAATTTTGAACAAGATACCCAATTACCAAATGATCACACCACGACTTAGAGAATGTTGTCCACCTATTAACAATCTCTATCTCGAATGTGGCGTGTGTGGATTTCCACAGGACCATTTCCTTGCTGTTTCTGGTGTCGTGGCTCCACTGGCTGGGAATCTCAATAGACGAGATAAATTTGGTAACAACGCTTTGCACTATGCAGCAGCTTCATCAAACGCAGCCATCCATCAGCTCATGTGTTACATTGAGCTAGGAACGGATATTAGAGCCGTCAACGTTCTCGGCCAAACATTTCTACATATTTTCAACTCAAGGCGCATAGAAGCAGGATACTGTGAAGTTGACTCGCAATCCTACCACAGTCTCTTGGGCAAACTCTCGCAAATGAATTTTCCTTTCCAACAAAGAGATTACCACGGCCAAACCATTGCACATCTTACATTTCCGGAATGGAGACGCTTTGATGGCTCAGAAATGTGCACTTCTGATGGCTTCAAACACGCGCTTGAGATCATGGAAACTGATATGAATGCCTGCGATAACCAAGGTCGCAGAGTGCAAGACCGAATCGTCCCTGTTGGAACATTGGTAGGATATGGAGACTGCCCTATATTATCAGATAAAGACATCAACGGAATCTGCGCCACATTCAGCAATCTCCAAAATGAAGATCTCAGTTTCCGCCAGGAAATCACACGCGACGAATGGAATCCCAAGGTTTGGGTAACTTCACTCATCGACTCGGACCATTCTCATAGATTCTCACATGCCGCTTTAGAGGCCTTTTTGTTCATCTTCAGGCGGCGCCGGCGCCAAGTCCCTTTGGCGAGCCACTCACAGACCTGCACGTGATGTGCTCAAAGGTTTTGTTGCACATCGCACTTTTCTTCAACTTTTGGCCCAAAAACCCTTTAGACCAACTTTTGAACCACCCAACCTAATCCCACCGGGAAAGTTGGGAGAGAAAGTTTTAGATATATACTATCACGAGAGGATATGTGAAGGATGGAACTTTTGAAATGGTGTTGCTGTTGTAAAGTGATCTTGTAATCTTTTTCATCGAGGATTTGGATGATGGAGCAAAAGTTGAAGATACGCGCTTAACACGCTTAACAGCTTGGCGCCAAGGCCACCAACCCCTGCAACCAAGTTTGGCGCGCGGGTGAATAATATACTATATGTAGAAAACAGTGAATATCAATCGACGACTAGTAAAGAGTAAAGGATAACAGTGAATAGTCAACACTTAATAGTGAATAATCATGGCTTGACATCTACGGCGATACCCCGCTGATAGCCCTCCTGAAATTTTGGAAAAACGATAACGACGAGCTAGATCTTAGAACAAACGTTATTTCTCTCCTCGAAGCCGGGGTTGAACTGAACATGCCAGACAGACGTGGACATACTGCACTGGCAATTGCAGCCCTCCGAGGCTCAAGACCATGTGTACAGGCCCTTTTACAGCGGCGCGCGAGACCGAATAACAAGAATTACGAGGGGACATCGATTATGGAGCAGGTGTCCTCGAGGTTGCAGATGGCGTTGAACAGGCAGAGGGATGAGGATTATACGCGGCTTCTTAGTTGTGTTCTTCTCCTTGAGGATAGAGGGGCTGTTATGCATCCTGATCATGATGAGGAGTGGCAGGTTTCTCCAAGACAGATTGGCAATGAGGACTAGATTATTTGATGAACGTCGATTTCTTGTTTATGACCAGAATATGTATTTGACGTATGTATGAGAATCTGGTCATCTGTTACAGTGGTACCACCAAAAAGAATCATCAAAAAAAAAACCAAAAAAAGAATGGCAAAAGAGAAAATGGCAAAAAAACCTCCGGCCAGGTTCAAATACCAGACGAACTGAGTTTTTGATTTTTTTCTCCAGTGCCGGGCCCCTACCCTCGTAATTTCTTTCCGTATGCGAAACAGTTAGATATTTATTAGACACCTTACTGACTGGGCCAGGCGAGCAGAATCCCAGTTTTGATGGAGGTGTCTTATTTGGAGATTTCTAGATATTTCGCTTAAATTGCGGGTATTTTGTTTTGTGCGACGAATCATATGACAGTCTTTGTTGCCGAGGAAATACCGATCAGGGGGCGTGAATGAAGCTGGGTCTAGTATTATGTTTTTTTTTTTAGGTATAGTGGTTGTTTGGATCATTGTGGAAATGGGGTTCCCTTATGTGAGTGTAGATCTGAGGATTGAGAACTCGAGCTGTTCGTAACCTCGTGAATGCCTGGTCATAGTAACTTACATAGAGCTGTGCAAACCTTCGTAGCAGAAGTAGTGGTCTCTCCTCTCCTTTGAGCTTTGGCGAAAAGATGAGGTTCTATTGTACCTCCAGTACTAATCTGATATATCCCGTCAGCTAGTAGAGGAAAGTATACGAGCATCTACACTCTATTATATAGACAGAACTAGAAGCGTTTACACCCACCGCTGTATTCCTAGAGATTGGTGATTTACAATTTCCTTCTTGATTATCTTGTTTATCTGTCATCTATCGCCGAGCTATAGTATAGTGAGAGCTACAATTACAAGATTTTGCCCAAGATTGGAAGGAGTCTATCCTGACATCGTGGATCCCTTCAACACCCTAATATCAGGATCATACTCTCTACATCGCTATACACAACAACAGACAAATGGGACTGGTAGCATCTGCACAAGTCTCAAGAAAAAGCATCTCGTGCTACTAGGTATTCCCATCAGAAACTGGATGTTTATAATAGACCAAACAACAAATAACGAACCCCCCCTCCCCCATTCTAATCCAAGCTCTAGCTCAGAGAAAAGTATCTCAAACAATTGCTACAGCCCTTCAGATCACGAATCGAATCATACCTGTCTGACCGACCCAGCTTATACACACAAATCCGCCATAACGAGTATCAGAGAAACTCATACACCACACACAGACATGAAATTATCTACAGCACAGTAGTAAACCTCCATGAGCTCAAACTCTGCTGAACACAAGATGACGGCGAAAGCAATAAGGAAAAACGATAAGAAGAAGGGGAGAACGAAATCGTTGGAACAGTTACAGAGGAGAAAGAAACAGATATCAAATCAGCATAAGGACCTATAGACAAGCCTATCAAAAAGCAAGAGGAGAATGAGAAAGAAAAAGCCAGAAGAGTAAGGTGAGTAGAATGAAGATAAATTGTCATTGAAAAGATTAAATAAACTACGATTAATCAAGAACCATACCACCAACAAAAAAGTCTTATCAGACTACCTATAGACTAGCGCCTCTAACCCCAACTCCACGCTAAGCAATTCATCAAAAAAAACATTACAACATTACAACAATCCCTTTTCCCTATCCCCTATCGCGCCCCGGGTATATGAAGCGTATAAGGCAAAGCACCTTCCTCATTCGACATGCTAAGTTTAATAACACTCCCTTGACTGAGGGATCTCAGACTATCGCCCGACGAAGCAACAGTATTCGCCGTAAACGGTCTCCTCGTCGGCGCATAGCTAGTAGTAGTGTTACTAGGCGACTTCGAAAGCATTCGCTTCTTGCTCTTTGGGGTAGCTGATGTTGCGGGATTGTACTCCACATGTCTAGACCCTGTCGTACCATTCGTCCGCACGCGTCTCATACGAGCAGTGTCGATCGTCCCCTCGCTTTCCGTTCGAGTGAGTGCGCTATATGAAGAGCCCAGTGAGCGCAGGGACCGACTTCGTGGGGTGACAGGTGTAGGACTGGATGATGCATCGTCATCGATGTCGCTCTCTGGTTCACTGTCGGAGTCTAGGAGAGTACGACTGAGAGGCACCATATTCCGGAGAATCTCCGCGAATTGCTGCATGAGTTCTCGGAATTGAGGCTCACTCAGAGCACGTGTGCCGAATCTCGCATATTCGTATGCATCCAGGAACTCCATTGCAGTAGAGGGGGACTTGATTATGGCAATGCTTATAAGGTGTCCCACATAATCGCGAAGACCCATTGAGGCTGGTCGTTGTAATAATTGTACAGCTCTGATATCAGGCATTGGTGGTTCAGAGGCAGAATTAGGATCTATTGGAGCTAGGGAAACTGCCCTTGCCTCAATGAGATGTGGTAATTCTAGTAAGACTGTTGTATACTGTAGATTTGGCAGATCGGGAGACGTTGGCGATGCCCAACCATTATGTGAAATTTCACCCCAAACTGGTTCTGGCGGGGGGATAATGACGGTCGCGGGGAGGTTTTCAGGCTTCGTGGATCGCCTTCGGAAGAACATTCCCCTCTTTTTGGCCGCCGACTCAGGGGCCTGGACAACTGAATCTCGAGCATCTGCTTCAGAAACAACCGTAGCTGGTTGAAGAGAAACGCGCGGTCGAGAATCCCATGCGATAACGGCGCTTCTGCTCAAACTTGCGACAATCATCTTCCTGACATGCTTATTGACCTCTCCCTTCTCTACTGGTATCCATGTTTTCGGAATCGCAGCCAGGACGGTTCGATTGGTGTACAGCCTCGAGGCATATATGAAGAGGGCGAGGGAGACGGTTAGGAGATAGGAGCCCGCGATCACAAAGATATTATAGAGTTGCCGATTGACGAGCGCTTGACGGATGGTATCGGCGGGTGTAATAAGAAGAAGCGCAAGTAGTAGGATATTAAGGACGGTGAAGAATGAGGTATAGAAGATGCGAAATAGCAAATGGACAGTCTTCGTCATGATGGCCGTGGCCGGCGCAACATGGTTCGCGAGAGCTTCAGCTCAAGCGTACAATGGAACTATCGAGGGTTCGTCGTCATCGAGAGAAGCTGGGGGAAGCCAGTTTGCGCAAGGACGTGGGAGAAGATATTGTTCAATATCGATGTAGTGGTAGTTGTACAGAGTGAGCAGTGATGATGAAATTGTGCTTGCGCAAGCTGTGTTGGGGTTGTTGACTCCAGCCTGATTGGCGGGGAAATACCACGGTAATTAAGAAGGCCACCCCCTGTAGATCTTCTTGCAGCCACCAGCAGCGAAACCTAGATAAGCACTGTCCATACAAACTACCTATAATAATGGAAACATTTCTCACTTCTTCGTTTGGTATTAAAGAATAATACATATTTTTTCGACGCTCCCATTTGGAAATAATGGGAAATGAAGAAAGTCTTTCAATGTACGACTTAGGAGCCCAAGTCCACTTCCTTACTCGAGTACATGTCATTTTTCCAACATTCTCTTCCAGGTTTAGTGAGAAGACAGAAGATAGGATTTCGTATCAACAGAAAGGTAAGTCTAGATCTTGTAAAAACAAAAAAAACTCGGAGGAAATGGGTTGTAGAAGTGGGTTTCTTATTCTGCTAGGTCTGGTTCCTCGTATTGATGCGACAATCTTCTCAGCCGAAGAAGGTTCATTACCTAGGACCTTTTCTTTTTCCGACCTTTCCTCGACTCTCATCCTCAAAAGGCGTCATTATAAATCTCATCAGCTCATCCCCATACTCCAATTATCAGGCAAATAGTCCACCTCCGCATACCCATCGCCCGTCCCATCCAAAAACCCATCAACCCACGACTTCCCATCCCCAGAACCACCCAAACAAAGCTCCAACTCCCCGAAATAATTAGGCTCTTCTGCAACCTTCCTAAACCCAAGACTCTCAAACAACTTCAAGCTCGGCTCGTTGTCCTTCCCAATCTTGACTCTAAGTCTAAGTGGACATCCATCCGTAATCTTGATTTCCCCAGGCTCGTTGGTAGTATACTCAGACACGATATTATCGATATTCCTCGCGATGTAACGCATGAAGGTAAGTATGGCCGCTCGTCCAAAACCCTGTCTTCGCTTGTCCGTGGGTGCGATCATGAGTTCGAGTTCACCGACTAGTGGTTTTGGTGAGTTCGCATCGTCTTCTTCCTCAGAGTCATCTCGAGAAATAAACATATTCACATCGCCCATCATGCGTTCGGGGATATCATCAACTCCGCCTTGGATGTTTCTTGACTCTGTTGGGGCGAGTGGTTGGCATGCGATGAAGGTCAGTTTGTCATGTGATGTTCTCCAGTTTGCTTGCATTGCGTATTCTTCTGGGAGAGAAAGTGGTTCTGAAGCTGTGTACTCTTGAATTTTCTGAGAAGAATGTGTTAGGCGACCGTTTCCAAAGATTTGGAACACTCTTACCTCGTCTTGCATCCACTGAAAGTAGATTCATTGGTTAGCGTATAGTCGCTTTTGAAGCCTTTGATTGGAGAGTGTAATTTTGTTTCTTGCGAGGAAAATGCAGGATAAGTGCAACCAAAAAAACCCGAAATCAAAATTACCTCATGGTAAGTAGTTACGTGCGATGCCTCATAGGGAACTAAGAGGATTCCAGAAGTCGACACGGCTATTGGTTGTCAGAATATCAGCTGAAGTAAGATTCATAGCAGACAGAGTACGCTCTAAAACATACCGACTGTTTCGTTAACCCTCATCTTTGATACTTATGCTGATTCTCTAGTGCGATATCCGTAATTTGAACGTTCAAAATTTAATCACAACTCCCTGTCCTGTCTTTAGAGTGGATGCAGGTGAAGATTCGCCAGAAAAATCTCGCCCAAGCCACGTGATGACAGCAAAACCGATTTCTTTCAAAAACTCTCAGCGACCGTTTTTTCCAACCCCGGGTCTAGATCTAGATCATGTGCATGAATCGAACCCGACAAGATGGATCTCTCTTGGAATTTGTTGCAAGTCGGAGGGAGATATGACTTGCAGTAACAGGGTGTCGGCATGCTTTATGCAAGTGATTTTTTCGAAAGCGTTAACTTTACAGGGGGGGGTTCAGAGAAGCGTTTGCCGAGATTTGAGTGAAGGGAGTGAGACAGCGGGAAGCCGAAGTGGAAGGCTCGGATGCGTATGATGAGACAAAGGCAGAGGGACTTGGGAATAGTTACATAAATAGGGAGCTCATAATTTTTGATCAATGGAAGATGGCAGACAAGAGTGAGGTGGGTTTCCACGCCCACTCAGCGAATTGGAAATTTCTAAAGGTCAGATTGTAGGCATTTTGGATAGTGGTAAGTTCATCGCCTCATACTCAATTCTAAAGTATGCGCTTAAATAAACATAGACAGAAGAAAGACAATAGGTAACTAAAAGGGAAATGAATCGATTATTGACTTTTGGTGTTTGCAAGCTCGCCGGCTACCAATCAAAAGCAGTGCTAGTTTTTGGCGAGATTCGAGAGATCATGGGACATCCGAATCCGTCCAACAAGACTTGGTTGTGTAGCTAGGTATGTACCAAAATTCAAATCAAGGTGTTGACGAACTTCGTCTTACATACCTCCACCAGCAACCTTGAAGGGTCCAAGGTACTCGAGTAAGGTTGTGAAAAAAGGGAAGAGGGGTGATTCCAGCGCTAAAACGGCCCCACTTTGAAACTCAATCTTATCAGCGGGGGAGATAAGAATTGTGAAGACTGTCCACGGGTACTCCACGGGTACTGTACGAGTGAGTACAGGTAGTACTACTTACTACCTTGGTGGTACTGGTACATCCTCAGCAAAACCCGACCTCGTGATATAACGAGTTGATCGTCGTCCCCGGGCCATCATCTTCAACTTCTCTCGTTAGTTGATCGTGGTGTACTATTGCCATCATGGCCCCCCATGGCGAATCTCAATCCGCAGCTCTCAAAGCACAGGATTACCTCAAATCACGACTTGCAACAAGCTCATCGACCACTGGTCCCAAAGCCACCACATTTCGTTCAATTCCCATCATTGACCTATCACCTTCCTTCTCGAGTTCCCTCTCCGATCGTCAAACCGTGGCAGACAAAATCCACGATGCTTGCACAACCATCGGTTTCTTCTACATCACTGGCCATGGAATTCCTAAGAATCTCTGCGATGCTACTCTTGAACTCGCCCGTCGCTTCTTCCATGAACTACCTTTGTCGAAAAAGGAGGACATTCATGTGAAGAAGTCTACCACTTTCCGAGGCTACGAACCTGCCGCCTATACCTCAGTCGATTTGTCCAGCACTGAAACGAAGGATGCTTTCAATTGGGGTTATGAGGCGGGCTTGGATGCTACCGGTGGTGATGGGAAATACGTCGAGATTGATGGCAGTTCAACTGGCAGTGTAAATCAGTGGCCTTCTGAGACTGATCTGCCGGGTTTTTACAAAGGCATTTCTGAATACTGCAAGTGTTTTATGTGCCTTCTTGGACTTGAGCTAACCAGCTCTAGACACTTCGGCTCTGCAGCTGTGCCGCCATCTCTTCCGCCTCTTCGCGCTTTCCCTTAAACTTCCAGAGAACTATTTCGAACCTCTCACAACACATCCTGGAGGAATAGCACGTCTCATCAAGTATCCCCCGGCAACCAATCCTAAACCATTATCTGAACTCAACGAAGTCGAAGAAATTGGCTTGGGAGCCCATACAGATTACGAATGTTTTACACTTTTGTTGCAAGATTCAAATCCTGGTTTGGAAATCCTGAGTCCTGATGGGCACTGGATAAGTGCCCAGCCAGTCGAAGGTGGCATTGTAGTCAACATTGCCGACTTTCTTATGCGTTGGACAAACGAAACGTACAAAAGCACTGTGCATCGAGTCGTGAATCGCACTTCGAAGGAGAGATACAGCATTCCACTGTTTTTCTCCATCAATTATGATGAGACCGTTGAGACCTTGCCTTCTTGCGTGAGCGAGGATAGGCCTTCAAAATTCGAACCTATCGCGGCAGGCAAGTATGTTTTGGACCGATTGGCGTTGACCGTGAAGACTGGGAAGTATTGAACGTGAATGTGTTAGAGGTCGGATTATTTCTGTAGTTATAACGGCTATTACTCACTGTTTGTGTACGACTCTTGCTGTGTTGACGTAAATACAATAATAGCCCTGAAGCTGGTAGCTCCAGCTCCAGCTAAGGCCGTGAGTTCTAATTTATGACTGACTGGCAGCATACTATGATATAACTTCTGCCGGTTACAAACTGACAAGGTTGATTGGGTGAGGTCTGGGTTCAGTTGCGATAACAGAATTATAGCCATAATATATATGCGTACTTCTCATCGGGGAAATACTCGATGATAGAGGAGAAAGTTTGGTGTGCCTCAATTCAATCTTGCTCCAAGTAACACCATTCGTAATATCATTCCACGACTTCAATCAAGTAGATACTGTTTTTCGAATTCCCATTTGCGGCATCGAGAGATCTGATAAACGTTGAATCACAATACGCATCTCACCTTCCACTTCTCAGATGCTTCTGGTTCATCAGTGAGCAAACTTAGGCTATTCTTTCCCATGCCAGGGCAAGCTACCAGAAGTGCTGTAGGCATACTCGAGTAGGCATAACAAGTCGTTGTTTTCCAAGAATCCCACCCAGCCAGGTCGACCAGAGTGATAATTGTATCCAATTGTATTCAACGACCTGGAAATGCTAACCAATGGGACCCTTCCAGGTGCCGAGATAACATGAGGCTTAGACAGGGGTGCGCTGGTTTTGATTGGCTCCCTCTCCCGTTACTGCAGGCGACTCGGTTAAAGCTACCCGACCCGTACGACAATGATATTGCAATACTCGTACAAGCCTTCAGACAAGGCACCTCAATGGAGATCGATGTCAACATCAGACATAAGGCTACACATAATCCAGTCTCCGGCGCTAACTGAGCCTCATCCAAACATACCTCAACTCGCACAGAACTGAACTACCTCTCAAACCTCCTTCCACACTATCATCAAAACACCCACCTACAACTATATACAAGAAAACATGACGAGCATCGATCTCCCCGAATCGGTGGGATGGCATCGCCACGCCGCAGTTGGTCTCTTCATTCGCCTCCTCCGTTTTCTTGGCCGCCTCGAAGAAAACTTATCGAAAACAAAAGAACTAACAGCAAACCGTCACCTCTCAACCTCGTCCAAGAAAGACAAGTCCAAGTCCAAATCCAAGATTCGGGTCAAGATGCCATTCAAATCCAAGTCCAATACCAATACCCAAAAGCGATTTGAGCAAGCTGAACCAACCTTCACCCGCTTCAACGAGCTCCCCCTTGAACTACGTCTCCGAATCTGGGGTCTCGCGTCTTCCGTCTCCAGAGTCGTGGAAGTCCGCCAACCACTACAAAGAATCATCCGCAATACTGTCTCTCAATTCCACCTCCTCACCCCAACATTCGACGACAGCTACCTTCTTGGCGCGCCACGAGTCTTCTCTCCCGTCCCAGCAGTTCTCCAAACCTGTCAGGAGTCACGCACCGAAGCACTGAGATACTACACCCTAACCCTAGCAATGAAAGACCATCTCGCCGCCGGCAAGGGAAGCTACATCAATTTCAAGCAAGACACGTTGTACTTTGGCATCCGAAGCTCTTTCTTCTTTCTCAACGAGAGTATGCAGAAGGGTGTTATCCAGGGTATGGAACGCATCGAGCATTTGGCCCTAGGAACTAACGCCTTCGGTTATGATGGTGATGTGTATTGGTTTGAATTGCACAGGTATCGCAATCTTAAGAGTATCTGTTTCTTGTTCAAGGAACCCAGGTTCTTGGATTTTGGAGGACGGGAGGGCATTACTTTGACGAGTGAGGGGGTTAAGTTGCCGCGTTCGGAGAAGGGACGGAGATGGGCTGAGATTATGTCCTCGTTTCACGACCAAATTCGTCTCTTGGAGTCCGACAAGAAGTATGGATACAAGAAGCCGCGCTTCGTGGCTGGGGCGTTCCAAGGTGTTAAGCTTTGAGAATGTCGGAGGACCTGAGGATATATTCGGTTCGGATGGATGCGTGGTTCGTTTGCCTTGGTCTTCAACTGGCTGGGATTGCATAACAAAGGCAAGCTGGGATGATGAGACGATATTGATGATTTTTCTCTCATATGGGGTGGGGGAGTTGTGTGATATAATATTTCGATCGGGTTTGGCGTCACAGACGGCGTTATTTGGTTGAAATTGCCATTTACCATTTTCTCCTCTTGCTTCCTCGTTGCTGGAGAGCAATCACTGCAGAGCACTGGGAAGATATTCGAAAACTAGTTTAGTGAATACAGGCTAGAAGTACTATGCAATAAAAGATTTTTCCTTTTCAATGAATCTTGCTATAAACTTAGACACGTATTGGGAGAGCGGATATGTACAGTAATGCACAACTCACTCTTAAAGCTGGGAAATTAGGGGTTTCTCTCTATCCTCTCTCGACTGACTGACTGAAAACATGTAGATTCACATCTTAACCAAACACCCTGATCTAATTTTCACTTCTCCAGAAACTCTAAATTCTCTAATTAGTCGATTACTTATCTTACTAAAAACATATTTCACTAAAAACATATTTCACTATAAAGACTTAATTTTAACATACTCCGAGGCCAACTAGTAATCCAAACACGTCAGATTTAGTAGAACTTAAATAATCCTAAAATTATCCCCACCAAAATAAAATCTACTCGTAAAACGAGTAGATTTTGGGATTATTTACCCCTCGCGCCTATACATCCACATACTCTCCCATCACCACCACCACCACTCCCACATACAGTGACATACTATAGAGGACGACTTTAAGGAAGAGCAACGCCCACAATTACTCCTCCTACAGTCTCTTTTACTTTTACAATCGAATATAATAAATCTACTAAAGAGCTCTCTTCGACTATGCTCGTATCTACCGCGAACTTAGAATGAGCCTCTCCACCTTTTACGACCATCGAGATTAGATTATAGAGAATACAAAAGGAAGGGACTCTCGTACACAAGAAATGAGCTTAGAGTAGAAGCTAGTGATCTTCTTATATACCGTCAATAACAAGAGCCCTACACCGTATACTACAGGAGGTACGATAATAGAGTGATACGCGAGCGCGAGGGGGGTGAATCCAGGGGTACAGGGGTTCTCGGAGCGCCTCGGAGGCTGGCTTACTAATCTGTTGCTAATAGTAACATAATCTGGGATTATTTGTACTGAAATAATCCCAAAATAATCTAATCCAAACAGGCCCTAAGTTAAACTTGAGCTTATCGCTAGCTCAACCCCCTTTTTTGAGAATCTAAAGATTCAAAGGATATACATATGGGTATCATGTGTAACGTGTTCTATGAAGTTAATTTGATGTTAATTAAATCAGATTAAGCTTTTACTCGTGGAGATAGGGTTGTGGTCTTGTGTGATTTGGATTGTGGTGGGGGTAGGGGTAGGGGAGATGGATAGATGGTTGATTGACTGACTGATGGTTGAGGAATGGAAAGGAAGGGAAGGGAAGGGAAGTGGTAGAGTGAATTGCTTGGAGGGCGAGAGGTTTGTGTTGGTGTAAAACAGGGTGAACCAATATACTCTCTTTGTGAAGTATGATAATCGATTAGTTGTGTCTACTACGTAGAATCCAGGGTATATATAGCCCTGGATTATCACGTGAGTAAACACGTAGAATATATCGTAACACTGGTAAAACTTTAGAAGGTCGTGAAGACCACCAGTGAGGCGAGTACTAGCTACAAAAATAAAAAGAGGGAATGCCACATGTCTAGCCATATCTATCTGTCTGTCCGACTATATGCTTCCTGCCTAGCTACATGCTTCCTGCCTAGCTATATCTATCTGTCTGTCCGACTACATGCTTCCTGCCTAGCTGCATACTTCCTGCCCAGCTGTATGCTTCCTGCCCAGCCATATCTATCGGTTATCCTTTGCTTGTCGTATCCGTTAAAAAGGGGGGTGATTGGCGGGAGTGCTAGGAGGTATAACCCTTGCAAAGCTTTCTTTCTGTTCAGGTCGGTAGGGGGGGGTCTCTGGTGCTGTCGGTAGCTGGGGGAGGGTTTCTGGTGTACCTGGCAGAAGGGTCTTTCGTCTGGCATATACCTCGAGGGGGGGAGAGGGTAATGTCGGGTCAAGGGCGAGATTAAGAGCGAGACAGAGTAATAGTTCGAGTTCTAATTGCAAATTGTTGTATGTGTGTGTGTAGGTGGTCGAGTCTTATAGGTCTCGGTTGTGTTGTCGGCACATACAAAAACAGTGTAAAATATACAGCAAAAATCGGTGAGAATTACAGAGGAAAATCGAAGAACAAAAAGTAGTCCTGGAAGTCGGTGGAAAACGTCCCTCGCAGAAGGGGAATTTAGCTCTGAAAATGCTAGAAAACGTCCATCGCAAAGGGGGCAAAAGTCGGTGGAATTGGCTCTAAAAATGAGGCTCTTTTGTAGTACGAATGCGTGTTAATTTGAGGCTCTTTCGCAAGGTGATTTTGAAGTGTAAATGCGTGATCTGAGGCTCTTTTGTAAGGTGATTTAAAGTGTAAATGCGTAATCTGAGGCTCTTTTGTAAGGTGGTTTTAAGATACTTAATTAAGAGGTCGAGTTATTGTCGTTTGAGCGAGCGAGGCTCCGAGTTCAACTTTGTGACGTAGCTGAACGAGAATTGAGGAAGGTCGTAGAACGATTTCAAAGGCACGTAGCGGTTGTAGCCAGCCTAGGTAAATTTGAAGCTCGAACAAATCCAGCGGTTGTAGCCAGCCTGAACAAGTGATCTTGACGCAATTGTTTCGAACAATTTAGCGGTTGTAGCCAGCCTAAAGAACTTAACGAGTGATTCGAGAGAGGGAGAGTTGGGAGTTGTTGTTGAACTCGAAAGTGCTCAATTAAGAGATCGAGTTCTGATTGTCTGAGTTAGTAGAAATAGTAGGATGCCTGCTCTAAGGTACTATTTCGGCTGGCCCTTCGTTAGTAAGATAGTAGGATGCCTACTCTAAGGTACTATCTTAACTAGCTCTTCGTAGTTTCCGATTTTATCGTTACTACGGTAGTCGTCTGTTACGTAGTAGGATGCCTACTTACAGGTACTGTGCAAAGGCGTACTCTTCAAAAGCTTTAAAAAGGTGACATATGTGATCTCGAGATAACTGTACTTGTGATGGTTTAGCCTCTTTTGATCTGTGTACACACACTGATTAGTGTTGGTGTAAAACTGGGTAAACTAATATACTCTCTTTATGAAGTATGATAATCGATTAGTTGTGTCTACTACGTAGAATCTAGGGTATATATAGCCCTAGATTATCACGTGAGTAAACACGTGGAATATATCGTAACAGTTTGATGATTTTGTGTTATTGGGTAGGCCTATGTTTATGAAATTCAAAGTTGATAGATGAGGATCTAAATTAAAGATGAAGAAGAAAGTTTATTAGGGCTTTCTTGCTTCCTTAGAGAAATCTTGATTTGAAATTGCGCTTCCAGATTCCCTTCTAAATTCCTCTAAAAAACGAAATGTTCACCTCCCCAAATAAATAAGAATAAGATCCCTCTCCCCCCTTGAAAACCCAAAATACTATAGACTTTTTGATACATCTACTCAACGAAGTTCTTTGTTGAGGCTATCCTCTATAATTTATTAATTCTACGCGCTAGCTCTTCTTTTCCTCCTTTCCAAACGTACGTGCTAGTGATAAAGTTCGTGGAGGAATATAGAGAATTCCGGTATTACTTGTTAATATAATCACTCCGCTCTTAGAGTGAAGTTATCGTTTTGGCTAGGACTGGATTGTTTTTTATCTTCTTATTTTGGATTAAAACTTGTGAATGATTAGTGTGGGTTTGTCGGGTGAATGGGTTAAGATAGACGAGTATAGTGAATTTTGCTTGTGAATAATCAGTGTGGCTTTGTTGGGTGAATGGGTTAAGATGGACTTAGTGGGTTTTGCTTGTAAAAGATAATAGGAGATGTTTTTGGGGAAAGTTACGCGGGGGATTTGGGGAACGTTTTCTTTTGGGGTTTCTTCATATGGGTTATATAGGTGATATTTTCCTTGATTGAGCTTTCTATTATAGGTACTGTAATTCCTCTAAATTCAGCCAACTTCTTCTAAGGAGGTGAAAACCATTACTACAAAGGCAAAGATGCGCCAGAATCATTGGAAGATAGATAGCATTATAGGTTACGAGGCAGGATATGATTAGGCTACTAACCATATTATAATTACATATGAAGATCATGTTACCAAAAACGGGCATGTAGGAAATTACAAAACTGTCTTTGCGATGATAGCCTGCGATCCACGTTCAGCGTATTCAAGTTCCTCGAAAAAGTGAGCCTGGGTGACAGTAAGTTTATAATTTCGTGCAGCTGGGAAGTAGACTGCGAAGCCCCTCCATAAGAAGCCTCGCTAGTTCTGCCCGTTACATCCACCTGAACCCCTCTATCCTTGAAAATCCCAAATGGGGTTTTGTTCGACTTGCAAACGAGTAAATCACGAGATGCGCCCACTGTTACCGCGTAAGTTGACATGCTCTCTTTGCTCGGCAAAAGAATAAGAAAAGTCTTGGAATCAAGAAATTACCTGGTCCTGCCGGTCATCAAGTGGATGATGAGGACTTTCTGCCGGTTCTTGAGTTGATCAGAGGTATTTCTAGGGTTACACAGAAGTTGAGGCGGCTTGCGTTGGTATAAATCAGTTGGAACTTTAGTTTGACTATCTCAACGATGAGTAGTAAATTTAAGCGAGGAAAAGGGGCATTTATGCCAAGTCTTGTAGTAGCTTTCTTGCAACAGAAAACAATAATAACGTAAACAAGTCCAAAAAGATGCTCAGTATCTCAAAGATATCGGCAAACTGATGCCTGCTTAGTTTACGAATGTTTAGGCATAGAGAGCAAAGAGCTGGATAATTTCTTTGGAGTAGCATTTTAGGAGGCTTATGTATCACTGGAAGGGACTCGACTACAGCGAAATCTGGGGAGATTGGTAGGTCAAACCTTGTTCTAAAAAGTTATATGACATTAGTGAGGTTGTAATTATTTATCGAAATGATGGAATGTCATGTTAATGAGTGGAATTTCTCACAGAGAAGCAGCTTTTCTCTTGATAAGCGCGAATTTTATTTATTTCCACGGATACGCTTCTAGTGAGAAGCACATAAATTACATTAAACTAAGCTACTTGCTAGATGAGAGGCTAATATCCATCCCAAAGACGTTATTACAAGCAAAAGTGATCTTGATTTGTTTCTTCTTCAAGATTAGATTAGAATCAGAAGAAATGGAATATAATGGATAAATTCTTTCTACTATAAGTGCTCTACGAACTTTTGCAATGGGAAGTTGGACCTTCAGAGGGAATGATGAATGCCCTCAAAAGTCGTATGAACACTCCAAAGGCCATGGATAGAGCCAATCCGTATATGTCTGTGAAACACTGAGGACATTGCTATATGTTTTCTTGGACAAATTTAATATACGAAATGTGAAATTAGACACGTGCCACATTTCTTTTCTCTTCTTCCTAGCCAAATAGACTTAATTCCGCAGCCAGAAAGAACGCCACCGTCTGTTCACGACTACACACTCGACGATTGCATACCCCGCCTCGGGCACGCGTTTACTGACCCATTCTCTCAAAGTATTGATTCCCAACGAAATCTCTAATGAAACATACTTTCACGCTTATGAAACCTGGAATACCAGCGGGAAATGCGGGATGCCGGACGACTCGTCCCCTCTGTGACCATAAGCCACCTAGGCAGCAGGAACAAGATGACATGAAACAGTAAGCAAAAGGCTGACTATGCATACTCCAAGGTTTTACGTACAACACATCCTATTTCCATCCACACTTATAAATTCCCACAGAAAGGAGAGTGGCAAAAATCCAATCTCACCTGCATCACCCACCTTTCTTCAGCGGCCTGGCTCGCGTGGGGTGTCTCTGGAGCTTCTCCAATAGACTCCAAAACGCCAGGCCACCAACGCTAAAGGCTCTTGGTCCACACACACCAAAATATCATAGACAATAAGCATAAACAGCCATGATTATCAGCCTTACCAGTTATTGCAGCTCCCCAGATTACCAGCTCATCTTCGCCACGGGCCAAGACTCTTCATTCTACGCCCCTTCCGCGCCTTGACCAGAAAAAGAAAGAGAAAATCAGGGATAGAGTTCTCTAGATAAGCGAAAATAACCCTGCTAGCAGGTGATAGAATCTTACCTCATTTTCCGTACCTTGTTTGCAAATATGACAATGTTACCTCAGATATCTGAACTCCGAACAACATATGGGAACAGAGTGACAACTTCACAACAAAAAATGTCGGTAATCTCGCCGTAATCTCATAATTAACCACCAGTAGAAATTTAAGGGGACTTTCCATAGTGGCTTGAAGATGTCAATTAGTTATTTCCATATACGGACAAGATAACAACCTAGGGTCGTACGGAGGTAAGCGAGAGAGGTGCCTCTTGCTAATGTTTATTCTTACTATCCACATCGTAAATTTCCTGACATAGTGCAATGCAGTACATTAATTCCGCAAATCTAGAAGCATGAAATACCGCTTGTAACTTTATTTAATTATGGAGCGGAATTTGCACTAGATAAATTAATCGAGGACCCTGAGCAAAGCAAGGGGTTTTACGCACGATAAGCGAGATATTCTATCCTAAACTCAAATTTTTACAATAGGATCACTCAACTTTTCTAGAATAGATCCCACTTTTACTGATCGCTGCGACTTTACTTACGGACTTTGTCCCCGCTATCTCGCAGCTTACCATTGCAGCCGAATACGATGTATATAAAAAGATGTGGATACAAGTCCAAGACTACCGACGTATACTTGACACTCAGTAGGCAGGTAGTATGTATTGTGCTGCATTGGCGGCAAACATGTACTCGAGTAATCGAGATGATTGCTAACCCCCACGCCAATCCACGCGAAGGATGTGGAAGAGGAAAAAAGATCAACCGCACCGTACCGTCAAAACATCCGATTCTTTGCTTAGCTTATGATACCGTCTCCATTATTTTGATCAAATATTCTTCTTACAGCCACCGCTCTCTTCTCACGAGAGAAAAACAGCACATTATGCCAACGCATAGACAATAGACCTTACCTAAGTGATACCAAATAATGACATGATTTGAAAAATGGAAGAGATGATCCTACCGGTTCAATCTCACTTAATTTGCATCCCGCCTCCGCCTCCGCCTCCACCTCCGCCTCCGACCATCTTACCATCCACCCCCCTTTACGCAAGATCGATCAACGTAGGGCTTACTCCTCCGTACACCTACCTCCTCATCTCTCGCCATCACTTCTCACTTCATCGCTCGGAGATTCCCAGACAACATCTCTTTGCGTACAAGAGAAACACAAGAAACCAAAATTCAAATTCTTTCATCAGTACGTACGTCCTTCATCATCGCGTCATCCGACCTCAGCTGGATTTGCACTTTAGCACACTAACAAACTCTTTCACCTAAAATCCCCGATATCAGACCACGTAGACCGAAAAAAGTCCATACAGGGCAGCCTTGCCTTTTACCCCTTCTTTTGTGGAACCCGAGGTGGTGTGTGCATGCCCCTCACTCACCCCCTCCCCTCCCCAAAAAGGCTCATGGTACAACAACTCAATCAAATCTAGACATTACCCCGCGAAAACCTACCATGCCCCTCTCGTGGTGGCGTCAAGATGATCTTGTCGTGTGCGAGTTACACCAAAGCCACAACAGACCATCAAGAGATATCTCTCCTGACTCTCAGACATGAAGAGGAAGAAAAACAAAAACAACGCGTACGACTTTTCTTGGATCCTTCAAAGCGTGACACTTGTACCCTCTTATCAAGAAACCGTCAAAGTGACCAGACAGACGAAGTACAGTACATCAACCCAACAATAGCACCGTCCCTAGAAAAAAGGTTACAGGTCATATTTCCCGCCTCATTTTCCTCTTTATCTCATGTAACCATACACAACTTCGCAGCGCCCCGCTGTGTAGTTATGTATGTGCGGTGCGTTCATGACCTCAAAATTTCACAACGTTCCCGTCAGGTACAGCACAGGATGGAGATCACATGCTGAGGTATGAAATGCAAGCAGCTCCAAAACTTCTGAATGCTTCCTATTTCCTTTTCCCCTTTATCACTTGTCACACTGGGAGAGACGTGAAAGGAGGTACCAAGCACGCAATTCCTATCCTGTGGCTTGCTGTTAGATCATGCGAAAAGTCTTTGCCTTGTGACACGGGTTCATGTCGCCCTATTTATGGAAATGACTTTCTTGGGACCGGTTAGCTGGCCAGCCTCACAGTATTGAAATGGACAGCGGAGAACCCATTTTCAAGTACCAGACGACAAAGAAAACACAGCGGGATACAGTGAGATGGGAAGAAAGCGGCAATGGGAAAAAGTGACGAGTAGACAATAAAACAAAATCAATGGACGGCAACGAAGGAAGATAGATGGGTAAGACAGCCCAAGATCAAATCAGAGGAAGCCACGATTCAAGGCAAACTAATGGAGAGGCTGAAGAAGGGAGGGAGAGTGTGGTTCGCACATCTTTGGGGTTCGTGGAGGATCGAGAGAAAAATGGATATGGGATCGAGATTCGGAGAGACGCCCACGTACATACGGTATGTACCTCACTGTCACGGACTTTACTGCCGAGATGGAGAGGAATCTTTGGTGTAAGGTCTGACACGAGGGCAGCGCCATCGATAGAGGTCTGGCACACGCGGCCAGCGAACGGGGAGTTGATTGCGGGGTATGGAGATAGGTAACAAAGTGGGGTTCAGATCATTCTGTCTCTTGGTGATTGTAAATAGAGGACTTCACCGAAGACGGATGAATGCATTGAGAATGCGATGTATCGGGCTGCGATTACCATGGCTATGGAGGCTGCCACAGACGGAAGAGTGCATTTGTACTCGAGTAAGATGGACCCCCTTTTCCTAAAAAAAGTTGCCGAGAGAATTACTCGGTGAGGGTCACGCAACAAAGATAGTCGGTCATGATATAATATTGGTTGGCAAGAATATTTGCTGCACCTCTATCCATAGAAAGAGCTGGACCGACGGCGGAAATAGGAGAAGTTGTTCTAGCGCCTCTTCCCGCAAAATAATAGAATGAGGTTTCTTCGAAGTTTCGGACCGTTGTTGGTGATGAGGGATTTCGATGTTAACACTATCGTCATGCAGACCGTAGACGGAGCAGCATGCAGATGCAGATCATCCTCGAGTGAGGCGAAGCATATTGCAGTCAGGATTCGAGAGCTGAAGTGCAATGCAAGAAGCGATTTGGATTCGCCAATAGAAATTGAAGCAGCATCAGCACACACTTTGGCCATAAAAAACATATAGTATCCCCCTCACTTTGACACATACAACCCAGGGAATGTGTTGGTCTGGTGACGGAGCTCCTTTAGGAGCAAAAGACTTCGCTCTGCGGGTGTAGATAAGGTCTTGCGCACATTGCAGCGGGATCTGCTCGGGGCAGGTGTTTGCACGTGTTTGTAGTAGTACAACTGCTCCTCGGGATTTCTCTACCAGGTGTACGAAGTAAATGTAGTGCAACGAAGGACAGCGAGGGCTATGCAGAGCCTCTTCCGGCATTGAATGAGCGTGGAGGAAGCGTGTAAGACCGCCAGGGACCATTCAGTAACACAAGTTCTTCTCGCCGAGGTCTTCTGTTGTGTCGCATGCAGTCCAATATGGGAAATTTGCAAAATTGCATTTTCCCATCATCTGAACCAAATGCCCTCCTGCCTCCCACACCGGAGATCTTGCAGCTGTATGGCTCAAATGATTGCATGTAAGACGGCGCATCTTATTCTGCATTGTTTTGAGGCACTGGCGCAGTTCATCTTTGCTTTCCTTTCTCTTGAGCTCTGTTGGACGACGTCTTCTTTGGCTTTTCGCCCCCCGCTTGTATTTTCAGGACCCTTCTTTTCCTTTTCTCATGAACCTACTAACATGGTTAGGTTGCTGGTACCGCGTACTCGTTGGTCCATGAGACGAAGGGAAAAGGGCTGATGACGGGAAGGCTCAAAAGAACGTGAAACGTATTGACGAAAGAGATTTCAACTGGATACCGAAAACACTTGTACAGCCCTCCTGCTTCGTAAATATGAGCCAATTGCTTGATAAAATGGCAGGGAAAAGCGCCAATTGACAGAGATAGCCCATTTGGAAGACGAGGAACACGAAAACTCAAGGAACCTGTCGCATCGATATTTAGGACGGATATCCATCGTATCCCCCAGTTGGTTTCTTTTTCCGATTTTACCGTAGTGGTCTAGACTCTGGAATTTTGGCAGGTGTTATTAACGGATTCATTTAGGAGAAGCTCGCTTGAGGATTCCCTTCCAATTTCCCCATTCTTTTGCAACATCTAAGTATTTGGGTATGCCTATGGTGGTGGGCCCGTCCACAACAAGCGAGCGCAGGCAAGTTTGAAGTTTTGGTTTAACGTCGCAATCTATTCCGATATCTACTACAAGGTTAGGGAAGGTGCAACAAAGTTGGAAACACGGTACTATTCTCATCACTCAAGCAAACAGGAGGCATAGTCCGTATAGCGTTTTCCCCGCAATATGTTTCTATTTCTATTTTCGTACCTTTCCCCAGCTGTTTGTGATAGGCAGGTGTGGGATGGCTTGTGTTTGCTGCAGATCATGGACGTTTCAACTTTGTTCTCGAAGAATTCTGCGAGTGACGAGTCGTTGCACGAGGCGGGGCCGGGCCATCCTTCATGTCGGGCTCGCTTGGAGGGGAGGGGAGAGGAGGGTACGGAAGGGAAGGGAAGGGAAACAATGACAGCGATGGTCATGCAATAATGCAATGATTTCTGAATTCTCTAATGGAAAATGGAAAAGATGTTGACAGGTAACGGCTTAGCCGCTGAAAATGATACTGAAGATACTGTCCCGGTAGCGCATTTTCATCCGGAACGAGGAGTAGAGGAGAGAATCAATTCTCGCATGCCATCCCATCCCACCCCCTTTTCTTGGCGAGCGTAGCCTTGAAAGCGGCATTTGACATAATGTACGGAGTACCTGAAGAATAGTCGGTGCAGTCGATCATTCGTACCCTATTTATTCGGATCCTAATGTATTCTAGCCGCTGCATGTGGCAGTTGCAGTTGCAGTTGCAGTTGCAGTTGCAGTTGCAGTTGCAGTTGTGTAATGAGGGAGTTTCTGTCGTCCCAAGAGCCGTTCGTGTGGCTAATACTGTGCTGGCTGGAGGCTGGAGGCTGGATAACTAACTGGATGGCTTCGCATCGTAAAACAAACCACATAGACAGCCCGCCAACACACCCTCACCGTCAAGATTCCCACGCCCTACCACGGCGAGTACCACGGAGATGACCAGTGACCAGATTTTAAGGATTTTCAAGGCATGCCACCGTTGGTGATGCGATGATGCGATGCGATGCGATGTCCTTCCCATTTCTCTTCACGACGCTGATTGCTGGAATCCTGGACTTGATGGGCCGCACCACCCGGCTGGGCGCCCTTCCACCATCGTCTCCACCTCCCCTTCCCCCCCTTTTCCATAGGGAGAGCGACCAGTCAAGTGTAGTGTCACCGCAACTTTCAGGGCCCCCATGCCAACTCCCTGGTCGGATCGACAGACAAATCGAGCATCCCTACTTCTTTTTGTTTTCTCTGCAGATCCAGAGAGCTTCTTTGCATCACTTTGGGAGTCCCTTGTCACAGCACTGACATGAGGGCATTCAAAACCAAAGGGCCCCATCAAACGCCGCGCTCAGCCGCTGAACCGTCTGATGATTTACGCGGATTTGGGTCCAGTGTTTGAGATCCGTCTTGGCCTCAAGAAAGCGGGACACTTTCTGGGGATTCCGTAATAGCCTTGTGGTGGAAGATTGGGAGCGGCATCAAAATGCGGGCAGTATCGTCACCATCGTGTCATCGTGACTGACCGACATCGGCGCGGCGTCTAGCAAAACCTACAGTTAGGAAGAAATGTTCCGCGATGCACCAAGGAGTGATCTTGGTCAAGAGGACGACTCTACGAATCAGAAGTGCAGGAGAAGCGCCTAGAGTATGGAGTACTTTACGAACTTTCACATCTTTGAACATCGATTTCTGTCTCTCTCACCGCAAAAGCCATGCATGGCATCTCAAAAAATCCCGTAAGGAGATGGGTGTTCAACCCTCGTGAAGCCATACGAATACTCCGTATTCAACACTAGGGGATTACGCTCACATGGCTGGTGGGAGCTGTCGTGGATTGACTTCAGATGGATCTCTAACAGCGACAATGCCCTCACATTTCATTACTCTATGAATAAGTATGGCCATCTCCGCCAGGAATGCCATGTCTCCATCACTAAAATGCCATTTTCGGTAGTCGAGGCACCAGTCCTGACCCAGGGAGATGGTGCGAGCGGGAGGGCATTTGAGAATCCGAAACCTCCGCAACCCAAAAGCTGCTGCTGGGTCGTTCCAAGGTGCTTCCAAGCCATCCGCATCTAGGTTCAGACGAACGCGCAGTGGGCCGTGTGGCGACACCCACAAAATTCCAAAATCCCAAACAGATTACTGGATTTGGTGGTTGTTGAAGGGGAAGAGGAAGTTGTGATGAGGCTATCACAATTGGGTGTGACTTGAGTTTCATGAAACTTGACCTACGATGATCAATGATTTGAGTGACGACACGATCGCACGATGCGCCATTCAACATGATTCCAACAGGGATGGCATAAGGGGAGTCACTCTTTTGGACGGCCTGCTAAAAAAAAAAGTTGGAACTTGGCAGGGGGAGCACATGGCAAATTGACACAAGATGGGCAACGTTGGTGATGTGATTGGACGGAAATTTCTGCCCTACCTGCGTCTGCGTACGTTCCTGAGAGAGAGGAACGCCGTTTTGTTTTGCCAGGAGCGACGGGATGGCGCTACTCGAGTAGCTTGACAGCACTTCTTTAGTCACTTTGCTTCTGATCATGCCTTGCGAGTACACTTATCATTAGTGGGGAGATTCATACATGAACTGTTGATCTTTACTCGAGTACGGAGTACACGAAGGGATCCCGTACAGTGAGTACACATGAACTCCTTAGTCTGGCAGTGGCAGCGAGTTTCTGTCGGCGATATTGATATTGTATGAGTGTTCCCTTGCAAGTGCTTGGAACGGGAGGCGAGAGCAATCATTACGCAAGCACAATCAGGTTCAGACAGCTAGAAGCTTTCCAACAAATCCGCTGTCTCCGACTATCCGTCAAGTCGTGCCGCTCGTTCTTCCTTTTCACACAATTGCATGCAAGGAGATAAGGAGCAAAAGGCAGGGCAAGGTGGGTGTTGTGGAGCAAAACAATAATAATGGGCCCTGTTTTTGCATAACTCTCCACACATCCTGGTTGAAACAATCATATCCCGGGCATTATGACGCGCTTTCAGGATGTTATGGCGAGAATTCTTCGAGGAGGATTCGAGGAAGAAAAAAAGAGGGACATACATTATTGACAACCTGGGATTTCTACTCTGCCCTAACCACTCGCACCAACTACAACTGCCAAGAGCGGAAGCCAATGGGTAATTCAAATCAGGCCTCAATGTCTACCCGGCGGCGACGAAAAGTGGAAGGAAAAGACAGGCAACCAAATCCAGGAGAAGAGGCATTGAGGGGTGTGCAATGGGATTTTACAACCTGCTGATCAAGGCAGCGGTGAGGGAGCCAGGGAGGTTCCAGCAAATGGCTGTTCCTGACGGGCCCTGTTCGTTGTGCTCAGAAGGGTCTCGTGAACATGCAAGCAAGAGCCTCGCCGAGCGGTGTACAGTAAGACAGAGAGTTGGTTGAGTGGTTCACGTTTGTCCCATTTGTTGCCAGCATCTGCTAGAGTAGCATAGCTGGCGGGGTTGAGTTGAGGCTTGTCCCACGCCGTCTGCCTGCAAGAGTGAGTGACTGCAGACTGCTTGGATGGCATCCCCCCTCTGCTCGGCATGGCTTCTCATGGCATCGCATCCCCTGGCTGGTGTAGCCAAAATAAACCTGAGTTGGACTGTTGGAGTAACCAGAGAACGAGGGAAGGGAGGAGGAGGAGGTCGGGAGTTTTTCTTTGAAGTGGTAAAGGGTTTAGTCAAGAGTAAGAAGCCAACTCCCGTCATCCTGCATCTGGTTAAGTGAAGACTTGGGATATTAAGCTCCCATAGCCCCTCGGTTCTTCTTTCAAAATAAAGATATACATGATCCTTACATTACTACTTCTCGTACCTTCTCACAATACGAGTACACTGCCCACACTCATACTGCCCACACTGCCCACACAGTCAGTGCAGCAGCTTGAGTGACTACTTGACCATCCCATCACCATCACTAGCCAGGCGCCCTTGACAACAAACGCTCGGCAGTTCACAAAGTTACTTCGCTTACTTTGCCAGCCTACCAACCGCAAGCAAACCAGTTGTTGACCCTCTGCCCTTGGCCTGTAACGGTCGCTCTGCAACGCAAAGTACCAAAACCCCCAGCAACCTGAGCCAGCCAAGCCATAACTAAGCCCAAAACTCAATCCCTCGTCTCTCAGCACCTACTGCTGCTGCTACTACTACTCCTGCGCTTCTGTTTGCCTGTACGTACGAAGCACTACCCGATTTCCCATTCTTGCGAAGCACATCTGCACCTGGCGTGGTCAGTACGTACAGTGGTATAACGGGTATAACTCTCGCGGTACTCGGTACTCCTATCGTATATCCTATAATATCCTCTAGAAAGGGCGAAAGAAAGACCTGAAAAGGGATCAAGGTGCCCACTCCTGTTTCTACTTTGTCCTGGCCTGACGCTCATCATTCATTCAGCCATTCACCTGATTGCCCCCTTCTCCTCTCCGCTCCGCTCCCTCGCCTTCAGAGTCCAGGGCTTCCTGTGCAGTGTGCACCACCGCCCCCTGGCACGCCGACGCCCACGCCCACGCCCACGCTATTCGAAGCGAAGCCAATTGACCAAAACAGAGCTAAAATTGATTCGTGCCGAGCAAGAGCATCTGCCAAACGGCCGAGCGAGGAGAAACGCAACGTAGGTATTTTCAACCTCAGCACAGCACAACACAGCACAGCACCAACCGAACCCCAACTCTCCACGGCCTACCCGTAGGCCAACCAGGCCAACCGAGAGACGGAGGCGCCCTGGTCGCTTATGCCCCTGGCCTGGCTGCTCCCTCCCAGCTCCCTCCCCCTTGATCATCACTTTTTTTTGGGGACCTCTTTTCCTTTCAGCTGTCCACAATTTTCCGTGTCCACATTGCAGAACCCTACCGTGCCCAGTCACTGCCACTCCCAGTCCCCAGTGTCCCCCAGTGGAGGCCCGGGCATCGCCAGCACCAGCACCCTGCGGTCGGCGGTCTTGCGCCCAGCACCCAGCACCCAGCACCCATCGACATTTCTCAGCCCAATTCCAATCCGACGGCTACCGCTACCGACTACTAATACTAAAATTGCTGCCACCACCACCACACCTCTCTCCCACCACAATCACCACAACCACCTCCATCACCCATCCCGACCAGCTTCATTTCTGATCCTCGACAGCGCTCATTGACTGCCCCCGCCCCGTCCGCGACCCCAGGCGACCCTCTCCCACCTACCTGCAGCGTACTATTCTCGACGAGTCCTGCGTGCGCGTTGTCACCATCCCATACCTACTTAGTGCGGCCGTCGGCGCCTGCACTGCATCTGCGTCATATCCCAATTTTCTCGCATTCCCACAACCCTGGGCTGGATAATCATATTTACGCACGCACAGTCGTACTCGAGCACTTCCCACTCACCCTCACCCTCACCCTCGTCCTTCCCACCTCACGACGCCCTGAAAGGCCTCCCACGGTACTTGCCTTTGACGACATATCCGCTGCTTCCTCCCGCGCCTGCAGCTCTCCGTCGAGTTGTCTCCTTTTGGACGAGTGCAGTAAACACCACGCATATCTGCAAGAAAGGGACCGCGTATACAAGGAAGAGCTGAATGCACCAACATCCTAGAGCCTTCTCCCTCAACACCACCTGACAAGGCATCAACATCGCCAGACCGACGACCCAACCCCACGACGCAGAGGGTACCTGTTTCCGCCTTTGCCCGTTCGATCCACCTCAGAAAGCCCCTCTGCATACATCTCCCTCTTCGACTATCACCCACTCCTACTCGCCCTACATCTCGTTGCAGCAAAGACTCGAGGAAGACCGACATGCGTTCAATTACAGCCCCCTGGCTCTTTTCATAAAGCACTCTGCGCCATTTCCACTGGCCTCTGCGTAGGCTTTGCGATTGGACCCTGACTGCATCCCAGCATTCACATACGCATAGCATAACTCATTCACAAATACACGATGACCTCAAACTCCTCAAGCACTTCCTTCCGGGCAGCACCTACTATGGATGCAACCATTCCGAAGCCCTTAAACAACACCTCCTCGAGATCGTCCTCGTTCCGGCGCACAAAACCGAGCAACGTCCAAACCAACTTCCTCCCCTCCTTTACTTCCACCCCCTCGTTCCCAGCTTCCGCCATCAGCGCCTCCTCAGTCACAACCTCAAGCTCCCTTCAAGCCTCTCCAGTCATGTCGCCCGAAAGCGCACAACTCACCACCAACAATTCCTCCATTCAGGGGTCCCCCGATGGTATTCGTGGCCGTGAGTCCGACTTTGCCCTTCCGCCCTTTGAATTACCAGAGTCAATTGTGTCGCGCAAGTCAAGTCAGAGTGCAATGAGTGAAGCCCTTAACCAAGGCAAATCTCCAGGTCTCATTAGAAGGCTATCAAATAGAGCTACCAAACAATTTACCAATCGCCGCCGCCAGTCCAACACAGCAATGAGCCGAGAACACAGCTCAGGACCTACGATCATTCGAAGAAGAAGTGATAGCACCAATACAGCTCCAGAAGGCCGCGGGGCATTCTTCTCTGACTCTGACGATGATGCGATCGACTGCCGTGAGGAGGCTGTCAGCCCACCTGCTACCGACCCCGACTTTCCTACGAGTACTACTGCCTCAGTTGGCTCCACGACCGTGGTCCCTAGTCCCGGTCCTGGTCCAGTGATCCCGAGCATACTTCTCCGAGGAACCTCTATGACAAAAATCACGAAGAAAAAGAAGAAACTATTGACCTTCGTCCTAGAAAATGAGGCTGCTAAAGTTTCTTGGGACAAAAATCGGCCTTCGAAGTCATTCTATATTGATGATATTAAAGACATTCGAGTGGGATCTGACGCCCGAAATTACAGGGAAGAGTTTGGCGTTGCGGCCGCGGATGAGTCCAAATTCTTTTCCATCATCTATGCTGTTCCCGATAGATCCAAAGGTCGCTCACAAAAAGTCATGCATCTTATTGCAGCTGACGAGCAAACATTTGATTTGTGGACAACGACTCTAGACGCAATATCGAAGCACCGTCAAGATCTTATGGCATCATTGTCCTCCTTTCATGACAAAGCTGTAAGATCGTATTGGCGAACTGAGATGAACAAGCTGTTTCAGAACAAACCTCATGCGGAAGACGATGAACTGATTGACATCGTTGGGGTGGAGCGACTCTGCCGATCTCTCCATATTCATGGCTCTTCAACCTACCTCCGCAGCAGATTCGACCAAGCCGATGTCTCGAGATCTGGCAAATTAAACTACGTTGAATTCCAAGGCTTTGTCAAGCTAATGAAGAGACGTGAAGACATCAAAGTCCTCTACCACAAACTAGCGGTCGATTCTGACAAAGGTCTTACAATGCACGAATTCTTCAACTTTCTGAGAATAACTCAGCAAGAAGATGTGGGTGGTGATCGCGCACACTGGGAAAACATTTTCAACAGATTCTGTCGACGTTCAAGGCCCAAGGATCAACCGCAGCCAAGCCTTCTCGAACGTGAGGCTCCACGTATGAATGAAGCCGCGTTGAGCAGCTACCTTATTTCTACTTTCAATGTGCCACTGGAGAACCTACCATCAAGTTATGATCTAAACAGACCATTGAACGAATACTTCATTTCCAGCTCCCACAACACCTACCTACTAGGTCGCCAAGTCGCCGGACAATCCAGCATCGAGGCATATATATCAGCACTGAACAGAGGCTGCAGATGTGTGGAAGTGGACTGTTGGAATGGCAGCGATGGACAGCCTGTTGTCATGCACGGCCGAACACTAACTACCCAAGTCTCCTTTCGCGATGTGATGTCCACCATCAGCAAGTATGCTTTTGTCAAATCTCCATTTCCACTTTGGATCTCGTTGGAGGTGCACTGCAACCCGCAGCAGCAATCACTAATGGCGAAAATTATGAAGGAAACGTGTGGTGCAAAGCTGGTCACGGAATCGTTGGACCCGCTATCAGTGGAACTTCCTTCGCCATCGCAGTTGCTCAACAGGATTCTCGTAAAAGTTAAAAAGCCACGTGTGGTCGAGGAACCTGCTTTACTGGAACAGACCGTCACTCGAAGCCGCGGTAGCAGTTTGAGCTCACCATACATTAGGCCCCAGCAACTTGATAATTCGTCCATTTCTTCCGGTCTCCTGCCTCCAAGTCCACACCCAGGCCCAGGTCAATACCATTCGAAGGCCACGCTTTTGTCCCGAAGCAGCCAAGTCAAAAACTCTGGGAGTGAGGGCCAGGATAGCCTGGGCAGCAGCAGCAGTGAGAGCGAAAGTTTGACCGAGGACGCTGCCCGAGCGAAGGAAAGCAACCGAAAGAACAGAACGAGCAACATTGTAAAGGAGCTTGGTGTCCTCGGTGTCTATAGCGCTGGCCTGAAATTTCGCGGGTTCGATTATCCGGAGAGCAAGGAATTCAATCACATCTTTTCTTTCATGGAGAGCACATTTGACAAGCACAGTAAGGACGCGGATGCTAAGCGAGCCCTCACTCGGCATAACATGCGATACATGATGCGGGTTTACCCTAATGGCTGGCGAGTTGCCTCCACCAACTTTGACCCTCTCAAATATTGGCGACGCGGGGTTCACATGGTCGCCCTCAATTGGCAAACCTACGATCTCGGCATGCAGATGAATGATGCCATGTTTGCTGGCGGCACTGATCAATCCGGTTATGTTCTCAAGCCCAGTGACCTCCGGGAGATCAAAATGATGACCACTGTTCCGGAAGCAGCAGGTGCGGGTCACATCAAACGAGAACGCAAGAATGTAAATTTCTCCATTGCTGTCATTTCTGCCCAACAATTGATGCGCCCCAAGGGACTTGCGCCTAACCGCAGTGTTGATCCATATGTCGAGGTCGAAGTCTATCATGCAGACGACAAGACCAAAGACAACAAGGGTGTTGTTGGAGCCGGTGGCTTGGATGCGTCTGCTGGAAAGAAAGATGGCACTTCTGGGTTGGGTACTCCTCATCGACGTCGCACCCAGATCGTCAAAGAAAACGGATTCAATCCAGTTTTTGACGACGAGTTCAGATTTGAGCTTACAACAAAATATGAAGACCTCGTATTCGTCCGCTTTACTGTCAGATGCTCCTCGGATGGTCATAGTTACAATGACAAGGCTGTGCCATTGGCCACGTACACTGCGAAGCTCAGCAGTCTCAAACAGGGATATCGAACCCTTCCCTTACTGGATGCCAATGGAGACCAATTCTTATTCTCTACACTCTTCTGTCGTATCAAGATTGAACCCATCACCAGTATCTACGTCGACCACTCTGACATCATCGAAAGAGAGGGCGTTTTCAAATCCATCCGCCAAACTGTCTTCAACCGCACTCCCGTGTCACCCAGACCAACAGCGGTGGACGGTGGCCATAAGTGATTCCATATGATACCTTTATCGATCCAGTTCGATTGAAAATGTACCAAAAGTTATCTTGTTTTTCAGCGACTGTTTAACTTGTACACATACCATTTCTTTTCATCATTGATTTTGCAAGCGAGCGTTTTGAGTCGTTGCTATTTCCTCCAAGTTTTTTCACAGGCGCAACCAAGCGACAGGGCCATTTGGGGCAGGGGCATTTTCAGCATCGCAACATTATACACAGGGAAGGGAAAAGTGGCTCACGCTACACATTTTGCATTGATCGGGAATAACACCATTAGCATGACCAACGGCGCTCATGCGAAACACACACACACTTTCGCTAAATTTTTTCGACTTTGTTTTCTGGGTCAATTGGGTTCTTTGGGTGAATTCTCGTTTTTAGTTGGAAGAAGATGAAGAAATCGTGAGGGAATTTCTCACATCTCCATCGAATGGATGCAAGGTTGATTTTGTTACAGCCGGTGCTGCTGGGGGATGGGGAACGGGTTGTTGTAGCTAGCTGCTGGACTGGTCTCTTGCGCTGTTTATTCCACGACTCTATTCTCTTTTTTTCCTAATATTCTTGACCTCTTTTTAATGCTTTTTGATCCGTTCTGGGGATGATGGGTGGATTACTCCCGGTTTCATGTTTCTCTTTTTTTCTTTTTCAACGGATACCCCATATGGAAATTGTTTTTCTTCATTTTCATATTCGTCTTTTTCTTCTATTTCTGCAATCATGGCGTTCTCGATGAATCTTTTTGCGAAATGAATCGAGACATGGGAGGGTATTACTGGGACTTTCCACGGGATCTGAAGAATTTTTCTTTTCGAACCCGGATGACAGGGGTGTGGGAATTGCACAGCGTGGGATTTGTGGGGGCACACGATGGAGACTATTTTTCTTCTCTCCTTGGTCTGCATCTCTTTTTAACTTTCTTTCTCCTTTTCTTTTGGATGATGAATGGATGGACATGAATGGGGTGGTGAGGAGTCATTATGAAATGGCTGGTTGCCTTGAGCTTGGAGGTGGCTTGGCTCGTATGTATAATAGGGGTGGAATCAAATCAGATTTTACGAATATTTCTTTGACCTTTCCTATAATGGAATTGATGACTACTTTGATTGTTTGATGTGCAATAGAGTTTTTCTTCCTTCGTGACTACTCGTAACATGTTTATTTTGATGGCTTGTGCGGGGTTTAAAATCCATAAATATGTGGTCTTGGGGATAGTAACTTGATCTCCAATTCCGGTGCCTAGATACTTGCATGAACTCTTTTTTTCAGACACGAAGTATAAGATCTAGGCAGATATCAAGATTCCTTCTGTTTGTGGATATAATCCGGTTTCCCAATCCGGTTTTTTTCCCTCTTCCGTTTGACTTTTCCTAGATTTTCAGATACTAGTACTAGTACTGCAACCCTTTCTGGGAATAAAGACGGAGGAGGCATGCGTGACATAAACTCTACGATCCAGTAGAGATAGAGTAGTGGATAGGATCGGATCGGATCGGGACTCGGGCGGCTGAGATGGGGGATGGGGGAGGGGGGAGGGGTAATGTTACGCTACGATACTACGCTACTCCACTTAATAACTCTACTTACTTCGGCGAACTGAGACGAGTAAGTAATTGGGGAGGGAGGGGAAAAACGTTAGGGTCGGTACTACGCTACTCCACTTAGTAAGTGTACTTGCTGTTGAGGGGTAAGCGGGCCTAGTAGGGTTGGATATGTGGAATGTGGGGATACGGTAGTACTTACGCTCGGATAGAGCGCGTACGGAGAAAATTCATGAGAGGTACTTGTGTAGTTGCCTAGTTTGCTTGGGTTGTAACTTGAAACTTGAAAGTTGGTACTTGGAACATGTGCCTAGTATCTAGGTCCGAATTACGGAGGGAGGGAGTTACAAATTACTTGTAACTTGTTTTCCAGTAACACCGCCACTCTTTGTTGGATAGGTACAGGACGTGGAAAGGGGTGTGCCTGACCAGGTCAGTTGGGTTCACAACACGGGTTGTACGACAGGAATGGGCTAATATATCCCAGGTATTCGGGTTTTGGACCTGATTAGGGAGGTGGTAGTGAGAAATGTGGTGGTACATATTCCAAGTATTGAAGTACCGGCTAGGGGGTTGTGTGGAGGAATTGTTTGGGTGTAGTTGGAATGGTGGTTGTGGTATTAGGGAGTACTAGGGATTCTTTTGTGAGGGCAAGTTTTAGATGGGTTGCTATTTCAGTTGGTGGATCCTACGGACCGGTCGTTGGTGTTACTCACACTAGTAAGCTTGCTACTTGATACGGATTAGCAGACTAGATCCTGCTTTGATCTATTGTTGGGCAGAAATCATTCGGAGATAAGTTATCTCCTTGGAGCTCCTCTCAGGGGAGGCGAGAGAGATAAGCGAGGAAGAAATGGGCATGAAGACTTTTGTGGGGGCAAGTGTTTACAAGTTACAACCCCAGAAACGCTTGCGACCTGAGATGAAGCGAGTTCTAAGAATCACGCTATTTACCAGTTTGTTACAGGGTGTTTTTTGATATATATTTTGTGTTTGAATGTTTCAAATTTCCCCAAGAGTTTTGTTTTGTTTTGGATCCTGAATGTATTTGTTACGGAATTGGATGGGTCCAACACGTGGGTAGAGTGCCGCAACCGTAACGGCTTGGGTCTGGGGTACGTTTCGATCAGATTCAAGTCTTGGAGATGAATCGTGAAGTATTGATGGGGGTCATATGAGTCTTGTCTTGGAACGTTACTTAGAATGTGGATGAAAAAAGGCTCCGTTCTAGAATTATGGAGAGGGTGCATATGACAGTTCCATTCGCTTAATCCGTAGGCGAAAACAGTCGGTCAGTACGCAGTTAAAGTTCAAGGTCTGTTGTCGGTTCTTCGTTGTTCGTTGTTCTTTTTTGGTGTGTAACAACGGAATAATGCTCGCTTCTTTGGGGACGTCGATCAGTTGGTTTGAGAAATTTTGAGGCTATTCAGAAGTCAAGCGACAAGCCAGGGGGCGGGTGTCGCGAGAAAGCTTACTTTGACGATCAGCTTTTTTTGTTTCGTTCCGTTTCGTTTCGATTTTCTTGCATATCGACTTTCTCTATTTTGGCATCTCGTACGATATTGGGGTCGAGACTTGTTCGTTGGATCCCCTCGCTTGTTTGATCGTCCCTGGCGCGGATATTGAGTTTTTGGGAGTCCCGTTATCTTTTTTGGGATTGCGGGACCCTGCGGCTCGCTTAGAGTTGTGGGGATTTGTTTTGTTTCATGGAGATGGAAATAGAATTATGTTGTGCATGAACTTGAAGCTTGATTTTCTTTTTTCTTTTCTCTTGGGCCTTGGGGCTTGGTAGTTCGGGTACATCTGTTTTGTTTCGTCGGGATTTTGTGGGGTGTGGATTGGAAATAGCTTCTTGGTAATGCTTGTGTTTGCTTGGTTGTTCAGATGGAGAAGGTGAAAGTTGGCTTGTTTGGATTTTGTTTGTTTGGGAATTTTGTTTGGGGAAGGAGATACAGTCATGTGGGTTGGAAAAATGTGTCGGTCGGTAATGTCCTTCCTTGGTGATTCAGATGGAATTTGGTGTGTTGGAGATTGAAGGGTGAATCAAAATGGATGCGTTTATGGGATCTAGACTCAAGCTGTTGTTCCCACATTGAACGAGGATATTACCGTATCCCCACACTCGATTAGTTTGTTTCATGTTTCACAAGAAAATGGGGGAGGGGGGCTTCTAAAAGGTTAATCTATATCCTTGCTTGTGTCTTTCGCTTACTCCAGTCCCTTGGAAGGGGCGGGGTGGAGCGGGGAGGAGGTTGAGGCATTGGAGATACCTTTTCTATCTTTCTCGAAAAGGTAAATATTTGCTGAGATACTTGGCTCAGTTCAGGAGATTCTCAAGTAGCATGTGAAAGCCTTTGGAGAAGAGTTGCTGGGTTGATGCTTCTCAAATAGGTAGCTGCCGAGATGGAGCAGCATAACAAACCAAAATTAGCCAAAACCACCCCTTTGTATGTTGGAATTCACCAAGTGGCGAATATCTGTGAAAATCAGGTTTAGGATGCCATCGAAAGACAAAAGTTGGGAGAGGTCCTTCGCCTATGCCGTGATAGAAGAGACGGGATGAAATAAGGCATGGATACTTTTGTTTGATCAAGTTCAATATTTTCCTCCGTCTTGGGATTGGAGATTCTTTTAAGCATAGACCAGGGTTTTGAGATCTTCAGTCTATCGAAGATCATGTTAGGGTAGAGAACTTAGGTTCTGCAGGTTGAGGATAGGCACATTTTGGGTGTTCCATGTCGTGTTGAGTAGTTGAAACGGTCTGAACATCAAAATCAATGCAAGTTCGAAGATTTTGACAGTATTTCTACTCTTATCGCTTGGAAAGCTCTTTTCTGGAGTATCTTGTGTGGTTTGCCGTTGGTAAAGTCGCCATGTTACAAAGCTACAGTGTTCAAAGTGTTAATTCCAAAGCTTACCTGGTAAATAAGCGAAACAAAAATTGCAAAGCATAGAGAATGCCCAAACCTATTCTATTATATTACAAGTAAGTCCGCTCATTTATCGTCAAGAGTCGTGTTCTAGAGAAGGATATTCCGTTCCCAAGTCAAAGCCTTGTATTTACCGGTATCAGTCAATTTCGCTGTGCATCTTTAGGATCTCTAAGTGAACCTGTGTATGATAATTTTCATTTACGAAGTGTCTCATGAGTTGTAGACGCAGACCATTCTCTCTGCTTAAACAGTTTTCAATCTCATCATATATACATATGGACATACCAAGGCTGCGCTTTCAATGAGAGGGGAGGAAACCGTATCACCTGCAACATTTATTCCGGGACAGTGCAAATGTCACAATGCCATTTCTATTCTCGTAATATCACTCGTAGAGGGCTTGTATCCCAGATGGGTGGCTCTGGAAGTGCGCACCTGTGCCCGCCCCGCGATCCATTTTCGATGGTCAAAAAGTGTAAAAATAGAGAAGGCGATGGCGAGGGGGGGGGTTATACTCTAGAGGTGAGAGGGGCGCGCCTTCCCGCTGTTGTGTGTTTGAGGTCTTGCCGTGGATTGGGGTGGTCTGGATTAGGAAGGGGACAAGATTCGCGCCTACCTAGGTACCTACCTACCTCAAGTCTCGCCACAGCAGCGCGACAGCACAAGGAAGGTCGAGACGTGAGAGGCAGAAGCAAGGATCTGGCCTCACCTCGGGGGTGTCTCAGGTTCAAGAGTCGTGTCAAGGTCGAGGTCGAGAGTCGTGTCAAGCTGGGACTTAGGGAGGAAGGAGCGAGCGATGCGCTCAACTCGACCTTTGATGTCGACCCGGGCCCAAATCTTCCACCACCTGCCACCTGCAGTCACCAACAATCCCATACCCGCTTCACCCACTACTGCAATATCCTCAATCATCAATCAAGCGAGCATCTGTCTACATACAAGACGAGGCCTATCCGCAGTCAAGACATGGTTGCCCAGATATTAACGAAAGCTGCTCGCGACACACAATGAGACACCGTTCAGTGGTGTTACCAATTTAACTCGTTCTGTAACAATCATCCCCTAAAAATGACCTCGAGGTATGATACCCTTATAATTATCAGTCATGACTACGTAGGTACCAATTCTGAAGCTGGAAGAAATTCTAATAAGCAGAAATCCATCCAGGTTACTTTCCCCAAAAAAGACAAATGCAAATCCTTCATATGAGCACCACACTTTCCCTACGTTTCAATATTCATGGTGTTCTTCGCTGCTATACCAGCGTTGCATATACTTGTAGAATAAACTCTTCATGAATAAAATACCAAAGGAATTTTGAATTAAATGTAACCTATGATCTACTCTTCATCAAAACTTCCAGGTTTTGTATTCATCCAGGATTCCATGTCCATATTACGGTATTGTCTCCGCTGCACTATGATAAGTTCATTCCATTAGTATCAAAAAGGGGAAGTGATCGTCCTTATCCACGTAATTTTACAACATGTTCAAGCTCACGCTCGCTTAAAAAGGGACACTTATCGGTCGGTTTATTTCCAATGAGAGAGTATGTGTCACAGAAGTGAAGTGGAGAATCGAAAGCTTTGACAAGTTCGTTTACTTCAAGGGCGATGGAACATAAGTGAATATCGTAACTTTCGCAAGGGGGAAATCGGTCAACAGTTTATATTTTCTTTGATTTTCGTTCATGCCTGTCAATCCTACAGGTTGTCGCCTAAACCAAGTTCTTTCTTACATCTATTGATATTGCAAAGTTTGCCCTCCGCAGCTTTGAAATATCTCGACGTCTTTTTGATTTGATTCCCTCATGCTGTTGAATCTTTAGTTAGATGAACTTAGTCTGGTCTCGGACGTATTCATCCCATATCATAAGGCTTGAATGAAGGTGTACAAACAGTTCAATTTAGTTCCGAAAAGGATAAAATACCGCTATCCAGTATATTCAGTGACAGTTCGTCATCTCTCCAGTCACTTTCGAGGCTTTGCTTTATCTTCAATTGAGAATATAAAGGTGACATCCATGTCTACCTTTATCTTAATCCAAGCCCTCGCTTAAAAAAGGGGCACTCCTTGGTCAGTTGCTACGCGACAAGGAAGTTTGATCCGTTAGTCGAAGCGACAATTTTAGGGCAAGTATGTTATTCTGCTTCGAGGGTAGGAGAGTTTCCCTTAAGGATTGCAAGTTTCTCGCAAGTTTCTCGAGAGAAAGATCAATAGGACGTACGCGGATGATATTCTTTGTGTTCTCACCTCGAAGTCTATTCTTACATTTTAGTAAGAGCCTGATTAGCTCGCTAATACACTCATCCAACATGCCAAGGTTGAGCATCGTGAAGTATGGTAAGTTAAAGTGATTTACAAAGGAGATATCTGTCAGTTTATCTTGAGAAGGAAAGTGCTAGGGGAAAATCCCTACGCAGCTGAAAACCTGTGTATATTCCAATTCAACATCCTTCTACGTAGAGAAATATTTATGAATGAAAATTTCTTGGATAAACCTGTGTAGAAGCTTCCCCTGTTCCGATATTCCGTTCTCTGCTATATTACATTCTATACCCCGTACTCTAAAACTCCCTTCAACCTCACACGATTTTCCGCCCTTTTAACGTCAAACCGCGAATATTAAGTCAGGTGAACCGGAAATAAGAGCAGATTTGTACTATATACGTTGCAGCAGCAAAGCGAAGTTATACTATGTGTGTCTCAACCTAGGAGGTAGCTAATCCCAAGACAACCCCTTAGAAGCTAGACTACAAAATACTTCCCACAAGCAAACCTGCCCACCGTTTTGTAAGGCAAAATTTAAGCGTCATTCCTTCCACCATTTTTTTTTCGCAGCAGAAGATAAGTGACACAGCAGACAGCCATTTCTTGAGCCCGGCCGAACTCTTAGATCTCTATTCCTCTCTTCCTCGATTAGGCGACGGGTTGAATTGTAAGAAATGCTTACAAAAGTACCGCAAGTCAATCGAAGTACTACTGACTCCATAAGAAGCGGTGAAGACCATGAATTTTGTAGTCGGAGTGTTGAACTTCTTCACCATATTTTCTTGCTCTAATAAAGGTAGGTCTGAGGAGTAGCATCTAGCATTGATATCCAGAGCTTGACATATTGCGAGGACCAAAAACTATGTCGTTAGCAGGATGGTAAATAATGAGCTTTTCCTTTTGTAATATAACCAATTCCACAAAGATATACAAAGATATGAAGCTGTAAACTGACTTTGGAAAGTATGTAAATCTTAATACTGTGTACACGCTTGATCTTCGCTAACATTTGGTAATCCCACTATAGTACTGCTAAGACCAAAGCTAGTCCTTGTAAAATTTATAAAATCTAGTTTGTTATTAACCAGCTCTATAATAAGACAGTAGAGAATCGCCTAAAATACGTTTCCGTTATCTGTCTGCCACTTAGACGACATTCATTGGGCTCTAAATGAACACTAGTTCCGTTATAGGACCTCCTTGAGGCTTTATCATTTTGATGCATTTCAACTAACAGAACACTATTTTTAAAGAAACGCTAGGAATTCTCTCTATTCCACTGACATCTTTCCCTCGCTTGAAAAATCAAGTAGATACAGTATCACTCGTAAAGCACCATATCGCTTGGGTCTAGGACCCTTAGGATTAACTCCTTCTTTCACCTGTTACAAATCTATTTATTTCGCTCCCCTTCTTTTCTCTGCTTTCTAAGAGCAGTCAATCTCTCTACTTAGATCTTTAAGCCTAGCCGTCACCGAAATATGCTCTACAAAACTAGTAGACACTTTTAGAATAAAAGGCTATTGCCCGCTTAGAATAGACGTTTATTAACATTCAAAGGTATCTTAGCATTCTAAGATATTTTAAGCACCCCTTTTTAATCTAGGCTAACTAAACTCGCGCTACCTAAGGAATGATAGATCTTACTAGTAAATAAGAGATTGATTCCCTATTTGCTCCAATTCTATTACAGAAGGTCATAGACTGTCTGTATAACCTTTTGTGACAACCCAGTCATGTGGCCCTGGTATCTTCTAGTCACGGGGCGTGGGTGATGGCTTGGCATTACCATATCCTCTTCCACAGTAGCTAGATAGTAATCTAAGTCTTTTACCACACACACTCACACCACAAAGGTGTCTACCACACGTTTGAGAGTCTCTACTAAATCCCAACATTACGCTGAGGCAACCGTGAGGTGCTGTCACTTCTACGTTGATCGCAACTCTCTCTTCTCCACACGTCCCCAAGTCCCTAATTAGCAAGTTGCCTCTCTTCTTAGTACCGTAAAGCCTCTCTGTTATAACCACCTTCACTCTAGAGTCCTTCACCTAGTAGAAGGCCCTGAACCAATTTCTTGTCTACCTATATATACCTTATTCTTAACATTATATATTCAATCTTTAGAATCAGTACTAATACTTTTAATTAGAGTTCGCCTTTTAAGGAAATCCGGAAAGTACTTTATCATTTAGTAGATTTAGACTTAGACACTAGAGAAGGCTTTTGGCCTTGGTAAAATAAAGCTAAAAGGGATAGATGAATATAGAAGGTTATAGTTGTTTAACATGTTTAGTAGTAAGCCTAAAGTATAGAAGAAAATATAACTCTGTCTTTCTTATAACTCATTATAGTAATATTATACTTCTTTAAAAAACTATATTTAAACTTTCTTAATTTTTCGTTTAGTTAGTAAACGAAAGTAAATAGAATAGAATTTAAATTATTTAGAGAAGTATATCTATCTAAACCTTATATAAATAAAATTCTTTTCTAAATTCTTTAGTATAATAGAATTAGTTCAAAGAGCTAATAGATCGTGATTATATTATATTATTCTATTAGTTATAATAATAGTATAAGTCTTTTATCTAACTAAGGTAAGAAAACTAATTTATAAGAGTTGGGAATGAATAATATATAATAATCTTTTTAAAGATAAGTAACTTTTTCTATTGTTCGAAATAATTAGTGCAAGGAAATTCACTTAGAATACTTTATTTCACGTTTTATTATTAATAATGTCAAGTACTTTTACTTTATTCTATTTTGTTAAATAAAGATAGTATTTTTAATTAATGGAGAAGAGCATAGCATCTATATTGAATAAATCAAATATATCAATTCATTTTAAAAGACTTCTAATCTATTATTTTATTAAACTTTCTTGATAAATAGAATAATTAAACTTACGTACGCGACAATAAAGTTTACAATAGACTTTTTCTAAGTTTTTATTGAACCCATTATAATTCACTACAAGTTATAATTGTTCTATAGATAGAAATCACAGTGTTCACTCACACATATTACCAAGATAATCATGTCATCCGTAAAAAAGAATTGAATTATAAAGAAACAATCTTACAAAACCGTTTCAATGCTATCTTTCGCAATTCCTATCTTGTCTAGAACACAGAATAAGTTCACCAAAAGGCGATCTTACAGCGTAGTCCGCGACTCGAGAAGGGAAAAAGCATCCAGAATACAACAAAGAAATACATGCCCAAGCACCGCAAACTATATGACGAGGCCAGATTCCCAGTTAACAACCAGCTGTATTCTGAACGGCGTCCTCAGGCGGTATCCAGTTGCAGCGGCGAGGAAACGAGAAGAGAAAATGGCTGTCAGTGTAGATGCGTGCGGAAATATAACTTCCAACCCCGCTTAAAATTCATCAAACCCCTCCTGGAAGAGCCTCCCCTCTTCCATTTGTGCCATATGCACCATAACACCATCAAAATAATCATCCCCTTCATCACCCTCTTCCTCATCCTCCCCATCCTCTTCCTCAGCACCAAACCCCTTCTCCACATCCCCCTCGTAGCCACTGCTACTTCCGCACAAAGTGGTATCTTCACTGATACCCAAACTCTCCCCCACAAGCGTACAGGAACTTTCCTCACCAAACCCCTCTACATCACTCAACCGGGCCAAATTGTCCGCCGTGAGTTGATGATGTGGAGAGGCGGGAGCGGAAGCACGTTGTCGCTTCGCTGGTCGCACCTCATAGTCATCATCGTCGTCGTCGTCCCAGGTTCTCTTCACCCCACCAGCACCACTACGAACAGAAACAACGGACTCCTCATCCTGGGTATGGTATGGGCAGCCCGGCGTCACGATGGAACCGCACCATTCTCTCCATTCTGCCTCCGAATTATGCTCGTACTCTCCGTATCTGGCTCGCTTAGGGCTCGGTCCCTCATACTCGGAAGAATCGGTCTCTTCGAACGGGTATGGAGTTGGTGTGCGGTCCCGAGCCCTCTTGTATCCGCTGCCAGTGTACGTGGCTGCATCGTATCGCTCCAGGTGGTCTCTGATATCGACCAACATTTTGTTGGCGATTTCGCCGTGGTGAGGGCCTTGATGCTCCTCAGGCTCCTCAATGGAGGGTAGGACAACCTCGCCACGCTCTGGGAGCCATTGTGGTGGGTTTGCGCGGTGGGACATTGTGAGAGCACCGGATGGTTCTGTGGGAGGAAGAGTGGGCGCGGATTTGCTTTTGATTAGGCCGCGAGGGATTTTGCTTGACGCGAGGAGTGTAAGTGGTTGAGGTTGCGTAGCTGGGAAGCTGATAGCAGGTTGTTCAAGTTGCGGAAGGGTTGTAGATGCGAAAGCGTGCGTTGCTAGACGAAGAAGAGCTTTCCTGGTCAAGATGCAGACTTGAGATCAAGGTCAAAGAAGAAACGTTGAGCAATCTCAAAAGGCGCGAGGATAACTCGGAGGCTGGGGTTGAAAGTGAGGCAGTGAATAGAAGCGAGCCCCTCGCGTCGCGTATCAGCAGCGACAGCAATACTTCACTTGAGCGAAATGATGTCACGGACGCGAGAGAGACGCATAGAGGCGGCATAAGCTTTAATAAGAATAATTTGACGAGCTAAATACTATTGTCCTCATCTTAATCTTGTTGGGACCTTTTATTTTATGTTCTCAAGGAACAATGGAGTTTGTATCGCTTCGCTTCGAGTCGCTTAGTCGTTTGAGAAACACGAAACCCTATAAATGTGCAAATCAATAACGATGTCCTTCGGCAAGATCCCTCCGCGGTATGCTCCAAATTTACTGAACATTGAAGATGTCGATGGAAGTAGATCATCGGCAAAAAACACCCATCCTCTAATCGACTCCACCCCCTCTGTAGTTTTACCCACTGTTGGTCAATAATCTCTGTCGTACGAATCAAATCCACTCAATACATATCCTCGCATAAGATTAAGTCGCTTTCCTCAGGGAAATTACAATCAAATGGGTCGAAATTGGTATCATCACAGATAATGAAATCACTCGTACGCGAGATTCACTATGTGCAACACAATATTACAAAACGTTCTACATATTTTATTACTTGCTTGGTAGTCTGGGTATCAATTACTCGCTATCATCGCTGCTGCTATCCTCTTCCTTCACTTCATCCCCATCTTCATCAAATCCTTCAAAATCTGTAAAATCGTCTTCGTCTTCCCCATCAAAGCTTGGCAACATTACAAAAGATTTCAGACATGTGATACGATTTCCGGTTTTTGACGACCCAAGTAGTTTTCCAACGCTTTTGACTTCGCCCTTGTTCTGTGGAAGCAAATCTGATGCAGCGAGCTTGAATATCTGTAATGTGCCGTCACTTTTTCCTGCCACAATTATAATGTCCTTGGAGGTTCCTTCGCCAACATCCATAAAAGAGAAGTCTTTGATACGAGTTGACGTTTCTTCCGACTTTGCGCCCTTGTCCTCGTTCAGTGTAGTAGTGACTTTGCTATCAAGAATGGCAATCAACTTTGCAGACTGCAGCGCATCATCCTTGTCTCCGGCGGTTGGCTCCTTGACCAAATCATCTGGTCGTGTAGAGTAGAACAATATTCTCCCATCCTCTGTTGAGACAGCGAGTATGTGTATATCATCTTCCTCACCCACCGGAATATAGCACATCTGATGGATTTTCGTCCATTTCTGCCCTGGCACTCGAGGTTTAGGAACAACCTTGCACCTTGGTTTGCAGTCCATTCCATAAACCACCGCCCCTTTATCAAATCCAACACAAAACTCGTCCCCGGCATCCGTAGACCCCCATATGACCTTCCTTCCCTCGCCGCTTGTGTATCTGCCTTCGCCTACTTCATTCAAGACATTTCTTTCAAAGGTCAGAACACCAGCTTTTTTCCCAGTAACCAAGTTCCATAGCCGCATACTCTTTTCTCCCTTTCCCACAGATATCATGAGCTTCATACTAGGATGCACCGCGAAATCATTGACCCCAGACGGGGCACCGCCCAAAGGAGCGGTATCGCCACTCGGTCTTCCCATTGATTTTGGAACTGGAACCTTAATATTACTCAGAAGACTCCAGTCTCTTGTTCTCGTCACTGCAATTGAGTTGTCCTCTGCTGAACTCAACAACTTGCTCCGATTGGGGAAATAGAGCGCGGTCACGGAACTCGAATGGTGCAACAACGATCCAAGCTCCTTATTCTGGGGATTCTCAACTACCGCCTTAGCAGACAATCCAGCGATAGCCGGTACTGTTATATGTGATGGCGCATGTGCGGAGATGTGGTAAAGGTTTATTCGTTCATCAGTACTGCCACTCGCGAGAATGACCTTTTGTTGTTGCTTCGGGACGGGCGCAGATGGCGGCGAGAGGGCAAGGCATCGAATGGCGGTAGTATGGGCATTAAAGAGGAAGGTATCAGCAAATTCGACATTGTCGTCTGGAGATATGGTAGCTGTCAATCCATGGAGGACGCGATCGTAGGACCCCGCGATTATCTGTATGGTGGTAGATTTCTTGGACGTCGAAACGGAGGTTGCTTTGATTTTTTTACTTGGAAGGGGTGTACTGCTAACGGCAGGTTCGGCAGTGGTATTGCGCTTTCGTTTGGCCATTGTGGTGTCGGTGTTTTGGCAGAGCTCAAGATCTGATGATGGTGTACAAGTATGGGAGACAAAAATGCTCGGAACTTTTTTCCAACATGGATAAGGTTATTTGTTGCAGGGATCTTCTATCACGGTCACGTGAAAGATATCCATCCAGAGGTTGACGGGTCCCCTTTCTTTTTCGCCAAAACCAACAGGGGTTCAAGGTCAGTTACTATTTGGTAGTGGAATTTGATTCTACATCATAATCGGGGATATCAATCTAGGCTACAAACACAACGATGCTGTTTGCCAGATCACCGATCAGATTGCTACATGAACAATATTTGTTCGAGACGTTGAGAGTTGCTTTCTTATGGTGAAACCTCGTCAGCTTCCACATCATATTAGGAAGAAACCATCCTGATCATCCACCCATCGCCACTTTTACAGCTACACGTCCCCTGTTTTTCAATGAAATGGAAGCATTAAACACCTCCATCAATCAATTGGTGCATGCCCGCGGCAACCCATAAACGTGACCCTACGCAAAGTACGACCAGGAAACCATTGACTACGACTACCTGAAGCCCAACTACTATCGAAAATGTTTCAAATAAAGCTTTTAGGATATCTTTCTATGATCTGTGACTTTTTCTTGCTTTCTCCTCTGAGGTATGACGCCAAACGGACGAACCATAAACAAATGTTGGAGATGATCCGCCTGAAAGACCAAGAGATTCATCCACCATATTTGGAAACGGCATGTTCCACATTCACTGACGTCAAATAAAAGTTGTAGTATGAAAATATACACTAAAAAATAGCGATTCTTTTCCGTTTCTGTGTGAAAACTAAACTGTGTGCACAAAATTGCTCTGGAGGGACACTAAGGAAGAATCAAGGAAAGCGCAATCGTCAAAGGTGAGAAAACATGAAAATATTTTGGAGGTTAACTTAATGGATAATTCTCGTTCGAAAAAGGAGTTTATGGTTGTTGCGGCAGTGTGTGTCCCCCACTTTGCTGGAGAAGTGAGAGGTTAAGGTATTTGTTGGTCGATTATCATGCCCACTAAAAGTTACTACACATGTATAGATGAGATTTGTAAACTGTTAATATGAGATAGAGATATGCGATATGACGATCTTCAGCTTTAACTATCAATAACTACAAATATGAAGTTGTTCTAAGAAAGGCGCTGAATGATCAAAGTAACACCTTGTGGCTCGTTTTGTGAGAAATCAGCCGAGGTTTTGCGAATGAGATAGCAACAGATAATCAAGTCCACCAACTATTGTGCCTAAGTCTCAAGGAGAGGAGCAATCGTACTAGCCTTGCAATTTCTTGTGACGACAGCAGTTTTCTTTCTTCATTTGGGTCATCCTAGCTCTCACGCCGTCAAGCCTCTTAAGTGAACCGTCCCATCTAGCATGAAAATTCCGACATCTATGGCAACAACTTACCATAAATACAATGAGATCACTACCCAGCAATCTTTTAAGCACCATTCAGTCACTAAACCCCCACTGGCGTCGAATTCAAGTATAAACTCTCCCGCTCACCTTCAGTTCTTCTCAACTTCACATCTTCTCACATTCTCACCTTCGCTTCTCCTCAAACCTTTTATCTCACGCTTCTGTCATTCCTCTACCATTGACAAACTTCAAAAACAGAACATCCAACCACATCCTACAACACTCACTTGAAGATGTCAAGACCTCACAACGGCCAGCCAGTACCTAGCAAGGTAGACAATTCCAAAGGAGTTTCACTCATCACTCCACCCCTGTCCGTGTCAGAGATAGAGAAAGCGCCAAAGTCATATCTAGGCCAACCAATCGAAACTTGGTCTGAGAAGCGAATGAGGGAGATGTGTAAGTACAGTATTATATAATCCCCAACTAAGAATCTCCTACTAATAACAATCATAGTTTTCGATCTCCTCTTCTTCAGACATTCAGACATGGGAAGTCGTTGTGTGGATACAGCAACCAATGAACTTCATCAGGCAGAGAAGTTTGACCCTAGAATTGTTGTAGAGGATCCGGAACTCTACTTCAAGACATTGGAGCTGTTGGAGAAGGAGGAATGTGGGGATCTGAAGCCCATGGCCATTAAGGCAAGGGAGGGAGTCGAAAGGGAAAAAGTGGAAGGGTTGGAGGCTGCGGATACTCTTCTTCTTTTCAGTAAATATGCGGTTCTACACCCTTCAAGTCGAGATGGGAAGGTTGAAGGCATGGTTGAAGAGCCTTCCGAAGAAGAGGTGAACGCCGCAAATATCCTCCTGAGCATGCGGTATGCTCCAGTGGGAAATACAACCGTGGAGGATGACGGGGATACTGATATCGACGAAAGATACCGGTAGTCCAATTCAAACGGAAGAAAACAGTGTATATATATTTATATGTATACTTCTTGAATTTTATGCCTTGTACGATACAGAATCTTGTTCATTGCCCTCGTGATGGAAGTCGTCGATTGACTGTATAACTCCAGACGCCAATGCCAAATGCTAAACTTTCCCATACCAAAGCCCTCAGATAAAAGTACAAATTACCAATCATTTATTAATCACCATGGCTTAGACCACCTAAGCTGATGATCCATCTAAGCTTCACCACCTTTATCGTTCTTCCAAGACCCGGCATAATGATGTGTTACCAACACAGGACCTTGATCTAATGGTTCGCCATTCTGGAAGGACGCAAAGGCATTTCCTGGCATCACCAGAACATCATGGATCAATACCGGCGTATGAAGTCCCGAAATGTTTCTATCATCCACCTTGGTCCCCAAAGTCATTTCCAAACTCCTGACCACACTCCAAGTCAGCCTCTTCGGCCCTGTGACCTGCACAACGTCCGACAGCATAGGCAACTGTATTTCCGATACACCCACCTTGTTCACCTCTGCTATCTGCAAAAGTTCCTTGACTATATCTTCAACGACAACCATCATATGTGAAAGCTTGGGTCTCGACATAATCCACCAACTGGCGAATTGGGAGCCAATCCATCCAGTGTTAGAAGTGTCTTCGTCGAATTCCAAACCAACCACCAACCCTGTTCTGTCCCTGTACTGCTTTGGGATAAACTCGTTGATTGGTATCCGCTCACATGAGACATCCAAATCACTCCATACCCCTCCCTCGTTATATAATATCAAGTATCGTAGGAGGTCCGCTTTCAAAATCGGAATAGTGAGTGCTTCGTATACTGCAACGATATCTGGGCGGTGGCCAAAATTCTCCTTCACGTAGATTAATGAGGTTATATCGGTAAAAAATTCGTGTCGGTATTCCGGGTTGAGTCGTAGGCAACCTTGGATATAGACGCTAGATTCAGGGCTGACACCCCTGGGTCCCATCTTGTACCATAATTTCTTTGGGATACTACTTGGGCCCGGTGGAGGAGTGGCCTTTCTTGTTTGTTCGGAAGTCTGAACCGCGGAAGGAGTGGATATCGCTGGAGTTGGTGTCGAAGCCGTCGACGGAGATAGCGGAACCTGAGAATTATCTGGAACTATCTTCGAGGACTCTGGAAGGGCTTGATTTTGCGAAGTGGAAGATAGTCCATGCGTGGAGGGCGAGGTGTCTAAAGTTGCACAGTACGAACGTAACAGGGACCCGTCATAAACATAATTATGTTTATACAAAAGGAAAAGAACCAAATTAAAGAGCGCAACGGGCAATATCAATTTTTGTAGTCGTGACATTGCTCCCAAAAGGAAAAAGAGAAAAGCATCAAATGATCAAATGATCAGACGGTCCGAAAATCGAGGGATCAGAGAGTTTTTACAACTCCTTGAAAGCTTGTCCATTGTTCGCCTTACCTTTGCCTGAGACAACCCATTCCATTAAGTATTTTCCAGGTCGCCTCAAATGTCGCGGGATATGCCCTGTTCCTCTGTTTTAAGAGGATAAACTTTATCGGCTAAAGAAAGGAGGGATATCGGCACCTCCTCACATTCCAGTACACAGGCCCTTTGGTGCCCTTTTTTCTGCTTTGGTAAAGTTTGGTCTCCCTGAATTCTCCATCTTTTGGAGTTTATGGAGTTTGGCGAACCCTTATTTGCAATTCGTTGAACCTTGCATCGAAAGATCGGTTTTTGGATAACCGGGCAATCTTTTGTGCGTAAGTGGTTTGTGGCCTCTTGAGCTGATCGCGAAAAAGATCCCCATTCTAGAAGAGAAATCGTGTTTGGAGTATTGACCGTGGCGGCCCAATGTAGCTAGCCAAAGGTATGATCCCCTGTCTCCAGGGATGAAAGACACCGTTGAAACTGGCCTTAACCTCATCCCAAGCTCTGTCAAGACGACCTGTCTACCACATCAGAACAACCGTTAAAGTCAAAATCAATACAGCACTCAGCAATTGGAGGAAATAATTGCATGACGACAGCCCCATACTGGTATCTTAGAGCCCGATACTTAAAGATGCTGAATGGTCCGGCCCCGAGAGCTCATCCCTTCCGCTTCCTTGACCTCCAGAGGCATAGTATAGGTTCGTCGAGTGTGGGAGAATAGGGTAGTAGAATTGATAAGGTTAAATATCTAAGGTACAGTACACATGGGAATAACTACCTAATTGAGTAAGTAGTGGTAGTCTATAATCACGTGTATGATATCTAAACTTCACCCAACTCTTCCCAATTGATCACCGTGATATCCCCAAAAGACTCTTACGCATAGACGTAGATCAAAGCACCTTGTTCCACGAGGAGAGTTCCGAGTTCGTCATGTTGAATATTGAGCCTCGAATCTTCCGAAAATGTCGATCCTTTTACGAGGCATCTCGCTGGATCTTGTACAAAAATCTGACTGATGTCCTCCGAATCTTCTCGGTCATCTCTCTTTATCAACTACCAATGGACACTGTCGTAAGCAATACACCAATCCCGGGAATGATCGAACACCAAGTTATAAATGCAAGTAAAAGATTTCCTTGGATCTGAAATTCAGTAACACAAGTCGTGCAGTAAGTCCTCCAAACCTTGATCCAGCCTTGACAATGCGTACATTTACTTCGTAAGTAAGGCTTAGGACCGCGATCTACTACAGTAATGTACAGTAGAAGTAGGCGGCTTAAACCGCATATTTAGATCCCGCTACAACCTTAATCAAGGCCTCAAATAACAACAGCTAAAAATTCAAAAAAGGTCCTTAAAATACATTAAGATTTAATTCTTGATTTCTGCGATTGATTTTCAAGCGTGAACTCCGCAAAGAAAGAGTACTGTAAAAGTAGGCAGGGTGCACACACATGCCTCAAATGTGCGGTTCAAGCTGGCCTAGAGATGCGGCTCTTCCCTTCTCCTTTGCAATCTGGGGGATCGCCAATTCTCAATCGTCACGTGGTACGTACTGGTACCAATGGATGTACAAGTAGGTTCTAGCCAGAGGAATCATCTAGGTCTGACGATCCCACCCGAAAGTAATACAGAGTTTGTACTAGCATTTTCTTTTTGGGAGGGTTTACCATGGTAGGACCTTGGTAAAAGTACTGACCATAATGACCTACCTAGGTACCAAAGTCAAGGCAACTGTGATACTGGTTTACATAGCGACCTTCCAAATTCTACTAGTGGTACTACCTATACCACGTTACGATGTGGTATTCACTTGCGGGAATAGGCTAGTTGACTTTGATATCATTCACCATGTGAACTTTACCATCGATTTTTTCACACGCTTGCAAGGGCACTATGTTTTACTGGTGGACTTTTGATTTGAGTAACGCTTCCACTCTTATTACCACGCTATCAATCTGCTTCAAATAGGGGAGTCAATTCTTCCAATCCAAAAAACCCATATCCATGCCAATGCAACCAACCAATCCTCCGCCCAATGAACCATGCCGCTCAACCATAAACCACCTGCTACCCTATCCAAACCGTCCAACCTAAACTAATAAAAGTAACTTTTGCAGAAGTGAAAAATTGTAAACATACAAGTTCAGCATGTCAAGCCCCAACTTAGTAAGAGATGGGACGACGGCTACCCAACCCCTTCCTTATCTATCTCTGAATCTTCGCCGTTCCCGAGCCAGAAAGAGCAAGCCGTCTTCCAACATTGCCGAAACACACACAGCTACAGAACAATACGCTAAGAATCCAAATCCCGCCTTCTATGCTCTCGCGACTAACATAATCGCCAATAATATCAAGGTCTCCAAAAATCTCTATATTCTGTAATGACTCATTCTTTCCAAGACCGTATCTGGTCGGGCTGGGTAACATATTTGGATTTGAGGCAAGTAGTAGAGCGGTTCCGGTAGCACCAACGGCAGAGGAAAGTACGAATCCGGGTTTGGATCGATCGATCAGATACCAGAGAACTGGATTTACGAGAAAAAGGGTGAGAGAAGCTTGGAGGGATGACGCCCAAGGAAGTTTTCGCTGCAAGGGGTTAGCATTCTTTCCGAATTTGGAAATTAAGATACATACGATTGCAAAAGCAATTCCCATAAAAGCTCCAACACTTCTTATTGCCGGCTGCCAGTCCGCGCCCAACAACTCATTGGAGTTTAACTGCTCCTGTATAGCTCTCTCGGGAGTTATGTCCCTGCTCGTAGAAGGTGTAATGGCTTGCTGAATAGGAATTTCGACGCCAAAAAGAGTATCAATATACGGTAGCATATTCCCCAAAAAGACACCTGCTGATCCCCAAAGCACCAAATATGTCCAATTGTCCCGGTTTATGATGCCCTCAACCTGAAATGGGGCCAGCTTTTGATCCTCATGCAGATGCCGTATTAAGGCCCCGTAACCCATCCCCGTCACAAACAAAAGTGTACTCCGCCACGCCAAAGATAGCATTGATGCTGGCTGTGAGATGTGAGGGGTTACTGATTTCCTGCGGATCGTTCGTATAGGTGGGGGAGTAATGGGGCGAGAGTTGAGGGGGAATTGGTCTGTATTCCATGGCGTGGGTGGCTCAGTGTCCCGATCTGTGTCGTAGCCATCGGACGAGTATATGCCCTTCAGGGTTGAGGAAGTGAGATTCTGGATTGAGTGTGTTCGAGAGAGTGTTCCATCGAAATGTGCCGGAGTGAGGAGAGGGCTCGGTGGTGGATGACCAGCGCCATTGAGTTCGAAATGCCTTCGAGGTTTAGGTTGGTATATTCTAGGGGATTGGTCTTCGGCAGACATTTTAGAGAGGATTTGAGGTTATTTCGAAGACTGTTGCGGGTGCAATGCTCGTTGTTGACGCCGATGAAGAAAGGGTTACTCCGCAGAGGGCCGGCCAAACAGCTGTGTGTAGGCGTGTTCGATCAGAATTGGCTACACTGTGGAGTGCAGACGTTGACTATAAGTATTCTCGAAGCCAAATAATATATACTCGTACTCTTTTCGGTGGATGACAGGAGGGATTGCAAATTTCCAAAAGAATCAAAGATGCTCTGATTCTGCTCTCCCGTTTGCTCTCCTATGTTCTGCCGGCAGCTTTAGCTTTTTTGGTGAGAAAATGCGGAGAGACCCCCTGTTCTCAACCCCTTCCCCAGATTCAGGGCAGGTGCAGGTGCAGCTTGTAGATCAATCGATGGATGCTTGTCCCCTCAAGTATTTGGTGTTGTCGTAATATTTTTAGAGAGATTTTCAGGCTATAGCGTTATAAGAGGTAGAGGTACACATCAAACACTGAAAACGCCATTGACGTTCTGCAAGTGAAATTGGAGCCGGCGTATCACAAAGTCTGGGGTACTTGGTGTTTTCAGTCATCTGCTTTGCGGTCTTCACATGTCTATGAAATGCCAAGGACACAGGGACACACACGACTCGATGGCGGAACGGCGGCGCTACACACTCTCCGGTGTTGTCTCACCCAGTAATAATTCGCGATTATTAATAAGAGTGGATGTCACTTAGAACTACCCCTCACTCGTATTCGCATGAACTTTCCGACGACTCACTATTCAACACCTCACTATTAAACACCTCACAAGTACCAACTCGAGTCTCGAGTATACAACACCTGCCAACACCACTTAGAGGCACAACATATTGTATCGAAGCATCAGATATATTCAGGCACTCTACCTACCCAGTACTCCTGATTAGTAGGCTGTTTAGGTATCTATTTTTTGCTTCCTTCATGTTTTAAGTCTTCGTCTATGACCACCATGACCACCAGGACCACTAAGAGTAGGTCATTTTGACTTCGCTTGGTTCCTCAAGCAACCATCTCCTGTCCATCCTTGTTCACACAATTCTTCATGGGTATCTTGTTTCCCTTGATGTCATTCTCGATAGTGGAATTCACGTCATCAGCCCTCTCCGAATTCAAGTCTAACTCAGAAATTTCATCAGACGAGATCCGACGATGGCCAACGGAATTTCCCAGCTTCGTCTCAGCCTTTCTCTCCTCCCCGTTTTGCTTTTCCGTACGTAAATTGAGATCGGAAGGTTTCTCTGTGCAGAAATGGCTCTTCACTCGAGTTAGCTAAGTTTTGGACAATGGCGACGAGTTACATACCCAGATAGTAGTGGAAGGGATGACCAAGACGACGAGAACAACGACCAGCATTACGAAAAGAATGGCATTTCCAATAGCGGTGCTGATTTCCAAGACAGCGTTGATCAGCTTGCTCAAGATGCACTTTAGAATATCAACGAGGACTGGATGGCAAAGCTGTCAGCCCACCACAACATCCATTGGGAGATCGAGGGTATATTCTTACTTGAAGTCCAACTGTCTGGTGGTACGACCTTGGAACGGCGGGTCTTTTCTTCGAGGGTCTCGCTTTCGCTTTGTCTGGCGGATTGCTCAGGGATAGACTTGTCCGTTGCGATCATCTTATTCAAGTTAGCTTCATGAGTTGCATTTCTGAATCAGTCTTGCCTTCTGCGAGTCTGTTGATGATGGCTCCATTTCCCCCTTCATGGCTCCTACTTTTGGGGTTAACACATCGTCCTCGCTGGCGTTTGTCATAGGAAAAGCTCCATTGTCACTGAATGAGCCCTTTCTCTTTGCTTTTGTGTCTTCCATCGCTTTGTTTGTAGGCTTAGTTGCGCTCTTGCTCTCTGTGTCTCTTGCTCGTGGTGGTGTTGTCTGTGTCGTCAGTCCTGTTGTTGGTGTGCCGTCGCAGTTCCATATTGTCCTATTGTCCTATATCTAAAATAATGTTGGGGGACACTCTTCAGCCTTGTTTTTTTGAGGCCGGTATAAGCGACAACTGTGGGTCTTGAAGGTGGAACGAACCCACTAACTACGAAGTTTTGTTCGCTAATACTTGCAACTGTCAACATTAAGATGAGTGAACCCCCATGATTTTGTTTCATCTTATTGACCAGCCAGCTGACAGATTCAAGGTGAATATCAGCATGTCCTTTATTACGTCACTAGAAAATCACACAAAACACTGCACCCCCCAAGCAAGTAAATGTGCCTACTCTCAGCCTCTTACAACATCTTCCCCCTTAAGAAAGTGTTTGGCTAAACAGGCCACAACTCTAAGCATTTGAGCCTTAGCCCGCACTGAGCTGACCCAAGCTGTCCAACCTATTTATCACATCCACTTATACCACGTTGTGTATACCGTATTAATTGGATTACAAGATAACATTCTTCATTAAGATAACATGTGTGTACTGGATATGGTTCTAAAATCTCGTAGGATTAGTATCTTATAATTTTAACCAATCAGAGAGCTAGAATTACAAATAGATAGTTTTATGTTAATCTTTCTACACTACCACATGCTCTGAAAGAAGTAGGAATTTTAGGCTGAGTTCGCAAAAGTGTATTTGACAGTTCGTATATAAAAACGCCGTATATAAATTTTATAAAAAGTGAAGCTATCCCTAGTTACCCCGTCCACGTATGTTTATCCCGCCATCTACTACTAACTTATCTATCTAAATCCGTATCCATATGGTCCTCCTCGTCGGAATCTAGAGAGAACTCGTCGTCGTCATGGTTCGGCACTTGGAATACGATTCCAAGGATTCCAAGATTCTATTCCAAGGTGGAATATTCTAAAGGCTCTTTAATTTGGAATGGGAATATTCCAAGGCGTGAGGCTTTGGCATTTGGAATTCTAGTTGGAATACATATATAGATTGACTAATAAGAGGGCTCTATTTGTAACGAAGTGACAAGTGAATTGATTGTTTCCTACACCTAATTAATTATCGTCATTTCCCGCAAATGACTTTAAAGCTATTGCGATAATACCATATTCACTTGTTTGTACTTGTCTCACCTGATTGCCACCCCTGCGAACAAGCACAAATGATTGACCAAAAATCCTAGGACAATTAGGGGATTGTTCTGATTTTCTAGAATAATTAAATGCTTCAAATCACATTATGCGAATCTAACAAGGGTGCTCTGACAATTTTCTTGGCCCCTAGAAGCTACTCTACTACATTGTTCTTAGCGTATAACTGTTTCCCAATCCTCCAATCTTCAACGTGACGTGGAATAGGACCCACATACCTATATAACGTCCTCTGCCTCTGTTTTTTTCTCTTTTAATCTCATGGCAGCTGATGAAATTTCGGTAAGAAATCCCATAGGGCCTAAATGATAGCATTCCAGAGGTTTTGCAGAAAGTGGCGTTTAATGTGATTCGAGGTGACTCATTTCTTGTGTTACATCTGGAATAGTAGAACTATTGGTCGCGATTACTCTTTCCATGAGTACCATCTATTTAAAACCCTCAATCTTTTTGAAATTTCAAGTTCCCCTTTGGTTCTCTTAAATATTACCTAATTCTCAAATACCAAGTCAAGCACAACCTACAGAAACTTCTGTCCTTCATCCAATAGAAAGAGTGAACAATGACCGAACCAATGACTGTTGAGGAAATGCTACCTCAAGTCCAAAAGAGTCTTGAGGCTAGCATATACGCATGTACCTCGCTCGAAATACTCTCTGGAGGAACAGCGAACTTTGTCTATCGCGGGGTTCTTACAAACCCTATTCAAGATGGCGAAACTACCATTATCATTAAGCACACGGAAGGCTATGTTGCCCTGCATCCAGGCTTCAAGCTCACCACAGACCGCTGTGTAAGTCGCTCAATTTACATGGCAATCACTCGCTTTATACTTGTTAAAATCCTTGCCTAACATACATACACATCCAGACATACGAACAGAAAATCCTCACTTCACTTCAAACTCTCCCAACACAACCCACCGATTCCTCAGTCAAAATTCAAACTCCCGCACTGCATCGCTTCTCCCCAGAAACCAATACGCAAATCTACACCGACTTCCCCTCTTCCACACATCTTAAATCTTATATGCTAACACATCCCCTTACACCCTCGCAATCCTCGCGCTTAGGCAGCGCGCTTGGTGAATGGACGAGGAAATTCCACGATTGGGCCTCGGCTCCTGAACAAGAAAGTTTAAGAAGCAAAATGAGAAACAATAAAGAAATGAGAAATTTGAAGTTCATGGTCAACTATGAGAGACTTGTTGATACTATCTCCAACTACCCTGATTTGCTTGAGGAGTGTAGAAGCATTTTTGAGGATGTTGTTGAGGAGATGAGGGGGACGCTGGGGAGGTTGGAAAGGGAAGCGGACGGGGGTGTTTTGGTACATGGGGACTTTTGGAGTGGGAAGTACGTTTACATTTTCATTCTCAAGTTCTTTCTCTTATGACATTCTCTTCAAGTTATTGGCTTGATTAACAAAAAAAACCCCAGTATCCTCCTCCCAGACTCCTCCTTCCCCCCACCAACTCTACCCCTCACTCTCTGCGTCATCGACTGGGAACTTTCACACCTCTCCCTCCACGCCTTTGATCTCGGCCAAATGATTGCCGAGCTTTACGAGTTAAAGCATTTTAAGGATATCGATGCAGGACTTTGGATCATAGATTCTTTTATAAAGGGGTATGGCCCTGTAGATCGGGATCTCGCGTTTAGAACTGCGATTCATGTTGGTTGTCATTTGATTTGTTGGGGGAGTAGGGTCCAGGGATGGGGAACGGAGGAGCAGGTTAGAGGGGCTGTGAAGATGGGAAGGGAGTTTGTTAGGAAGGGTTGGGAGAGGGATGGGGGGTTTTTTAAAGATGGGCCGTTGGGGAGGTTTTTTGTGGGATTGGCAGGCGAGGTTGTGTAGACGTGTTGTAAACTTGTATTATTTGAGTAACCTAGACGCTGCCACTGTGTTCATCTGGTTTCCTTCTCTAGTCTGTATTAGTTCTATATCTGTAATGGAGCTGACGGACATTATGCTTACATAAAACACGTTCCCAGCAGCGAGTTTCTGCCAAGAGAAACGCTATAGAGGACCTACTACTCGTTGGGCATTTGCGAAACAAGAATAGACTCGAGTGGGAGTGGATCTTTTATGTCTTTCTAGGATATGTTCGCTTAAGTACTTATTAATCTTTAACAAGCACCAGTGTGAGATTACTTAAAGAAATAGGAATATGTTATTCTCTGTAGCCAACAGTGTCATATATTTATTATGTTGACCTAGTTTCGTTAGCTTCTCCTTGTTGTCTTATATAGTAAGGCAAAAAGAGCTTGTCAATTGCTACTAAGACCAAATATCGTGGATACTTGTGTCATTGGACGTCAATGTCGCTCAGTCATTTGAATCCTCTTCTGAGCCGTTTCATAGTGAATAAGCATGGTTGTTTGATTAGAGAGTGCAGGTACCAATTTGTACTAATGTATGTCTATTTTACTTGTATTAAGCAGCATGAGCCAGAAAGAAAACACCCAAATTGTAACCAGGTTAGACAAGAATAGAATGTATGTTGATCAGAACTGCAGTAATGCCTTACTGTCAAGATTTAAGGCTATAGCCCCCAGGTTTCAAACCTAACCGTTCCAGGTCAGGTCACTTGCATATGGACACCTTATAAAGAAAGTAGTTGGCCTCAATAACCCAATGCGCATTTCAATACGACTTCTCACGCCTTTATGAGAACTATAAAAACGAAACAAAAGACCTTGAAGAATCAATAGCCACTCATTTGTCCTTGAAGCGTGGGCTAGAGATTTTTAATATTCTCGCCATGAAAGTTTGCGGTGTTGCTGTATCTCATGTACTACAATCCACCCGCCCCTGCATCGTTACAGGACATGCATCCTATAGATTAACTGGTCTGTATTAAACGGCTACGCGCCTACCCCAATATTTCTAATACTTGAGTGTTCCCAGCTTTGAAAACTACAAGATCTTCGAATTATCAATCTATTGTTTGACTAAATTAGAGTGGCTTCTACATCATACTTTGTTGTCTAAATTGTTACTTTGATTGTTGTATCGTCTAATATGCAACTGATACCCCGCTTCATTCGTGGAATCGCGAAAGGTTTACAACCATGGAGGAGGGAATCAATCCTTCCTGCAGTCTGTTATGAAGTCTGTAGTAAGTAGTAGACTCCTTTCGTTGTTCGTCCCAAAGACCTGACCTCATTCAAATTCCAGATAGTGCTTATACTGAGGCGCAAAAGACTGGGAAGACACCCGCTCTCTGCGCACCCAATTCAACCTTTCAAGAGCACTACGCCAGCTGTCAACAATGTATTATGTCAAACAATAATGGGGTTGATGGCCCGTCCGCACCCCAATTCCAGGAATTCTTGTCTTTTTGCGAACAGCCCAGCCGATTGATCACCTCCGCTCCAATTGGCGGTCCACCCCCTCCCACAATAACAAGCTTCCACTCATTACAAAACTTCACTATGACGACGACCGCAACAGCCACAGTTTATCTTTCATCAAGCCCTCCCATGAGGACTTCAGTTGCCAACAGACAAACTGTAGAAGTGGACCTTCCTTCGCCAACAAGCACACCAAACCCCTCTCCAATTATCAGGAGCAATACCTGGGTAGCGAGAGCTGTGATCGGTCCAATGGTAGTCCTTATTTCGATCGCCTCATTCTTCTTCATCTACTGGAGAAGAACTCGAAAAGCACAGGACGCTCAGGCGGAGAAAAATGGAAGGGGAGGAACATATGACAGGGCACAAGGCTCAGTTACATGGTGATAGCATGGTAAAGATTATACATAAACTTCCTGCTGAGAACTGGCCACAGTGGCCAGAGTTACCAGCAAGAGAACCCGTTGGATCGGAGTTAGCTGCAGACAGGCGTGGGCAAAGAGACTCTCAGATTGGTTGAGTGTTGAAGTAATGTTCGTATGTACGAGTACAGTGATATGGCAGCGGGATCGGGCGCTAACTTATGATAAGATTTTCAACTGATAATGTTAGCTGTGTTTCAGTAAGCGACAGCGCCGTAGGAAGACGCACTGACTATTAAGCTTTGGATTCTACTCTATCCGGAAAGTTACACGCTTTTTCGGTGAAACCTCATCACTTCCAATTTTCAATAGAGTCTTTCAGAGATTCGCTTCTGTGGTATAAAATATGACGTGCAGATTCACATGATAGACTGGTATCTTTGAGGGATGCGGACAACTGTCTTAACACACATTGTTTTACTCCAATTATTCCAACCCTGCTAAAACAGGCAAACCACAACAAGTTTGTTTAGCCGAACTTTTCGAAATATCAATTTGTTTCTTCAGGTATCCACCGATAACTCGTGTTATTGGATAGATATATGTCCAATCTGAATTAGTCACGAATTCCTACTTTCGCTCGTGGCAGGAATTCCATTGACCCATTTCTATCTGAAGTGAGATAAAATGTTTTCAAGGATGGTCCTTCCGCCTTCAAGTTTCTTGTTTATTAAATTTTTATTCTGATAGGTTTAATTGTTAGATAGGCTCAGCGTCTTCTTCACAAGAAAGAGGGACATTTGTGTAAATGAGGGATCCAACTCTTCATTATCAGTTCGCGGATAAATGAGCCTCAAAGATGTCGCCAACTGCGTGTCGAGAATGGGCCTACAGTACTCGAGTAGATAAGCGAACGATCCTCACCTCCTCACTATTCAAAACATGACGAAGATATTTGAAGTAGTACTCAAATGGGCCTTTTATTCGATAGACTTTCTCGATTAACAGACCTAATTGAGGCAGATGTCGTCATTGCTCCGCGAACACACAGATGAACGCCAATTATACCAGAACTCCCCAACAACCACTTTCATTATCCGAACTGTGTAGAACAATTGATTATTGAATACTCAATTGTCCTACTCAACTGGAATGATTGAGTTGATTGTGGTGCATAGATAATCAGCAATGCAACTACAACGCAAAAACCCCCAAGGACCAGCTGGACTATCACAACCACCTAAGCGAGACAAGGACGATATACCAGTAATATGTTCCGAGCAATGCAGTACGTCTCCCTCCTTTATCTCTGCTAGACCAGAGCATTTGACTGACTTTTCATTTCAGACATAACCTTCTTCAATGCCCAAGCGATAGGAAAGATCCCAGAATTATGCTCCGAAGAATCGTCTTTCCTCTCAGACTACGCAACCTGTAAAGCATGTGTAGATAATAATAGAGTCGAAAAGGGACCTCCTCCACCTCCACCTCCACACTCTCCACCGCCTTCACCGCCTCCAAAGCCTCCAACGCCTCCACCTAAAAAACCAAAGCCCAAAGAAATCCCACAATTTAAGCCTTACCTCGATTACTGTGCTACTCAGTCAACAGAGACAACACAGACACCAACAGCAACTCCAACAATCTCCTTGCCGGGACCTGTTACCCCAAGTACAACATCTCAACCAACATCTTTCACAACCTCACAGAACACCGAAACCATCCCCAAGACGATAATAGCAACAACCTTCTCAACAACCATCCTAACACCAACCTCCTCACCCACAACATCAAAAGACACCCTCCACCTAACATTCAAAGTCCCCATCCCCCTATCATCCCACCACATCCTCTCTCCTCCTACTCCCTCCACATTATCGCCTCAAAAGAATTATACCTGGATAGCAGGCGTCATAGCCGGGACCATAATCGCCGTCCTCATAATCCTCGGTTCACTCTTCCACATCCAACGCCGACGACAAAAAAAGAATTCAGCACTAGCACGGGCCCGCGCACGAGCGGTGACATACTCGGAGCCAGTATCCCCAGGATCCGAGGACATCGATGAGAAGGATGGAGGGGGGTATATAGGACTGATAGGACTAAAACCACAGTTACATGGTGATAGTCTGGTGAGATGTGAGCTGCCTACTAAGTTCCATGACGCTATGCCGGAGATGCAAGCTAGAGAGCCTGTGGGATCCGAGTTGTGTTCTCCTGTCGGATCAGAGTTCTCTAGTTGCAGCCCGATAAGTAGGGAGAAGGAGACGTAACCGGGTAAGAGATTTTCCGGTATGTCAACAAAGAAGATCTCTCGAGTAATATAAGATAAAGCTGATTGAAAAACAAAAGACTAATAATTATCGGATCTTATGAGTATCTTATCCAACCCTCGCTGCATGCCAGAACACCCTTCCTTGCCCGCCCGCATTCGGAAATCACAAAAAAGCCCTCGGACATTCATTCATTAATAAAGATTATTATTCGGTATCCCGTCGTACTTCAAGACAATTCCAAAGAAGCAGCCAGCAAAAGAACCAAGGCGCCAGGAGCCCTTCCCCATCCCCAGCCAAAACCAGTATTATCAGACACTCATACGAATTGTACAAACAAAAGCCCCCACCCGCTCCAATAAATGCACCAGCCCAATTTACCACTAATTCCCAAGTACAAGAAAATCAACGCCCGGGAGGCGGAGGTCTAGGTCCAACAATTTGTCGTCGTCCACTTCCAATGCCCTGGGTACCGCGATTCTGGCCATCTCCTCCGGTATAACCAGTCCACTGATTGACATCCCACTTTCCATTTATTCCGCCACCGATCCCATCAACACCGGAACCAGTAGGAACTTTGGACTTGAGATCCTTTTGCGATTCTTGCCATTCTTGCTGTCGTTGACGTTCCATTTCCATTTCTCTTTCGAGTAGAGATTTAGATGCCCAGCCCCCAGCTTGAGTCTTCTGTTGAGACTCCACACGGCGACGATCTTCGGCATCTCTCTCAGCGGTACTGTCGAAATTACCAAGTTCGTTGGCGTAGCTGGTTGAAGGTCGGGATTGGACTGGAGCTGGATTTGAGGATAGGAATCGATCAATCCGGTTCTGAGGCGATATTCTAGACTTAGGAGTAGGCGGCTGCGATTTAGGGGTTGATGGTTTTGAAGATGAGGCGTATTTTGCTGGATCTGGAAGTGGTCTGGAGCCTGTGTTATTTTTCACCAAGCGTGGTGCAGGTTCTGGAAGGGGCCGCGATCCTGAATTGTGCTTTGTTACACGAGGCGAAAGCGTCGGCTCTGGAAGAGGTCGAGATCCTTGGTCTTCGTTACCGTGAGATGAAGACCATTCCCTCCGAAGATATTCGCGTTCGTTCTTTCGCCATTCTTCATCGCCATTCCTATGCGACTGAGGAGGACGACTTCGTGACCGAGCGCGTGACTTGGAGGTTTGTTCTTTCATACGATTTGAAATATCATGCTCTTCTATCTCTTCGCGGCTTTCCTCGCGACTGCCTTGGTTTCTGCCATTCTTTGCCAGCCTTTCGTTCTCATATTGGCGTTCCCTCTCCCTTGCTTGTTCTAGTTGTCTTTCCAAGTCCTTGATTCTATCGCTCTCGGACCCATTACCGTTACTTGAGGCGTTTTCTGACTGGTATTGGCTCAAGAATTGACCTCGTAACCTAGCATCACTATTTCCTCGAGCTCTTTTCCGTTCAGCCTGCATTCTTATCTCAGCTTCTTCCTCTTCCTTTTGTCGTTTCTCCTCTTCCATTCGCCATCTTTGTTCTTCTTCCTCCCACTTCCGCTTTTCGGCTGCGGCCTTTTGTCTCTCCTGTTCCCGCAATCTCTTCGTTTCCTCAGCCCATCTCACTTCTTCTGCTACTTTTGCACGCTCCTCCTCAGCAGCCTTTTCTTCCTTTCTTCTTCTCTCCTCAGCCTCTGCCTCAAGCTTTATTCGTTCCACTTCCGCCTCTCTCTCCTTTCGCAACTTTATTTTCTCGGCCATATTCGGAACATCTGGACCAGCAGTAGTAATTTGTCGTCTTCCCCCAAATGATACCCCTAGATTTCCCTGACTTGCGCCTCCCATATAACCATATTGTGAGATATTCCAAGCGGGCGATGTCGCCCCTTCGTCGGCTTTTTTACTCCAGCTGCTAACCCCAGGTGACAGAGGCATACCCCCGGTTTTCGTTGGACTCCGTCCGCCAGCATTCGAATCGCCGGTTTTACTTGAGGTTAGAGAGGGCGGCGCTCTTGTTGAAGTGTACGCGGAAGAGACACTGCTTGTGTTGCCAAAACTTCCACCACCAACCGCGCCTGTTCCCTGAGGACTCATAACCCCACCACGGGACTTTGCGCCGATCGGATTTGGAAATTGATTGGGCGCAATGCGATGCGCTGCTCTACTAAAGGAGCCCAAGCACTGTAGAACTTGCGCCGGGTCTTTCGCTTCGTAAAGATCCACCGTTAGGAAAATGTCGTGTGATTGGAGACTGAAGGGCGCATTTTGGCATGCTTTTAGGAATAGCGAGATGTTCTCCATCTGCACGAAAGGCATAATGGCCCTCGCTTTGAATCGAAGCGCATTGGGTGAAGCTAAGTTGACAAGTCTGGAAAGTGTAAGAAGTCAGAATGTTTCATAGAGGGGCGACACTACTGTCGAAACATACTTGCAAAGAGCGACTCCATCTTTAAGGCTATTGAGAAGATCTCCCGGCGGCAAACGCTCGCCTAAGGATTCTTCAATAAATGCCCGGGCTTCATCAGCGGCTTGTGGAGTGTATCGATCCAGGCGCAGTTTGCGCATGTCTTTATCAAGGGAGGTAACAGAAGCCATGGTTGCGATGTTATGATGTACGGAGTAGCGACCTCGAGATGGCGAAAGTATATGGCAATTTGAAGTACTCGCATTGATGCCCGAGATGTGCTCCGCTGTCACTGCCCCACGACCCGAAATGAGGGTAAATATTGATGCCTGAGGAGAGAATACACCAGCCACGTGACGTAATACCTATTCTTCTGACGGAAATCAATTGAAGCAGATTCTCAGAAGTTCACAAGTACTTGTAGATACCTAAAGTGCGGTCTAATAGAAAGAGAATCATAAGATCTAATTACCTCCCTCGTATACAGTATCGAATCAAATAAGAAGTCTTCGCGGGCTTCTATGTGTAGTGAGATGACAATTCCGCCAAGATACGAGTAGACGAGCTCATAGCTGCGCCACATCAATAAATATCTACAGCGAGGGCCGCTCTTAGAGGCCTCCGTTTGAATTACGCCCTTTCGCCTCCAATGACCGATGATATTGCTCTCAATCACAACTCCAGATATGAATAACGGTCCAACTTACATACCAAGTCAATAAATCCAATGCCCGTGGGAGGTATTATAATCTCCGGCTCAGTCCCCCAGTCCTCACAGACCAGCTTGACAACAGGCTCATAAGCATGTTGTACTGACTCCATATATCTCGTTCATGGCAAGAGCCGCAAGACGGATATCTATACTTAGGGGCATCTACGCTGTCACTACCGGTACCCTACCTCGGTCCTGAAGTATGTTGTGTCTGTGAATTCTGGACGAGGCCCTGGTTGCCAGGCCATTCGGTACCAAACTTGAAAATGAGCTCTGACTTCGTCACTTGCTGCCTGGCTTTCCATCATTCTACGGAGTTACAAAGCGCCGATATTACTGCGGTGTTTTCGGCTTACTACCATACGAAGCAAAGCGACCTGTTGTCGACGATGAGCAAATCATGAAACAATAGGAGACCCTGAATCCTGATACCACCGGTTGGAGACCTTCCTGAACATGGGCAAGAAATCGCTCCGGAATGCGGTAGTACGACATGATGGCCTGGCGAGCCGCAGTACAATGCATCTGCCAAGCGTGCGATGATACATAATTCAGAACTCCTTTGACGAAAGTCACTACCAACGGACAGCAATTGGCAAAACAAAATTGGAACTTTATATATATGATTTGAACCCTCTCAAGACCCTCGACCTGGCATATATATAATTAAGCGAAGACGCGTCCCAGCCACCACTTTTCCATCCACTCCCCTTGCTTCGGGCTCAAAATCAACTATCGCGCCACCCGCACTAAAAGAATCTAAAAAAGTATAAAAAACGTTCCAATACAAGATGGCAAAAAACAAGCTCAACTTACGCTGGCTCGGGCTAACTATGCATCTGACTCTTTTGATCGAGCTCAGGAGTCAGGAAGTTGGTTTATCTCATAACCTATCAGAGGTGGCAGTCTACGTCCCAATCAAGCCTTTAGGCTAGTGGTGCACTGTACTCCGTACATTTCGTGGTCAAATGAATTGCTGGGAAGAAGTGTCATGTTAGGAAGTAAATTGTTGGGCGACTGGCGCTTGGAGACTGACGCGACTGACGCGTTCAATAGCGACCCCCTGACGAGGTCCACGGGTCCACGTCGGGTCTCTTGAACTGAGCGTAGAACGTGATCTTCAATGACAAGCGAAAGGAAAAAAGGAAACGCCAGAGAATCATTACAGAAAGTTGATATCAGATGAAAGAAGCCATCGTAGTGGATTTTAATGAAGATCGGATTAATAAAGAAGTTGAAAATAAATACTTAGGTCATGTGATATCGTCGCAATACCCTCCTTCATGACGTAACCAATTCTGAGCTCCTCATTGGCCCACAGAATGGCCAATCAGCAGACGAGATACCAACAGCCTAGCAGGGCTCCTCCCCCGCTTGTCTCACCTTAGCTCTGCGCTTGGATGAGAGAGCAGGGTTGATTGCATCAACGCTACAGCTTCCAAATGGGTCTGGTGGTGTGGTGCCTCAGGATCTCGTGCATCGCATCGCGGCTGCCCGGTACGCAGGCCAACCAGTGTCTTTCTTTTGGTTCCCGACCCGACCAAGGCTTCCTTCCCTTCCCTTCTCTACTTGAAGAGCACCAGCGCCATCTACCTCTCACTTCCTTTCTTTCCCACACCTTCTTCTAACTTTTTCAGCCTTCCAACCTTTCCACCGCCCTTCTCAATTCTTTTACTAGTACTTCTCGACATCCACATCTATCTCCACCCTCCATCCTACAAATACCCACGAGTGCCTACCTACCTGACCTCCGTCTACTTCATCTTCTCTTCTTCTCATCTAGTCATCTACTCTATGTATCTTGACTCGTTGTCAGCTTCTATCTAGTAACTGCTGTCCATCTCTCATAAGCCACATCTCTACACAAATATTCACCATGTTCGACCAATCTTACATGTCGTCCTCACCTCTTCTAGTTCTCTCGGCGCAACATCATCCTCAATCTTCCTTCATGGATCACAACCCTCTGTCATTTACCTCACATTTTGGCAGCAATCCGCAGACACCATCATCTGCCTGGTCCAACCGTCCCTACCAAAGCGTCCCATCATCAGGCGCAGGAAGAAAGCGCTCACGCAACGAGGCTGCCGATAACCTATCTGAAGATGAATACTTCCCCATCCAAGTTCCAACACCAAAATCCGAGAACGAAGATGAGTGGGTGTATGGGGAAGGCATGACATTGATCAAGCCCAACCGTGGCGGCATTGCCATTGAGGCCTCAAGTCAAACTGGCACATGGGCTGAGGAGAAAGCCGAACAAGAAAAGGCACAGGCAGAAGCGCAAGCAAAGTTACTCTCATCAAGCCCAGAGAGACCAATTATTCGCGCCACCAAGAGCCAAAGGCTTGCTTGCAGCTCTATTCCATCCATCACAGAAGAGGCGATGCAAAATAGAGCTCTCATGACGCCTTCCTCACCAGAGAGATCAGGTTTCACGGAGCCAACGATTGATGACTTCACACGACATCTTGGTATCGGATGGTCTCGAATCAGTAGCGATGAACACATTCAAGCCGCCGCCAAAGGATGGAGTCGCTTTATTGAGAATCACTTTCCCGTCACCAACGCCAAAATCGCCCTGCAAAGCAAAGGTCTGGCCAGTTATCTCGTCGAAGCAAGTGAAGGATACTTTTTGTTCGACGAAGCTTTAAAGCAAGGTCGACTGGTAAGTACTAATTTGGAAACTGTGTGGGCTAACTTGCAGACTCCTGTACCCGTCTTCGAAGGACAAGTGGTCATGAACGCCGCTGAGACGCCTAAGCTCGTCGGAGTATCCAGCATCACCAATGAAGGTCTGATGGAAGAGGTCAACATCACTATTAACGCAGGACAGCCTCTTCAGCAAGGTAATGAGGTTGAGATGGACATGAGTTAAAATCATTCGGGGTTTGAAAACGGTTCTTATTTCATCAATGGAGTTTGCGTTCTTTGCTTGGGATTTTTGCATTGGATTGGCTGGGGGGCATCATCGGGAATCATCTATGAGTTGAGGCGGTGACCTCACATATGTACAATATCATCACACCCAAGCGGGTTGGCAAGGAAATGCCGCCAGCTTTTATTGGCTCTTTCATGGAAGCTACGATTACAATTGCACATACCAAAAATCAAAATATCACGTTATCACGAAACTGTATCACGAAATCACGAAATCCCATCTGTGTAACTTTGTGACGGTGATAAACTTCCCCCGCAAATGCAAATGCAAATGCAAATGCAAATGCAAATGCAAATGCAAATGCAAATGCAAATGCAAATGCAAATTCCAATGCAAGCCGGGACTGGGTGTTTCAAGGCGAGGTCTCCCGATGCTCACCTCACAAAGCGTGACTTTTGAGAAAGGAAAAAAAACTTCGCAGTCACGCAGTGCATGTGGCATGGCAAGGTTTCCCCGGGTTTCTTGGGAGGGTATGTGGTGCCTCAAGATGGTTGGTTATTCTTATCTTTCGGTGCGAGGATGCTTGTCCTGAGTAATTGACCCGTGAACAGTACAGTGAACTTGAGTGGCTGGGAAAGGTTCGCGGGCTCGGGGAAATGTTGGTATGGTATGGATGGGATGGGATGGGTTGGGATGGGATGCATTGGTAGGGATTCGTGTTGTAATTTATAAGGTGGTTAGTTAGTTGGGTTTGGTTTTGTGCAGAGATATGCGGAGATATGTAGAGATATGTAGAGCATGTTAGGACAGTTAGGTGGACTTTGTTGGTTGGTGGACGTGGACGTGGTGGGTTGTGTGGGTTGTGCTGCTTGTGCTGAGGTTATGAAGGGGTTATGAAGGGGTTGTGAAGGGACCTGGAGGCTGGGTCGGGTATTGGCAGGTACGAGTAGGTACGACTCCACGACTCCACGAGGATCTTTTGGTAGGAGGTGGGTGGGTTCTTCTTCGGGGTAGGCTGTAGGTGGATTACGTGGAATGATTGGATATGAGTTCTTTGGGGAGAAGTGGAAGTAGTAAAGTAAAGTACTTACTTACTTACAGCCAGCCACTTACTGTCTTCTCGAGGACCAACAGAGCGGTCATTGGTGAGAGTTGTTGGTTGGTTGGTTGTTTTTCTCGCGGTAGGAATGTACGGTAATGTACGGAGTACGGTACCTAGCTACAATAAGCTCGAGACTACCTATAGGTAGGTAGGTAGGCTAATTGTTACCGGTAGCAAGGAGGAAAAAGGAAAAGCTTTCGTTCTGAGTACTGGTAAGTAGTCCCGTTCGTTCTGAACGCGGCGCCGAAAAGCAACTTGACTGGCCAACAACGCCTATCCCCATCCCTTCCTGTCCCTGTAAAAATTAAAAATTGTCATTCGCCCTTAGACTAGTTATGTTACGTTATCTGCCCAGAAACTGAAGGGAATGTCGTTGTACAGCTGAATCCTGTCTACGCCGTCTGATTCGACAGATGCGGTCGACGAGGGTGGCTGCCCTGATTTTGGGGGCAAGTCGGTGGATTGGATGAATTGGATGGGCGATTTCGGAAATGCATCGTGGGCCAGTGGTTTGGGGGGGATCGCAAGGTCTCGCCACTCCGCAAGCAGCCAGTAGTCTGGGCGTGGAGAGCGTGATTGCGAATTATGATTGATTGATTTGATGGATTTGATTGATTTGTTCCAGCTTTTCTTCCTAGTTCCAGTTCCAGCTCCCAGTTCCGTCCGGTGCACTCCCTTCAAGGGGCCTTGGACCGATGGAAAGCATACCGAGAGCCTAGGTCCTAGGTATGTATGGGGTACGTGGGACGAGGTTGTATATTCTCTCACAGTCGCTCTCTTGTTCCTGTTCGTACTTTGTTTTGTGTTCAATGTTTTGTTGTGGCTTGTGATTCGAGAGACTGCAGCAATTGTTTATCACGACACGCCCCCTCGCTATTTTTTTGAAGCTGCTGCTGCACACGATAACAGGATCTTGGAGACATTGTGTAGGCTCTGCAGACCACGAAGGGACACCTTGAGAAGGTCGAGGACTGTGCAAGAGAGAAATCGTCTGGAAAGATTGGAAAGAGAGATCTTGGGACTGATTTGCGCTGTGTGTAACGCGTGAAAGACTGAGAGTGGCACCGTCACGAAAAAGAAGTGGAAGCTCCAGCTGTCTGTTGTAACTTCATCGGACGATCTACAAACTTCCACTTCCCCGCGAACGCAATTGCAGCCCAACGCGGCCTATGCGCGACGACGATGGGATGCTGATGTTGACTGGTGAACCACTTTTCTTTTTTCTTATTTCTCATTTACTGCCAAAAATTCCTGATAACCTAGCTTCACATGTCGCGCCAAATAATTCATGGCTAACATTTCAGTTAGAAGGAATATACGAATACATGAATTGAATTAAAGTCCTCACAAATACGAACAAATGGTTTCGCAGATGGAACTCGAGCCCTCCACCGTGGCCAGGAGGGGTCCCTCGTCCGTCGCAAGTTCGTCCCGCCATCGCAGAGGCAGACGACAAGGAGGTGGTGGTGGTGGCTATGTATCCAATGAATTCCCCGAGTTTTCACATACTGGCGATGTGGAAATCTTGGTGAAAGTCGGCTCAAGGACGAATCGTTATCTTTTACATCGACTTATCCTCACACAATGCTCCGGATTCTTCGAAGCAAGCACAAGTCAGGAATGGTCGCGTGCAGGGGACGTGGGAGGGGAACTCGAACTGTCGCGCATTGGGGAGGACTCGGACAGTGGAGCTGTGAGGAATAATCGGGAGGTCAAGAAGAGATGGAGATATGAGCTGGATACCGGAGTTGGGAATGATGATATCCCAATGCTGGTGCAGAAGGAGAATACAGCTGTATCTCTCTTCGGCGCAAACGATGCCAAACCTCCACCAGTTCGCAATAAACCTCCCACTTCGAACCCCTCCTTCTTTCGCTCCGTAGCAAACCTCACTATCTCCTCACATGGACATGCGCCTTCGACTCAGATATCACAAGAAGACCAGGAACTCCTAACAGATTACGATAACCTCTTTCGAATATTCTATAATTACCCTCCCGCACTCGATGCGGTGGATATTGCAACGGCATACCGACATTGCAAATCCCTCCTCACACTGGCCGACTTATACGATGCTTTAGCAGTCGTAGGTCCAAGAATCGACCATCACCTCCTCCAATTCAACTCCCGCCTCTGGAAACAAATCGCCAAATACCCATCCTCATATCTCCGACTCGGCTATCTAGCCCAATCCAAAACGATATTCCAAGAAAGTCTCATTCATGTCGTAGGAGCCTGGCCTCATGGCGAGCGCGGAATACGAGCCCAATTACCCGATTCCGTACTCGAAATCATCGAGGATAAAGTGGAAGATTTAGCAGATATGGTGGGGAAAGTGGAGGGGAAACTCTTTCGATTGAGTTTGACGACGAGTAGGGGGGAGAGAGTGACGCCTTATAATTCACATCTCGATTGGCTTGTCATATCACTCTTCCGCTCCTGGCTGGCGGATGCGACATCTCCTCCTCCTCCTCCGCCAGCGACAAGTTCACGACACCCCCCAAGATCAAGTCATGGCCATACTCACCACTCCCGAAGCAACACCACCACCTCTACCGGCGCAACAACTACAACCACAGCCCCAACAACACAACTCATCCTCTCCCCCACATCCTCCGCATCCCACCATAATAACAATAACCATAACCCAACCCCATCCTCAATAACCTCCACCATCGGCCGCGCCTTCCGGACCATCGGTGCCGATCCTCATCCATCAACGTATCTGGGTCACGAGGAATGTAAACGTTTCCTCAAACTCAACCCCGAGTTGTATTCAAGGGATAACATGAAGAAGTTTGAGCGCAGGATGGATGAGCTAAAGGGGTTGGCGAGGGAGGTTGTTCGACCGCTTATGAGGAGTTATTTGTTGGGGTCTGTGGAGACGGGGTTCTTGAGTTGTGTTAGGGTTGGGGAGAGGGATTTTGTGTGGTTGGAGTAGTAAGAAAAAACGAAGAGAAAGGAAGGGGAAGGGGGAAGGGGAAAGGGAAATGGACAGAGAGGGAAGGATGGAAATGGAGTGATGAAGTTATGACTTTTTATGATTGGTTGATGGGTGGGGTAGGGGTTTGGGCGGAGGGGGAAACTTGGATACCAGACCAGATTTCTCGCTTGTTTATACCTCTTAAGGATGAAGGGGGTGGGGTGGATATATAATGATGGTGCAGTGATTTGGTTTGATTGTCACGTCACGGGTTTTCTGGATCTTGTTGGATTTTTTTGGTTTGGGATACCCATCGTTGATAGTCACGTTTACCTTTTTTTTCTCGTTTACGTACAGGATAGTAGGTAGCATAGGCATACATAGTACACAGTATACAGTCCACAGAGCAAGGGAGAGAAAACTGTTTAGTTTTGGAGGTTGCGTTGATTTGATACTCATGAGGTGGTGATGAAAATATGAAGGATGGGTAAAGATGAGATAAGATAACGGATGGAAATGAAATAAATTATTTTACAGTACAGAGGAATATTGAATATTGTGAGATCTGGAACGTACTGTACTGTACTGTACTTGCCTCCATGATTAAGCTGTGCTAGTATGTAGCTGGATATATATATATGTATATATTCCTACTATTAATAGGGGTACTCAACTTCCCAATTAATACAATAAAACAAAACAAAACAAAACAACATTATTCAACATCAACCTCGTTAAATCGGATAGGGGATAGAAGAATACTAGCGTGTGTATTGACTGATGGATGAATGTTTACTGAGATATGGGGGTAGGTAAAAGGGTTGTCGTCAACTTGTGTTGTGGGAGTTGAGTTGAGTTGAGTTGAGTCGCTGGATAAATGAATTCCGTCCGACCTGGCAAACCATGGATTCGCAGTGTACGACCTACCTCTCCTACCAAATTTAAGCCCGGATAATGGGGTCGACGTGCGCGGTCTAAATGGATTAGGTGGCGCTATCGTGCAAAGGCATCACGGCCTTGCTACCGTCGCACGTTGTGGGAGTTGAGTTGAGTCGCTGAATAAATGAATGAACTAAACGATTCGACGGTAAGATGAGATTCGACGACAACACCAGCTCCACCGTATTCTCTTATTCATTTCCCCTATTTCCTAACCTAAACTCCTAACATCACATCACATCCCTCCTACCAACCTCCTTAAAAGACCATACAAAAAACACTTCAAGAAATGAGAGAGGAAGAAAAGGTGACTTATCAGTAGACAGACGAACATCTGTAGAAAGAACGGTAAAGGTAGTATGCGAACTGGGAAAATCTACTTTGTGATACAGTATCTAGAGATTATAAGGAAGAAGAAGACTGGGTTTTTTGTTTAGTAATCTTACGATTCGGTGGGTAGAAAGGTTGAGAGAGGAGGGAGATGTCTTGTATAGGATGTTTTATAGTAGTCTGATGTAGAGGGGGTATGTGAGTTTATCAAGATGTGGGAACTGGAGGGAAGGGGGAAGGGGGCTGGCTAGAAGTAGGATTCGATAGCAAGGAGTTTGACGACTATTGGTTGATTATCAAAGTTAAGATACAAGGTATCATAATCTGGTATTGTATTCGTAGCTGGCTACAGTACAGGTTCCTTAATACCCGTAGATCATGTCACGTGGTTCCCCCTTGCAGTTCAGCTCCTGCTACGAAGTAAGGAATGTAGTATACGTAAGGAATGCTAGCATATCGCAACACTGGCAGCTCTTTTAAAAGTAGCTTAGTGCTTGCGATTACGAAAGAAGCGAAAAAAGAATCGGAAATAGTATACCTAAATAGGTAAAAACAAAATAATTGCAAAACAAACTAAAACACACAAAAAGTAAACCATGAACCCATGCCCCCTAAACCTTGGCCATTCCTACCGCTTTCTCTAGTGCGTTCGACCTAACTACTAGGCTGTCTGATTTCGATTTCGGCTACCACCAGCTATTCGATTGAGGGGCAGGCTGAGGCCGTGGCTCGGGCTGGGGCTGATAGACAGGTTGTTGATAGACAGGTTGTTGATAGACAGGTTGTTGATAAGCAGGCTGGGGCTGAAATGTTTGAGTGTCCTGTAGTACTGTCGTAGGCTGATTCTGACTCAAAGGATTCGAAGCGTTTCTGTAGTTGGGGTATGTATAGTTGGGCTTTTCAGGAGGGAAGTGTAGGACAGGAATAGAAGTTTCCTGTTGATCACAACGACAAGAATGAAGAGGAGGAAGTGTTTCTTGTGTTCAATGGTGCTCTAAAGTTCAAGATTGGTTTGTGGAGTTGGTGATTTGTAGCAGGAGCTGTAGAATTCAAGCTAGCTATTCTCTACAATGTCAAGGGGCAACGAGAGAAAAAGTTATCAAAGTTTACGTAGTCTATGGTATTTCTGAAGCTTGAGTTGAGGGTTGAAAAGCTGGGAATCTTTGGAAGTAGAACGACTTAAAGTAATACATACTCCTCCCTTTAAGTTTGAATTAACCTACTTACTCTACGACAATTGGGCTGTTTGTGTCAGGCTCTTAGTAGAATAACTCTTGAAAGCGCGCGCCAGGTAGGTCTCTTATACTTGAAGATATCGAAGAGATGTGACTAGTGGGACTCAGTAGCCTCCTGTAAATCTGGTTCCCTGCTTGAGGTCACCCTCGAGTTTCTCAATTTTGTGCTTATGTTACCTGAGAGTTTGTTCTTGTCTAGTGTATTTTGATCAAACGAATGATCAAACGAATGAACGAAGCTTCAACGACAGTAAAAGAAGATTTGAGAGTAGCAATATCTTGATTCTGTCTTCTTCTATTCCTGGAATTAGTACGGCCATTCAAGGCTAGACAAGAGCAAGAGCTCGTTATTGTGCTTTTTGGAACAATTTAATCCAATCCACGAAATTGTGCGACTCATATGGCACGAGACTTCCATTACCTCTGAGATCTCTCTAGGTTTGATGAGCGATTTTGTGGTCTTGGACCTTTTAAAAGAAGGATATTGGTAAGGAATACTTTTTTCGGTTTGAAGGCAGGGATTGGAGGAGTTTTTCGTAGTAAGTTTTGACTTCCCTTTTCTTTTTTGCTCCAAGGAGCTAGGCAGGATAAAAAAGAGAGGGGAAACCCCTACCATTAAGTTGAAATTAAACTTTATACATAGTATTTCCCACCTCCCTCCTGCCATGGCAGAAACATAATTTCCAACTAAATTGTGCTGGATCATCGTAAGAATGGAAGAGATTTGACAAAGAAGAAAGAAGTCGGCGGCAGAAAGTTGATCCTATATCCAGATTAGCCTCTTCTAGCCCATCATGTTGTTGAAATGTTATTCAACTACATATACTTTTGACACACTATGTCAATCGAAGCTTTGGCATCATTGGTCATTTGTTGTCACCTGCCATCAAACCCTGCTCAAATCTGGCAATATGGTAACACACATCTTTGTGGTGTCTTGTCAAACAGTGAGGTTTGAAACTAATTCTGTCCTTGAGCTATTGGGAATCTTACACAAACAGATCATGCGGAGGTTCCCCCCACCACACTTTGTATGTCTATCTGACTCTTTCTGATATCAACAGTAAGACAGAAAAGTCTTACTAGCCTATGTAATCTAGCTAAGTCATGCCCGTGGTCTCCCAAAAGATCTCAGCCAACCGCAATCAAAAAGTCTAATCTCAACCTAAGACTTTGGCCACCTTATCCTTCCCCTCACCACCTAGTTCACCTAAATTTTCATAGGGCTTGAATTATAGTCTATCAGACAGTGAGCTCCAACTAATTCTTTCATGTTTCAGAACCAAATCTGAACTTTTCACTTTCAATTTGTTTCATACTGTCGAAAGATCTGTACTTAGCCATGAATTCATGATCAAGCGCAAAGAGGTAGAATATCGTACACTACTCAAATACCTCTGTCCTGGAAGAGTATCTCTAGTCAAGATTCTGCAGTTAACTGAGTACTGGACACAGAGGGGCAGGAAGGCCTTCCGTCAGAAGCCGAAAAAGCGTAGATACGAGTATAAATAACGAAACAAAACGAAACAAAAATTATAAATTATAAATTCTGACCATGTATGGCTGGGCCAAACTACTACTCAAATACAAAGCATGTCTATATTGCTGGACAAGCCACATTTGCCACATTCCAACCGTCAATTTGCGAGCTAAGGTTACTGTATCTGTTCAAGACATCTTTGAATGTCATTTTCGTCTTCCAGATCCACAATTCTCGCTGTATGCCCAGTTGCCGTAGCGGATTCTCGGATGACATGAACTGGTTTGGGTGGATAAACCCTATGGCGGACTTTCAGAACATCTGGAAAATAGAATCAGTTACATCTAATGCTTTCTCATGCCCATTAGAACATTTGGAAAATAGAATATTGTTTCATGCTCAATAGCTTGCTCCTGAACTTTGTAGTCTGTAGGCAAGTTCTTCTTGGTGAATCTCAGCTTGTAATCATCATGTAGTCAAGAAAGAGAGGTTAGAGCCCACTGTCTAAAGATACATAGAGATATTTGTCTTCTGGCATAGATGAGAACTGTCTTTTCTGTCTCAGGTAAAAAAGCTTGGGAGCGAAAGAAATTCGACAGTAGAAAGATTCGTTGCTTCCCAGTTTCAAGATGTTTGTCCTGCTCATCTATCGTGTTTGCGTGTTTGCCAAGCGTAGTACAACAGTTCCACCAATTGTTTTGGATTAAGGAGCGTACAAGAACATAAGCAGAATCGGAGACTCCTAGGTATCATTACACAGACTATCTAGTAGCATCTGGATGTTCTTATCAGAATGAGAAAAGCGTTTTTATTAATTTTCATGACTGCCTAGAACCATTCCAAAAACGAATGTGTGCCCCAACACCACTGATGCAGTCATCGGATCGTCATAAACAGCTTCACTTTATGTACACCTCTTCCAAAGCTTAAGATGCCATTGTCTTTCCAATTTTACTACTCCATCCCCAGGCACGCTCGAAGCCATTCTTTGAAGCTCGGTAATCTGAAATGGCTTCTATTGCTTCTTCTCTTGTAGTCATCACGAAAGGACCGTATTGAAATACCGTTTGATCGAGGGGTTCTCCAGCTACAAGAACTAAAAGGGGAGCGAAGCATTAGTAAGGGTTTGTGTACGGAGTACTCTAAGCTGACTGCCCAGAAGGAAAGAGGGAATTTTGTGATGCTCCACAGATGCATTAGCGTCGGGCAGATCTCGCCGGAAAAAACAAACTTCCCACAAATGGTAATTTGGAATCAAATAAGCAGATCTCTTCCAACAATAAGACAGCGTTTGTGGTTTAGTGGTAAAATCGATGCTTGCCAATTTCACGAGTTAACTCGAGAGATCTAATTGCATTGGCCCCGGGTTCGATTCCCGGCGAACGCAAAATAGCCTACTTGGGCACTTCTTTTTGCCTTTTTGTGTTTGTGAATAGATTTTTTTGAAGGGTGCTCCACTTGAAGCACCCAAAAAGCTGTACGTTCAGTGAGCTCTACCACCAAGGCTGTAATCCAATGGGACTTTCATTTCAAATATAAGGAAAAGTGGGAACTCACTAAAGTGGCCATTCTCGGTGGCGTTCTCATCCACTTCCGCAACCACTACATCTCCCTCCTGTTTGAATTTGACAAAATTGTACTGGCTAATAAGCGTCTTGTCTTCTCCTTCTCCAAAGCGTACGTCTCCCCCCAGAACGTATGCAAATGCGTTCCAATTGTGATCTACTTTTTGGGTGATCTTTCCACCGGGCTTTATTTCAATGTCGAGCATGGAGATCTCGGTTTGCGCTACACGGACATCCTTCGCACTGTCGACTCCATGACTATGACCCTTGATAATGATCACTTTAACTTTGCCTCCATCGACATCGACATGTGGTATTTGTGAAGCTTTCAGATCTCGATATTGTGGCTCGCACATCTTCTTATCCTCCGGGAGGTCAACCCACAGCTGCATTCCAATGTTCGCTCGTTGGTTCTGGTTGGGCATTTCTGCATGGACTATGCCTCTGCCTGCCGTCATGAATTGTAGATCCCCGGCATGAATCGTGCCCGCACTTCCTGTAAAGTCTTCGTGGTCGACCGCCCCCTCGAGCAGATATGTAATTGTTTCTTGGCCTCTATGTGGATGATCTGGGAAGCCTGCTCCAGGTGGAATATTGAAGTGATCGAGCATGAGGAAGGGAGAGAAGTGTTTTAGGTTATCAGTGCCGATAGTGCGACGAACTCGAGCTCCTGCACCCTCGGCTTGCTCGATTGCCAAAAACGACTTTTCAATCTTGCGAGCGACTGCCATGGTTGCAGATCCGGGGTTTCGGTTGAGGATTTGAAGTGGGAAAGCTTGGTAGATAGTGTTGTTTGTATTTAGTAGACTGGTGAATGCTGCGAACTGCGTGGTGATGTTATCTTTGAATGCAACAGAGAGAAATGCGAGAACGATGGAAAGTAACAGTAGGAGAACCCTCATCGAGGAAGGTTGAAGCTCTTATAGGAACTGACAGAGAAACAGAGAGGAAGAAACAAAAAGAGTGTTTGGTGGGGACAATAATTAGAAGAGGGTAAGCAATCCCATAACTTAGTAAATGCTCCATCAGCAATTGTAATCGGTTATTTTCCGGAGGCAGAAGTGGCAATCATTTTATGTAAGCATATTTCACAATTTGAACAGCTGACATGACTAACATTCTATTGTTTTAGGTCGATTTTTAAGCTCCTCTTCAAGGTTAAAAAGCAAAGAAATGAATGCTTCTTGTTTCTAATAATGTATAATTCTTACGAAGTTGGGGTCAGGGGTTGGAGAGGACCTCGGGACTATCACGCTATCACGTGGCATTCTCGAAGTAAACAATAGATCCATTGGGACTCAGAATGGAAAGAGACAAGAACTTCTGTCTACGGACATCAATTGAACATCTGATGTCCAGTTTCAAAAACATGTTCTTGAAGAATTGCCAACAAAGGTTTATTTGATATTTCCCGAGTGCTACAGTAACCCCTCATCCACCAGCCGCATCGCCATTATTTTCACTTCGATTGATTGAGTGATCACTGGTATGACAAATTTGCTTAGCATTTCTGACAAGCTACTTCGTATAATCGTCCTTGAATAAGTTCTAACTGCTATAGATAGTCCTCCCTTCCTAATATATATTGCTCAATTTGCTTTTGATTGGATCTACACTCTAAAGCGTGCCTTCTAACATACATATAATCAATGAAACACGCTTTATGGAAGTATTTTTTCTTGCAAAAGAGTTCGCTGACTATCTAATTTGTACATGTTCATCGAGCTTGGTCTCTTCCAACATAATGTTTCAACTTGGGGATTCCAGACGTACAATTCAGGAAATGCCCAAGCTGGGACGTCGTAATCTTACAGATTCGGTTGCGACATTGTGCCCTTCAGCTTTCGATGTATACGTGATCATGGTTCGGCACTTGGAAGTCCATTCCATTCTAAGAACCCCCCTTGGAATATTCTATTCCAATTTAAAGAGGTCTTAGAATGTTCTAAAATAAAATTCCAGCTTGGAATTTGGAATTCTCTTTAGAATTTATTACATGACCTGAAAATAGTTGTTCCGGTCCGCTCGACCAATAGGAAGCCCACGTTTTTAGGTTACATGACAGGCTACCTGATTCCCCATACAAACAAGTGAATGGCTATCAAAGTCAAGATACAAGACAAGTACAAACAAGTGAATATAACATTATCGCAACAGGTATTGTTTCTAAGGATATAGTAAGTGAATTGACGGATAAGGAGATCAAGGTTTTAGAGTCATTCACGGGAGATGACGATAATTAATTAGGTATAGGAAACAATCAATTCACTTATCACTTCGGTACGAATAAAGCCCTCTTATTTGTCAATCTATATATATATTCCAACTGGAATTCCAAATTCCAAAGCCTCACGCCTTGGAATATTCCATTCCAAATTAAAGAGCCTTTGGAATATTCCACCATGGAATGGAATCTTAGAATCCTTGGAATCGTATTCCAAGTGCCGAACCATGTACGTGAGATTTTGGCTGGGATTTGTAACTTGTAACAATCTTGAAAGATTCAATGAATGTTGGATGGCAATATTGGGCATGGGAGGACAACCTACTTGCTATCTAGAAGCCTGGATTTATTGATTGAGCAAACAAACCCTGAATTCACGATCACTTTGGGGTATATCGATCCTTATCAGCCCTTTTATGGCACTGGAATACCAATGTTCTGAAACAATCGGTGCATCTTGGTAACGAGAGGGATATTTTAGTTGATATTTATATATGTATATTTTACTTACTAATAATTAACGACAATGTACCGAACAATACTCTTGCATAAACCCTTAAAACTCCAATATCCTGCTGCAAAGTTTGAAGGTTACCATAAATTCATAATTGCCAGTAGACGTAAACAATCAAGTAGATGTGAACCACTTTGGACACAAAACCAGAAAGTCTTCTGCCAAATTCGAGAATAGCCAATTAGCATAGCGTCGAATAAATCTTCTTCCACGTCGGCCATTCGCTACGCTCTTCTTTCCACCTCTGCCGCACAATATCACTCTCATGCGCATTCCTTCCAGTCTGGAGATCGATATCCCGAATCCGAACCCAACTTGTCCGAAAGGTGATTTTATACCCAAAATAACACAATAAGACAACTGGCAATGCTAGAAATGTCTCGAAAAAGTAACCGAGACGTTCGACTCCCGACATCTCCCGGTGCCCTAGTGGTACAATTGCGGTCCAGAATTCAGCCAGAAGAACAAAAATAAGAGCAATGAAGGCTCCCCATGACCCATAAACACCAACAGGTGAGGTATATATTAGGTCAGAAACCATGTTTCCTTGTTCTGCCCAAGCTTTACGAAACTTGATGTGTGCAGCAGCAATAGAAAGCCAGTTGAAAATAGCCGACAAACCAGCCAAAGCTAGAAGCCATGTAAAAGCTGGACCTTGGATCGGAGTGGCGTAAAGGTATGCAAGAAGTCCAATCAAAGAGGCAAGGCCGAGGGCATATAAAGGCCTACCTTGACGGTCCGTTTGGGCTAGGAAACGAGGAGCTTGACCTTGCTCTGCTAGAGCAACTATCGTTCTACTTGAGGCACTATCGAACGCGTTAGAGTTATTTCCGAGGAAATGTGTTCAGGGCTACATGTTACTTACAACATTGAAGAGTTTGCTACACTGAGCACCGAAATTAAGACGATCGCATTCATGACTGAGTCTAACCCTGTGATCCCTGCTCCTGTGACTAATTGAGGTCAACGTTAGATTCTAAAGATGTTCTGAAAGCAGAAATAGGGAATAATTCTTACTGGCGATGATAAAAGGGGATGCCTTTGCATCAACGTCATTTCTGCCCAACAATAGTGGACTAGTTGATGGAACCGTAAGGCCGATGACGAGAATTGAAACTATGTAAAACTAGAAGCTGGTCAACTTTGGTTGAGAAAACATTTTCAGAAAAGTACAAACCAGAGTTATGCGCCAAAAGGTCTGCTTGATTGCGCTGGGAAGAGATTTGCTGGGATTGTAGGTCTCCGCCGCGGCAAGACCAACAAGCTCAGTGCCAGAGAAAGAAAAGGCGGCCGTAGTGAGGATGCCACAGAAACCTTTGAATCCATCGTGGAATGCACCAGGTGTAACCCAATACTTCCCACCAATATAGCCCTCGTCTTGACCACCGCCACAATTTATTACTACGCCTAAAATTCTGGAATATCGTCAGCATCACATATTTGATCTCTATGGCGAGTGATACTTACATAAAGCCGATGATTGCGGTGACCTTGATAATACTGAAAATGTACTCGGCTTCGCCGAAAACCTTGATTGGGGAGAGATTGATTGCAATAATAAAGCTAAGGAATATCGTGATACTTGCGAACGGCGGTATTCCTGAATCCCAAAACTCAAGAGTAATCGCAGCCGCCATAATCTCCAGTGGCATAACAAACAACCAGTTCATAGCATAGTTCCAACCTTGAGCAAAGCCCCATGCGGGATCTACAAATCGAGTCGTGAAAGCACAAAATGAGCCGGATACAGGAAATGCTACTGCCATTTCTCCAAGGGCTTGAACTGTACAGTAAAGAATTGTACCGATGAGTAAAAATGCTCCTAAAAGAGAGCCAGGCCCGCCTTGTTGTAATGCATTTCCAGAACCAATAAACAAGCCAGCGCCTATTAGATGTAAGTGGTAGAAAAATGCGGCTAACATGTACAAGAGGACTAACCAACTGATCCTCCAATCGCTATCATCTGCAAATGCCTTGCCTTCAGCTTTCGATTCAGCGAGGTATGTGCAGTATTGTAATGTGCTGCTTCCGAAATATAAAAGCGTTCTCCATTCTCAGAGCCATGGCCGGTAGTCTCAGCGAAATCTCTTTCTGGTCCATTACGAAAACTGTCAAACACCTTTGAAGTGAAGACCTTTGCACCCCTCGGTCTAGCAAGCAATAAAGGCGAATCTGCGACGCTCGACTCCGAATATTGTTTGTTCTCCATTATCATCGAAGAAGCAGCACTATCAGGCTTGATGCCACGAGGCATCTTGGGGGAGGTCCTGGTGTTGTTAATAGAAACCCCTTACATGAACATACCTGGTTATGTCATGTAAAAACAGCCTCCCAACATACAAGGGTGGCGGTCAATTAATTCTTAGCGTTGATAAGTGCGGGCGATGTAGAACCTGTACCTCAGAGGTTCGATGTGCTTGTTATGTTCGTAATATGGAAAAGGACAACTCCAGAAGGCTGGTCAGTAGGGCCGTGAATTATCAGATTGAGAGACAACGAGGTTGGCGCATGTGAAGTAAGAGACAACGCTATCAATGCCTAAAAGATAAGGCGGACGGACTACGGAAGGGTCTCTACTTCGCACAATTTGCTCTTTATTTAGGTAAGAACAGGGCTGGAGGGGCCATTATAAGCAGAGGCGGGTTTCCAGCTGGAACGCAGGGGATTTGAACCCTAGAGTCACTGATACTGAAGCTTGAGTTCATAAGCTTTGTTGAATATCCATTTTGAACGCCTGAGATCCATTTTTTGCTCGGTAGCGGAAGCTTTGAACTTTTTCATTGGGAATGATGTTGAAATGATGGATCGGTGAGTGGCAATCTGATTGGACGATATGCCCAAATAGCCGAGAGCAGGGCTCAGGGGTAATCAAGGTCCGATGCACAACCCCTTTTCTGGTCCGAACACCGAAACCTTATTTAAGCCTCTACCAGTCTCCAAGGGAAGAAAATGTCTGTTGACGATAACGAGTGGCCTGGTTTTCAATGGAGGTCAACACCAACTCTCCCATGTTTGAACGTGATGGCAAGTCAATGCACGGCTGGGCATGGCTGCAACTTAGCTTTCTCGATCAAGAATTCAATTGTCTTCGACAAAGTTGTCACTTCTGGTGGCTGGAGCAAAAAATAGAAAAGTCAAAACTTATGGCTTTGTCCGTCTTCTTGTTCTAAATCTCGCTTACTTCTACTTTTCCAAGACTCCAAGCTGATTTCTGTGCCGCAGCATCACATCATTGCCACGAGTTGCTGGGGGTTCATAAAAATAGAGTTTGCATCTAACATTGCGTGTGTTGGGGCCCAGTACGGATAACAGTTGATTTCCATGTTCTCCAGCTGCCGTCGCTCCCGCTCGTTCAGATATGGGCGTTGGTGGATCCGATTATACATTCCCAGAACCCTTGAGTACTCCGTACTCACTCCTTACAAGAGGAAAAATACACAGCCTAGAGAATTCTTCAAGGAACGGAGTGATTGCCGGCTATAGACGAGTGTATCTGGACCAAACGAAGCATTGAAATTGATCTTTACGAAGCAAAAACAGAGCAAAAACAGAGACACATACGGAGCATAAAGTTGTTTTCCAAAGGAATAGTCGCATACTTCGAAGCAGTTTGAGTCAGTGTATGGCGGCACCATGCGTTCGATCAAAATTCGATTGAGATTTAAGATCGTTGTAAATCTCGGGTCGTAGTTGAAGGTTGGACCCGCTTATCTTTTGTAACCCTCCGTACGGTACCTAGGGGTACAAAGTAGATAAACCGGATTCCGATGAACCTCGACTTCATTATGACTTATCGGTGTATGATGTATCACCAAGAGAAATTAAGTGAATTTATTATCTGTATTCAAAAACTGACGGTGTGCAGTCTTGACTACAGTATGAATGAGGGCATACTAAGAAAAGATCATCCTGTTTCAGGTAACGCATTATAGATCAGCACACTCCGAAGAGTATTAATAGCGCGTTAGAAAAGTCGGCAATCTTAAAACTTCCGGGAGCTCCACAAGCCAAGCTATGAAATTAATTTATCTTATCTCACCACTCCACGGGTGCTGGTGCGTGTGGGGATCTGCAGTCGCTGGCTTGTGTTTTCAACGCGGCCCCAGATGCATTAGCCAGCATCACCACCAGCTGCGGGGCTAACAAGACCCCGACAATGCTACAATAAGCCGATTTCCCTTGTCAAGAAACAGTGACTCGGTATCCCGAGTATTTCCATATCCAGATTTCCGGGAACCAAACTGCAGCCTTTTTCAGGTACCTCCTATCTGTTCTACAACATCTTCTTTTCTAGTTTTAGCCATTCTTTTTTCTTTTCTACAATTTTACTTCTTACTCTAATGAATTTTGTTGCTCGAAGGACTCTACGATAAGAGGAACAATCCACAGTTAATATGGAGTTATTCCCTCGCTTTATCGATTCCCCCCCTGACTTCAGAGCGTTCAGAGATGACAAACCAATTTTACTTGTAAGCTGGGTATGTCAATCGCTTTACTATTACTTTTGTGGTTTCTAGAAGGTTTATGACAAAGCTGAGGTGGTGTGTTTGCGAATAAACTGTGAACTCAACGATCATCGCCCCCTTTCTACGTTGTTTAACGAGAGAGGAAACTATCTTAGTTTCCATCTCTAATATTTGAAATAGCCATGTCCTAACGCTTTCACAGTGGTGCACTATCTATGCCATGACAATCATCTTCTTCCGTGTCGTAGGACGTTATATACGAACAGAGAAGTTCTACAAGGAGGATATGATTATGTTATTGGGTATAATTCCTCTACTTGGACGACAAGCTACAGTTCATGTGGTTCTTCTTTATGGCACGAACAATACCAACATAGACGGATTAAGTGCTTCCAGCATAGCACAGCGAGAAATTGGAAGCAAGGTGGTCCTTTTTGCAAGGATTCTATACATGACCTATCTCTGGACTATCAAGCTGAGCACAAGTACCTTTCTGCATAACCTCATCATGAGCACTGCGAGTTCTAGTAGTAAGAGCAAGCAAATACTCAACTGGTACTATGGCTTTCTTTTCGTAATGTATTTCGGAACTATTGGTTCAGCCGTTGGAACATGCCATCCATTTTCAGAATACTGGAGAGTTGTTCCAAATCCTGAACCGGAATGTAGGGACGGTCATATCTTTTTGGTAGCCATGGGTGGAGGGCACGGGATCACAAACCTCGTTTTGGTTTTGTTCCCACTCCCAATCATTTTCGCAAGCAGACTAAGTGGCTGGAAGTAAGTTTCCCACCTGTACCAGTCCTGCATCCCAGCTGGCTAACCATATACCTAGAAAATTCACTATCCTTTTCCGCCTCGCTCTTCCATTGTTCTCCGTAGTATTCACAATCTACCAAGTGAACCGTCTACTTTTGAGTACAAATGCCAATACACAGTCTCAGCGTTCCCTCTTCGCTTCCCTCGATATACTTCTTGCAACTTTCATCGCCAACGCTACCGTTCTCATGTCACTGATTCGCGATCGTGGGTTCAAAAAGTCAAAGTGGAAGTGGCAAGATGTCTCTGAGGCTGGAGGCGTTAGGAGAGTGAAGCTTGGATGGGATGCGCAGGCAGGCGATTGGAAACCTGACATGACTCCTAATACCTATACGCCGGCCATTATCGGTGGGGTTGAAGAAAATCGCAAAAGGTCTTGGGAAACCGGGGGTAGGGGAAGCAACGAAGAGGAAGTAGAGTTGAATACCATAGGTATAGCGAGAACTACAGACGAGATTGAGAGGGCCGGGGTGGAAAGACCAGAGCAGGCGAAGTTGCTTGGTGAGATCAGGGTTGCACGGGAATGGGAGGTCACTACCTCAACAAAATAATTAAACAGAAGAGAAATCAAATTAATGTTATGAAACCATTATAATCAAAAGCGTTCTATCACGAATATTGCTGGAACTAAGATGAATATGTACCTAGCTAAAGTCTTCATCCCAACAGGACTCAAGGACTGGGTGCACAATATACCAGGTTCTGTTGCAGAGAGTCGGTCATAACTGCTAACAATACTCCATCAAAGGTTATGGCATCAAGTTAGGGACATGCAGAAGGATTGCTTGCGAGAATTGGAATATCTGATTCTCTGATGCTGCCATAGTCTTTCGTATAGTGCGTATTGTGTTTGTTGGGTAAAGTTCACAGATGACAACATGAATGGAACTGCAGAACGATAGTAAGAACTTACTGTCCCAATATCATAGAACTAAAGCGTGCGACATTGAAGTCCTAGGAATTCAGCTCTGAAATAAAGAATATTGTCATTGATCATTATCTTGATGCAAAAAGACCCCCGCAAATATGCAAAATATAATCATTAACAAGAAATAATAGTACAAAAACGAAGGAACTCTAAGAATGAATCTAGCAAATAATAACGACAGAGTATGAGATATGAATGGTATCTAAAAGGAAATAACTGCGAGAGGAAGGGGCATATCGTGTCATTCCATCTTAAAAACAACCGGATTTTCCGGATTTTCCACATCTTCGTTGGGGTCAGGGACCCAATTAGAACTCTCATTCCACGCCACATTACCCCGCGGAGGGCCCTCATAAACTCCTTCATCAGCAAGCTCCCCAACTATACTGCCGCGCCACTGCGGTACTGGAGGAGGAGGTTGCGGCTCCAGACTCGGTTCGGGAAGCCCATGGTGGGATTGTGGTATGTCGGGGTCCAAAATAGGAGCTGTCAGGGTTTGTGAAAATCTTTGAATTTCGGGCTTTTCGGCGGCTTTGGCGAGAAGGAGGCTGGCGTATTGTCTTTGAGAGTTGGGAGACTGGCTGAGCGTTTTGACGAAAATGGAAAACGGATCCTGAGTAACACCATAATTGCTACTTGAAATATTCATTCCACAGGCTTGCATGACATCTATCATCGTATTGCCAATCTCGAATATCTTCTCAAATATTCCCATTCCATGGACTTCGATGCTTTTCGTAGGAAGCGATGATATGACGTCTAGGAGAGAATGTGCGATCTTCAGCGGGTAACGGAAAGTCATGCTCTCCTCCTCAGCATTTGAGGAAAGAAGGCCTTGTCTCATCGAAGATTGCCATACTATCAACCGAAGCCATTGCTTCGTTACCAGGATATCTGCCTTCTGAATGTCGGTCAAAGATATATGTGCCGGATGTGGAAGGTTAAGTTGCCTCTGTAGAGCAGTGTAGGTTGTTGTGCAGCCAGGCTTTGCAGATGCTTCGTTCCAAGAATCTACGAACGAGCAGTCTAGTAGATGGTAGGAATGTACTAGATGCATAAAACCCGAGTGGATCTCCGGTGCTTCATATTCATGGAGGGTGGTTGGAAATTCGGGTGTCTTTTGAAGAGTGAGGGGTTTATGGCGTAGAATCGCAAACGATCTGGGACTTGTTAGAGACTTCTTGCACACGTTGAGGTTTTTTCATTACCTCTCCGTAACATATAAAATCCAGAATGTTCTCCTCCGACAAAGCGATTCTGTAGGAGACAGACCAATGTACGTTTTTTCGTCATGCAGACCCAAGTCCTGGCCCATTGTTAATGCTTCTCTAAGATAATACCAAGATTTGCGAGATTGGTTAAGCTCAAAGAACGCTGTTGATACAAAAAATGAAGAAATGACAGCCCCCAAGGATTTATCCTCGACGAAATCATAAGACTGTCGAACTGAAATGCACTCGTCGAGGAAAAACCGGCCAGCTGCTTCCCACGAAGGAGGTCCAGGTGCAACAATACTTTTTCCAGACATATGCATGGAAGTAAGAGCACAAAGAGAGTATATGAAATTCTTCTCAAACGTTTCGGGTGGTCGAGCGATGGAAGCGCGCAGACTGGAAATATGTATGATTGGCATTATCGGGTATATATGCTCCATAAAGAGATCAATACAAGTTGGAATAAGATGAAGATAGCTAGCAGATGTAGGACGAAACTGGTCGGTGGTGAAAACACTTGCTGGTTCATCTGTGGGCTCTGCAACATCCGATAAATTGGGATGCCATCTTTTCAGGCCAGTTGGGGACGCATGTTCATCGGCACTTTCCGAGAGCCATCTATCAATGCTGTGGATATGTCAGTACTCTTGGGGGGTATAAAGAATGAAAATAAGTATATGTGAGGGCTAGTTGGACAATAGACATATTGTAGGCTTAGAATTGTGAAACAGTAAACAATTCGAGGCGTATCACGTGGTTAATACCCAAGAAGGGCTCCACCACGTCATGTTTTAGGTTTGGACTGTTCCCAGTAGTTTTCAGCAAACATCGGTCAAACTTTTTCAATTTGGCCGACGAGTCGACAAGACCACGACAAAGCTTTTGCTTGGTCCTTTAGAACAAACGAGAAGTTTTGAGAGTAAATTTTGAAAAGGACCAAGAGGAATGCGAGAAAAATAGGACGAGCACCCGATTAGAAGCGATAGAAGGTATGAGTTCTCGCCAACTCCTCAATGAGAAGGGAGAATGAATGTAAGGCATACATGAGAAAATAAGAGGAATAACTTACGAGGGAGTGCCTGTACTCTGACTTCCTGTGACGGATCCTCCACTTGATTGCGTCTTCAAGTTTGGTTTTCCATCGTCGGCTCTGAGTTCATTGATGACTCTGCCAGTCCCACGTTTGGGACCCCTTCGTTTAGGAATATGGTCTCTTTTGCAGCTCAGAGACGCATTCCGACAAGGTGCACAGGGAAACTCGCCATCACATCGAATGCCTATCTCGTGATTAGTGCTATGTATCGAATACGATGGATCTTGGAGACGGCGGTACGCACAGCTGCTGAAGATGAGCAAGAGCTGTGCACGGCAGCCACACAGGGGAGGGGGTATGAATGTGAATATGGATATGGATATGGATATGAGTTTGGATGTAGTGTTGTGTATACTTACGGCGTCTTCTGCAATGGTCACAGACGGTTCTCCGGCCGGTGCTTGCAACTGGTATGGATTCGCTGGCTTCTGGCGACATTCTGGACAAGATGCCATCTGCCAGCTTTTAGTTGTACTACCGTGGAAGCATGAAAATTCCGATTCGAACATGAAAATTCAGCGAGAAAATTGGCGCCAGTCTTGAATATGAGGGGTTATGGGGTTCGGAGGGGTGTGTTGAGAGAAAGGGTGCTGTACGGACTTTTCAGGCTTTCCAGGCTCTAACTGGCGGGGAGCCGATTTATACGCTAAATCTGTACTAGGCTTAGGGGCTCGCTTATAATCCTGTTGCCTAATATTTCATGCGAACTACATCTAACCCCCCTTTTTTTGACCTCCTATAAGCCAACCTTCAAATAACCATCAGCAATAGCGTGTCCATAAATCAAGCTTTCATTGTTGCCACTCATGTAACTTTAGACGGAGAATATCGCCAACATACAGTATTTCATTCGATCACGATGCACGATTCTCATGTCTAAAATTACTTGGAACAGCTTCTGAGGTAAACTCTCCGTACTGCAATCAATGTTTCTTAAACTCTCCTATCTCGCCATCTCCAGCTCGCCGTAAATTGCCACCATCGTCCTATAGAAACCCATGAGTGACTGGCCGAATGAAACACGAGTTTCCCTGACTTTCACCAGGTACGTTATGAAAACTATACTCTCATCAACCTACGGTTATGAAACCTCCGGTTTTATTTACATGTGCTTTACCAGGTCATTGATCAGCTTCCCTCTACTCAGAGGGTGCAGAATGTCGTCTATTGCCTTTGCTTTGTGAATAATTGGTAACTGCCGTATAACACACCGCTCCATCCTGAGTCAGAGACTTTGGATAAGTGAACTAAGCAAGCATATTTACAGTTCAATGGGACCTGAGCAGTGGAAAGGTGCTTGCAAGAATCAAAGCGTGGTGGTCCGATTAATGTTTAATCACGTGTGTCTAGACATAGGTTGTCTCATTAGTTGTGTCTATGGACCGGCATCTTGAGCATCCGAATCGTAGCACAAGTACGATCTTCATTGAAGGCGTCCCCAAATATTTCGAAGTACCACTTGACTCTTGAGAAGAAGGGGCGAATTCTATTCTGTTTCCGGTGTGCAGTACTGTAGATCCTCGCTGTCCTGACTACGAACCCCTTGTGGAAAAGGTTTCGAGTTCCAAGATTTACTCCGCTCGTATTGCTGGACGTAACAAGAAAAACCAAGCGCCGAGCTGCTTTCTTTTGCAATTCATTCAAGCGACTTGCCATTCTTAGTTATTTAAAGATCTACAAGTGTTCAACTTACAAGAACTACAGGTATCCGTGTACTTCGCGGGCGACTTGGGACCACCTCTACTCTAGATAATAGCCTTTTTCGATTTCCATCTAATCTAAGGTTCCCGGATCCGCACCGCAGTTTCTTTTGTTGTTGGAAACTATCTTCGTCATAGCCCGGGAAAGCAGCTGTAACTAGCTCTCTTCGTTATTATTCTCCTATTCCGGATTAGTTCGGGCAGTTTTAAAAGATCGTTGGTACAATCGCTTCAAATTTGCTTTCATATTCGGCTAATGGCTACAATCGTTCTAAACTTTGGGATGATTACGTCTTGTTTTAGAAAGTTAGAACAATAAGGCCGTCACGTACTGTACGGAGTACTCTCCTAATCCCTCGCGAAGCTGTCACAGGGGTTCGAGGTTTCCAGAAACACTTCGGAATGTCAGGAGACGCTTAGACTTTCCTGATACTTTTATATTCGACGATCTACAGCGTCTTTCCTTGATCATGATTACTCCAGCTCTGCGAACTCTGTCTCGTATTAGATAATTTTCATACCAAAAGACCCTTGAGCTTAGCATCGCCCCATTTAGACTTTTTGACAGATTGGCGCCAAGCTTGAAACGTGCTTGGCGATGCCACATCCCAAGCTTTGAGAGTTTCAAGATTTTAGATCGTGGTGGTCATTGAAAGTCGCAAACCTCTATGTACGGAGTACGGAGTAGGAGAGACACAAAACCGAAATACAATATGGGCAGATAGAGCACATAAAAACTGTAGGTAAGCTTCCATTCCACCGGGAAAGGAGCTTCCGAATTTGCTCTGAGGTATAAATATTAGGGTTAGGGTTGTTTCAAGATAATTATGGTCACTTTTTACACGGAGCACCATATCCACCGCTACCGGTACTCCATCTGATATCACCTATCAAACGCCAGGTTAGCTTTTGGCCTGAGTTGGGATGACGGACGTTTGCCAAGATGGCCCGAATGTGCGGTCATGCACGCTGGTGATCATGTCGGATGGATTGGTGTTTTGTAGAAACGACCTTCTTAGGCGAAACATTGCCCACCTAGTGATGGAAAGGTACGGAGTACGCGGTCAAAAATATGGGTATGCGTACGTATGGGCAATACCCGTAGCTCCATTAACAAGCAAGTCACATCCGCTGTCGGATTCTAGAGTCTGGGCCAACGTACGCCCAGTTGGGATGAAACAAAGGTCCGAAACTTCAAGTTAACTGTGGGGGATGTGCATAGTCCATCCTGGAAACATTCCCCATGTTTCTTATTTAGGTTACGGAGCTCCCATCTCCCATTAAGTAAGCAATTATCTCCAAACATACGTACCGGGATTATTTCTAAAAATATTGTTTCCATGTGTATGGCTCCCACCTTAGACTTGCAAAGTCACAGATTTATTTTGAGAATAACAGCTTATCGCTCCAGGTACACCCATAGGAAAACATTGTATTAGAAGCTTCAAATCCCTCTGTTTAGTTGTACCAAGAGATGTATAAGAAATTTGAACAGCTCGCATAACTGATTTGATTGTCCTAAGTACCTTCGAATACGACAACGTTTTAACTTAGGTGAGCTTACTCTTGATAGACGGCGAAGACTTATATATGAGGAACAAGATTGGTAAGTATAAGTTTATATGTTTCCGGAAAACATGTTTCTTTTTTCCCCTCATCAATCTCAGCTCTCTCATTCCTTTCTATTTCATGCTCTGCGAGCATTTCATGTCTTCAAATTCTGTTTTGAGCATTGCTGAGCATTGCTGAACTCATTTCTTTAAAAACATCTCAATCAAATTCCCAATGAAGCTCTCAGGCTTCAGCCTTCTTGTTGTGGCTTTTACACTTGGTGTATCTGCAGCACCTTGGAAGGGATTTGGTCTAGAACCCCGTGACTGTAACAAGGAATCTTGTCTCAAAACTGTTAAACTTGACGTAAGGGCAAAATTGCATATTGCACGGGTACCACCAAGTTATGACCAAAACTCGTCCAACGAAGACCCAAGCAAGAAAGGCACGTCTAAGGGTGGAGATGATAAGAAAGATGAAGACCCAGGGAAGAAAGGATCGTCTAAGGAGGGAAACAAAAAGGATGGAGATGACAAGGATTCCAAAGACTGCAAGAAGAATCCAAACTCCAAAGACTGTAAGAAAGATGGAGATTCAGAAGAGTCCGCAGATTGCAAGAAAAACCCGGATTCTAAAGTTTGCAAGAAGGATGGAGATCCTGAAAAGGACGAGGACTCAAAGAAGGGAGGCGGTTCCAGCTCCGGCGGAGAAAAAAACTCATCGAAGAAGGGGAAAGCCCGCCCTTCAGGAATCGGAGGAGCTCCTCCTGCGAAACCTGATCCGAGTCCAAAAGGAAGCCCAAAAGGAAAGCCACCATCCACCGCTCCCGCATACAGACCGCCCGCTACAACAGAAGTTCCAAAGGGTGGCTCGAAACCTCCCTCTGAAGGAAAGCCACCTTCCACAGGCCCCCCCTCATACGGCGAACCACCCGCTGCAACACCAGCTCCAAAGGACCCGAAACCACCAGGGGGAGGCGGCTATAACTCTGGTGGCGGACTCCCAAAAGCATCTGGTACTTCCATCCTCGCAGCTGTTCAAACTATCGCCCCAGGAGCATCTTTTGATGGGGGAATGGTTCAATTTGACCGTGGTACCCCATGTACGGAGGGCGAGGGTAAGGGCTCGGATGCAGTTTTCAATATCCAAGAAGGCGGATCTATCTCCAATGTTATCATAGGCCCCAACCAGAAAGAGGGGATTCATTGTTATGGAGCTTGTACTATTACAAACGTTTGGTGGGCAGATGTTTGTGAAGACGCTTTTACTATAAAGAGACAAGACGCTACTGTCACTACAAAGATTATTGGCGGGGGAGCTTTTGGTGCTAAAGACAAAGGTAAATTATTCTTCTATCAGGCTATTCGTAGATGGTGGAGACAGTGTTCCCTTCTAAAGCATTGTTTCTTCCTCCAAATCTCCTTTGAAAACCCATACCATCACTAAAAACTGTACTAACTCTGATATTTTGTAGTCTTGCAACACAATGGTGCTGGAACACTGGATGTTTCTGGTTTCACCTGTAGCGACTTTGGCAAGCTTTACAGAGCATGTGGAAACTGCGAAGGTGGCTTTACTCGGCACGTGAAGTTAGATGGTATCACTGCCAGTAATGGCAGAGTCCTTGTTGGCATCAACCGGAATTTCGGAGACACCGCCATTATCACCAACTCCAAGCTCAGTGGCGTCAAGGAAGTATGCACAGAGTTTAATGGTGTTGGTCCTGGAAAGGAGCCAGAGAAGTTGAAAACTGGTCCTGATAGCGATATATGCAAATATGGGAGTGATGTCACAGTCTCATAGAGCGTTGAAAGGGGGATGATTCTTGTATATAATTTCCAAGTTCATACTTGGCTTTGCATATTTCTTACACACAATGATACCTACGCTAACAATCCTCTGCGAATTTTGAGCAGATCAAAGAGTGACTGGGATAACGTTTATTACCCCCTTTTTGAATGGCCAACTTCATTACCCTTAGCGAGTCAGCGGAAAAGTGCATTCTGCTTTTCGCTTGAGACGTTTTCCGAAGGATCAATCTGTGGCTCTTAACTACTCCATCTCAAGAAGCGGCGCAGTTCGTTTCGTTCCGCTCTCTACTTTTGCAAAGATCTTGACGTACAAGGGTCAGAGAGTTCGAGCGAGAATAACAGCGAGCGATAGGCTCGCTCGAGGCTCGTTAAACGAGAGGAGGAAGACGAGTGAGTAAGAATGATTCAGTTACCCACAGCATGAAAAATTTCCTTTGACTCCTGACGTCGTCTTGATTGCTTGCATTATCTCTCCGCTTCTTGTCCTTTTCTTCTCGACATTCGAAGAATTTTCATCCAAGAATGTTAGCACACTGAAAAAAGCAGAATCGGAGACGGAAAGCAAACGGCAGCATGGAGGAAGAAGATAATGGACGAATGTAGGCCTATGACTAGAGAACGTGGTATGTTTCCTTCTCGCCTCCCCCTTACTCAAGAACCGAGTGGTTGGCTTTTTCTTTTACCGGTATGTGACTTGACATTTACAGTTTGCAATTGGCACGCGGCAAACGCGCAGTAAGCGAATCAATTCCGAAAGAACCGTTCTTTAGATATATTCAGTAGTTGACGGCGGCCACAAGACTGAATTCTTCAAGTAGAATACCAAGATGGAACAACTTGTGTACAATGAAAATGAATTCATATCAAGTGTCTTTAAATCTCAGTGGAGACCACCCGCAGACGATTGGCTATCACGTGATACAAACAATAAACCCAGGTTTTAATATCACCCTACTTTTGCTACATACACGCATATGACGTAGGGTCTCAGCGAAGCCAGGTTACGGGTTGCTGTCACTGTGAATGTAACAGAACAACAAATAAAACAGGCACATCAAGATACTTTCATACAAAATGCCAATAACAATAATACGATGACCTTTTAGCTTCCAGGTTCTCGAGTCTCATACATTGCTGGGAATCCCCAGAAAATACCGCCAAGGATGAAGGGGTTTCTTCGGGTCTTGCCAAGAGCATCTCCATCACATACGAGTATTCAGATCTCCATCTTCAACTTCGACAAACTTCAATTACAACTACAGCATCAACGGTCTCCTACCCCGTTGTCATATCGAGCTTTCTCTTCAGGAAGATCGCTTTTTGATAAAACGAAAAGTACCAGAAAAGCCAAAAATTTAAGTAAAAAAGGCTTAGAAGAGAAGGTCGAGGGAGAGGAGCAAGGCAAAGACAAAAGCAACTTTAGCTTCAATCACCAAATCGACAATGCCATCAACGAAGAAAAGGAGCTCCAGGCGCGGACACCCTGGCACCGCGAAGGAGCAGATCAACCTCCCGTAAGAAGAAACCGTAGTGCTGGTGCAATGACAAAAGGTTAGTTTACCTCTTCACTACAAGTATATACTGTATATACTCCCCCCTTCAATTTCGTTTAACAACATTTTATATAGGCAAACTCCTAACCACTCCCTCCCGCCTCCTGAAACTAATCCTCCCCCTCACAACCCTCGACAAAAACTCGGATAGAAAATCCATCGAACCACTCGCCCTCCTTGTACACCCCCAACAACCCCTCTCGTACCTTGAACGCCTCATCCAATCCGAGCTCCCCATGATCCTTGGAAAAGATGGCAAGGAGAAAATTCCAGATGTGTATTTCCGCGCCGAAGACAGCGCAGAAGACGAAATTAAACCTGATCCTCGACAAGACAGTGAAGCGGACGAGGAAGGTACAGATGAGCAAATGGTCGATGGGAAAGTCATGAAACTCGGCAAGATCAAGGATAAGAATGCGTCTAAGTCCTCGACAAAAGACAAACGTGTAGAAATGCGAACAGGACTAAGAGGTGGACCTGGAGAAGGCGGGGTAGAATCATATTCTGGACAAGGAAGGGAAGGAAATGCCGCAGAGAAAGATCAGAAATTCGTGCGGTGGTCCTCGTCTACGGAAATTGGAGATTTTATTCGGGATGCTGCACGAGGAGCGGAATTCGCGGTTGAGATTGAGGGTGCCTCGAAGGAGATTAGGGTTGGGGTTCCTTCGTTTAATGATCGGACGCATTACTTACGAGTTCGTCTGCGGAAAACTTCGAAGAAGCTTGCGGATCTGGCGAGTGTGAAGAAGGAATGTGATCATCTTGCGCATAAAAGTGCTCAGAGGTTGGCTATGGGTGGATTTGGGATTTTGGCGGCGTGGTGGGGAGGGTGTTATTACTTTACCTTTCAGACGGATTATGGCTGGGTAAGTTGGACTAGACCACTCATGTCCAAAACGTTCTCGCGGGTTTCAGTTGAGAAAGAAGCTAATTATATTGATCTGATAGGATACCATGGAACCAATAACGTACCTAGCAGGACTCTCAACAATCATGCTCGGCTACCTCTGGTTCCTCTACCACAACCGAGAAGTCTCCTATCGCTCCGCTCTCAATCTAACCGTCTCTCGTCGTCAAAACACCCTGTACCAAGCCCGCGGTTTCGATCTTCAAAAATGGGAATCCATGATCGCGGAAGCGAATTCGCTACGCAAAGAAATCAAAATCATCGCTGATGAGTATGATGTCGAGTGGAATGAGCGCGAGGATGAAGGAAGCGAGGTTGTCCATGATGCGTTGAAGGAGGAACGTGATAAAAGTAAGAAGGGGAAGAGTGAGGATGATCAGAAAGATGATGATACTAAGAAGGGGAAGGAGAAGAGCTCGAAGGGTGATGATTGAGTTGTTGACTTGTTACTTACACCGTTTTTGGGGGGTTGGTGCATATTAAATTGGAGTTTTTAGTTCGGATACGGATACCCGGGGATAGAGTGGAATATATACATACAGTATATGGTAAATGGTTATTTTCAGCGTTTAAATGCATATTTACAACTCTCTTAACAGTATCAGTCAAGGTCTAGGACTGCTTCACCTCACCCTCCAGTCGCACAACACCAACAACAAAACAGCTCGCTTAACCCCTTCCCCCTTTTATCCCCCCCTTTCCCTCGTTTCCTTGGACCCCCCCCC